>JAJJWW010011058.1:0-408195 GCA_023531295.1 Papaver armeniacum
GATAGGTGTAGAATACACCTAATTTACTATCTAGTAGTTTATGCTTTCTTTTGCTATTTTTCTTGTAAATTATGTATTTTACGTTTGTTTTGAGTTTTATAGCTACTTTGGAGTCGCACTGAGGAAAAGAAGAAGAAATCACCCAATTTAAGTAAAAAGGGCAAAAAGGTCATTTTAATGGCGAACACTATCCTGGAGCCCAATGAGTGGTTAAGGGGCTCTCATTCAGGGTGCCCCTTATCAATCATCGTAGGGTGTAATTATCTCCTGGGTAACCTTATCTCATATGATGGAGTACCAATATCCAACCCAAAGGTACAACCCTAATCGAGCTTCTCTCTCACACTCATTTACTCATTCAATCATTTCTACACGTGATACGCAACTGCATACAAGCCGCCGTGATTGCTGAAGGTTCTGGAGAAGAAATCGAGAGATGATGGCGTTGATAATGGAATTGAAGGTGGCGCCGTTGATATGCAATGGTCGAGCCGAGTTGTCGATGATGGTGGGGATAAGAATTTGAGACCAGTAGAATCGTGAGTCAGCCGATTAAAAACCAAGAGAGATCGAGAACTAAATTAAGAAGATACAGAAATGGGTTCGAGTAATCGTAGATTGTTCTTGAGATAGAGCAGATCGAGAAGAGGATTGAAATCAAGAAATAAGTAGTGTTCGATTCAAATTGAACTTCAAGAGTTTGGAGTTGTTGTTAAACCTAGGTTTGATTGAATCGAATGGGTTTCATTGATGGAAGATATGGAGCTGATCTTGAGATGAAATCGTGGTTATGAGTTCAACAATGGGTCGACAAGGCAAATGATAATACAAGATAGGCTCGATTTGTTTATGGGATTAGACAGAGAAGAGATGGGTTTTGTGGCTGGAGTTGCTTTCAAACTAAGATTGAGAAGAAGGATGAAATAGCCCGAATTGGTGTTTATTGCAAAACTACCGCATCAGGGGGAGTTAAAGTCGTGGAGACTCGGGTCTCGGTGGAATCAATATGGAAGAAGTTGTCGCTATTTTTTAGATGGAATCAAATGGTCTGTGTAATTGATGTTGCAGATAAGAAGGGAAGACAAGAAGGTCGTGAGATGGAGTTTGTCTAGAGCCGCAGGCAAGGAGCTAGTTGAAGCTGCCGCCGTTGTTTGCTTGATGTCCGAAACAGAGCAGGGGGATGGAATGTTGCAACTGTGGCTAATTGAGATCATAGAGAAGGAAACACTAAGGCAGCTTGGAGTTGGAGCAATCACTTTGTACAGTGGGAAGTCATGGAATGATTGAGACACCTTAGATGTATGTTAGGATTGTGGAATTGAAAACTTAATGGAACCGCAGATGAATGGAGCTTGTTGCAAGGGATAAAAAGCGGGCTGTATTGAGATTACGTAAAAGATGCGGGCAGAGTGGAATGAGCGGAGCTTGAACTCGATTAGTTCAAACCTGAGGGGTGCTGTTGGTTGAAGTTTGAGAAGTTGATACTCGGGCCGGGTGGTTGATTTAGCCATACCTGGTATACATAGTGAGTTTGTAGCCATAGAATGAAGGAGGTGGTTTTGCAGCCTGTAATGAGTCAAGATGCAGGTGGAGTATGACTGGCAAGTGGGTGAAGCTTCGAACCGGTGATTAGAAATTGCAGGGGCAGGATGCAACTGCTTTTTTGGAGTTGTTGCTATTGAGATATTTTTGGCAATGGCAGAGGCTGATGGTTGTGGCCTTGATAACAAGATTAATATGCTTTTTGCTGTGTGTGTTGAGTTGATTGGGAGAGAACTGATGCCATGAATATTTGCTGCTGGGAAGTGCAAGTAGTTGACAGGGCTACAAGTCGTGATGCTTGAGTTGTGAAGCAACCTGCAGTCATGAGATGCAGCTTAAGCTAGTGATGTTGTGTGTTGAGTTAGAGAATTAGAAGACCGAGAAGAAGGTTGTGTGGAAATGTTGGTTGCAATTGGTGGTCTTGAAGCTGTGGTTGGCAACAAATGGAGTTGCAAAATAGCCATCTGGTCCGAAGTGAAAGTTGGTGCAATACAATATGGCCATCTTGGCCGTGGAATGAAGTCTGCAGCCTCGCAAGGAACCCATAGCCATTATGGTCGGGAAGAGTATTGGTGAAGCACAAGGATTGTGCTGGGCGCAGCTATGGCTAGTGTATTGGCCTTGGCAAGTCGGGGGCCCATCCAAATTGAAAGTGAGATGTCACTCCTGGCTCGACTGTAGAACCAACTGACTCTCCCCGATTCTTGCCGACTCCTCACTCTGACCGAGTTAACCCGCCGAGTCCCGACCCGATTTGACCCGACCGAGCTGGACCGCTGACCTAAGGGCGGCTTGACTTTGCCTACCACCCGAGATATACTTTCCGGCTGACTATTCCGGCCGACTCGGCCACAATCCCAGCTTTTCCGACGAGCAAAATTCCAGAATTTTCTATGACTCTCTCATGGGTGTGAAGACTTGGCTAGGATTTGGATGGAGAATCGGACTCAAATTTGGAAAGAGAAGGTGGAAGAGTTGAGAAAAGCTTGGAATTGGAAATTGAATTGCAAAGGAAAAGGATTCTAATCCTTAGAAGATTTGGAGAATATTGAAGCCTATAAATAGAGAAGTTTTCTACAACTTCTACACACCTCTCTACACACACATCACTTGTGCTTTTGCTTGCTTTTCTAAGATTTTTTCTTTTTAATTACTTGTGTGAATTTGAAACTTCTTCTTTTAATTATTATTATTTGTGTGAATTTCAAAAACATGAGTAGCTAAATTTCTTTTTGATTGAGGATGAATTCCTAGTTCTTAACATGATTTGAGTTTTTGTTTTCAAATTCTATCTTGAAGTTTTTCACATAATTATCGTTTGTTTTTACTAATAGAGTGATCTTAAAGACATTCATGATTGATTGATAGATTGTTTGGGTGGCCAACTAAATTGATTTGTTAATTCGATCTAAAGCTAGTGAAAGTTAGGGGATAAGTAATCGTTCTTGACTCTTTACATAAGTAGCAAACACGAGACCTCATGAGGGATTCCGTGGAGCAATTGTGTAGAAACAACGTTAGCAAGTGGACCTTGAGCTAAGAGTCTAACTACTAATATCAACCTAAGAAATTCATAAAACCTAATGCATGAGCCAAGTTACATCTAGGTTGAGCTAATTCTAGGTGGCTTGGTGATTAGAATCCGTAGTCGAGAACTTCCGTGTCCGGGTGATACAAGGGATTTAGGGGTTTAGCACTGAGCTAGCTGCTTTACCTACGGTTGGTGATAATTTGTGACTAATAACAAGTAGAATAGAACATAACTTGATTCATTGTTTCGTAACGAAGAAGGATTCCGTGGTCTTCTCTCTTATTGCTTTCATCTTTCAACTTTCGATTTTAATTGCTTTGTTTATTTTTATTTTGCTTTTTACACCCCCTTTCGTGACAACTTTTACAACTAAGATCTCTTGCTTCCTCGTGGGAACGAACTTGACTTCCATTATATTATTTTTAATTGAGTGGAAATATTGAATTAATTTGATTGCACCTACGACACGCATCAACAATAATCTTTTGTTTTCTTGCATTCTACCCATAATATATTTTCACGAGGGGGCGTAGCCCCCGAGTGAGGTGCGACGTATAAATATGTGTAATCACGGTTCATGCTTTAACTACCTCTTATGTCATATTTTACACATATTTTTACACATAATGTGATGTTGGATCAACTGTGGTTGTTTACAAATATTTACTGGATCAACAGTCACAGTTGATCCAAAACTATGATTGCTTACACATAATATTTCCATTAAAGAGTCAATGTTTTTACCTTTGCGCTCTGGTTCTGTGTTGCCCTCTTCATCTCCATCTGATTCTTCTTGCTCCTCTTCATCGGACTCTGATTCTGATTCTTCTGATTCTTCCTCAACTACCTTCTTGTTTTTCTCCTTTTGTTGTGGTTTTGCTTTCGCCCTTGACCCGACTGCATACGTGAAGCTCAATCATTTTCATTTTGTTTTCAATATTTCAAACAATATAGTTATATATAGCAAGAGACAAATATTATAGTCTATGTATTTACCTTTGACGACTTTCTTCGGTTTTTACCCTTTTCTCGCTTTTTTTTTTTTTCATATATTACAATTTGTTTCTCTTCTTCCGATTCTCTGGTCATCTTCATCCGATTCTTCTTGCCCTTCTTCTTCTGGATTCCGATTGTTCTGGTTCTTCCTCAACTTTCTTCTTTGTTTCGTCTTTGTTGTTCTTCTTTGAGTGTGATTTCTTTCTCCTTTGACCCGCCTCGCATACATGAAACTCACTCATTTTCATTTTGTTTTAAGTAACGTAGTAATAATACCATCACAAATATATATCACAATGTATGTTTTTACCTTTGAGGACTTTCTTCTGTTTGTTCTTTTTTGCTTGTTTTTCCTCTTCTTTTTCATCTTCATCCGATTCTCCTTGCGCTTCTTCTTCGGATTCTCGATTCGATTTTTCCTCGCCTATCTTCCCGAGTTTTGCCTTTAACTTTTGTTGTGCTTCTTTATTCCCAAATGCCATCTTCCTCTTTCTTGTTCTTTGTATTTCCTTTGATGACTTTTATTGGTTTGCCATTTTTAGCATCTTTTTCCTCTTCTTCCAACTCTTCATCATCATCATCTGATTCTTCGGATTCTGATTCTCCGATTCCGACTTTTCTCGGTTCTTCATGAACTATTTTCTTGTGTTTCACCTTTCTTTGTGTTTCTTCATTTGCACTCTTGTTCTTCCTCTTTCTTGTTGCCTCTTCTTCAATTATCTTATTGTTCTTCGCATTTCTTTTTGGTTCGTAACTTTCAATCTCTTTCGTGCCCTTTTCATCTTGCTTCTTCTTTATCCTTGGTGATCTTCTATGCATTATGTCTTCTCAACCCGAGTTCAACACTTATTATAGTTAGCATTCATATTTTCATAGTAGAAATGTACATACCCATCAAATAAATCTTTTTTTATGGATCAACTACTCTTGTTTATCCTTTTTTATTTGGATCAACCGTTGTTGTTTATCCCTCGCATTTGATCAACTTCACCGTTGATCCCTTTCATTTGCAAAGATATCTTAAATTCCTTTAGAAACACATAACAATTGAACAAATTTGCATACAATGGATCAATTTTAATTGTTTATCCTTTTTAACTTGATCAATCGCTGTTGTTTATCCCCTACATTTGGATCAACTACTGCTGTTGATACAAAAAAAAATTTAAAAATCCTTCAGAAACACATTTTCACCCATTAACAGTAGAACAAATTTTCATACATTGGATCAACTTGTATTGTTTATCCTTTTTTTATCTGGATCAACTGCTATTGTTTATACCCTAAATTGGATCAACTGCTATTGTTTATCCAATTTTATTTGGATCAACTACAATTGTTTATACAAAAATATCTAAAACTCCTTCAGAATCACATTTCCATCCATCAATACTTATCAACATTAGATCGAATTTGCATCTGAGCAAAACAATACTTAAAGTTTGAATAGAAATATCAATTTTCAACATGATTAGTATATATAACCTACACAGATTTGAGGAGATATCATTTCCTAACACAAATATCCCAAGAACACTAACCAAAACTAAAAAATAACTAAACAAGACCAAAATCAAACCTAATCAGTAACTTGCAGTGTGAAAATCAACCAAATACAAACATATAACTATTACATTATCAAAATCAAGACTAAAAGATACATGCATCAATTGAATCTGACATCAATTAAATCTCAAGAACTCTAACCAAAAATCAAAACAAAACCAAAATCGAAATTGTTTTTACCTGTTCAAATTCAATTCTTCAGCGAAATCAAATAAAACTTGATTAGCCTTCTGTTCGATGCTTTTCTGTTGATGATGAAAGATATTCTTTCTGTTTTGTTGATGAAACGAAATGTAACTATGAACTTTCTGTTTCTGTTAGTGGATTTAATCAACCGGATCGATTTTAAGTAACGGCTAGGTATTAATGTTTGATTATGAGTAACGGCTAGTGGATTTATTCCATGATTTTCAGTTTTTTTTTTCTTGTTTTCAGTTTCAGAGAAGAGTGAGTTGGTGAGAGCGATTGAAACGAGGGAGAGAAGAGTGAGTTGGTGAGAGAAACGTGAATGAAAATGAGGAGTTATTGTGTCCGATTTGGTATTAATTGAAATATATAGGAGGGCATTTCAAGAATCTAATAATTCTGGATTTTTATTCCTAAAATTGGTAGGGATATATTTATTTTGGGAAAGGATATATTTGTTGGGTTATAAAAGTAGGGACATATAAATAATGTACCCATAACTCTAGCTAATTATGTACGAGGCTTTTGTATAGCTAATCCAACGATGGCATATTTAAACCATTACTGTTTCTTGACTCCAAGCTTATTTATGAACTTTGGATGGTTTGTTTATCCTGCTCGTACTTTATTGGCGTCGAATCACACAAATGTCACCCATGAAGAACAAAGCTAAAATTAATAATTTTGTTTTTTTGTCAATGAAGTCTCAATGTTATTTTTATTGTTGCTTGTAAAGATATATTCCAGAAGATGTTAGTGGGAGAGAGGGATAGAAAGAGAGGGAGAGGGAGATAATTTTGTTTGAAAAAAAAATCACTTATACATCTTAATAATACTGAACATCCTAGGAGCTACTGATAGATTTGAATGACATACAATATTGAAGTAAATTGAACTGAGTTAGGATCTTATAACGAAAAATTTAAATGTTGCGTCCAAAAGACTTTCGGCTCATAATTTTGCAGTGAACTTAAAATGTTTGCATAGATTCCGCTACGTAAGGTTAGAAAGTGCTTATTTGGTAATTGGCAATAGATTGCAAATTAATGATTTGGCCGTGCTTTTGGCACCTTCAATCCTTTTGGTTCTTTTTACAAAAATGTTCTAAATTCTGTTATTAACAATGGAGTGATATAGAACACCATTGGTGAAGATTTTGTTAAACCAAAGACGGTTCAAACTGTAGATAGATGGTTATTCCACTCATGTTGATTAAATCTCAAGTGCCTCTCACAGAAAAGAATTAAAGAATTATACCGTTTCTCGCCAAGCAAAGAAAATAGTTCAACTCCCCCAAACTCTCCCAAACTCCCTGTAATAAACTCTCTCAAACTCCCTACATTCCCCCAAACTCCCTTAACTCAAAAACACCAAACTCTCTCAAACTCCCTACACTCTCTCAAACTCTCTCAAAATCCCCAAGATTCAAAATACACTCAACCCCCAACTCACTGGAGGACTAACCCCCTGTATATCTTCCTGGTCGGGAGATTTGAATTGAAACTGGTCGCCCCTTAACAGAAGTTAGGGCGCCTATAGAGCCTGCCCTTAAAACCAATCAAAATCTTCCCCTACGTGCATTTAAAGAGGGAAAGTTAACCTCCCCTTAGCGGATGCTGGGGTGGAAATAATGACGAGCATCCATTATCATTTCCTGTACTACAAATAACAATTTCTCGTGAATTGACCATTTTACCCTTTTGGCCTTCCAAGTTCTTGTTTCGCTCGTAACTTCTTCATACGATGTCAGAATGACTCCATTCTTTCACCATTGGCTTCGTCTTTTCGTCCTCTTCAAGATAAAAAATAGAAATCTTGTACTTGAACGAGTTCCACTTGGTCTTTGGCCCTTCTTCACTTGTAGATAGCTTCTTTTATTGCACAATTAAGTGCCAATTCACTTCTTTTGGATGGTTCACCTAATAAAACACAAATAAGAGAAAACAAGCGTAATATACAATATTTTGCAAGAAAACCAACAAATACTAGCATGGAATTCATTGTCATCGCTACTCATTCTTTTCGAATTTGCTTGCGAGAACTCGACTTCATCTCTTTCTAAATGAGTTTCTTGCCGTTACTACCTCGACCTGAACCCCACCTTGGTGACCGTTGATGAGATAATTGCATGAAGGTGATACACCCTTTAGCATGTTATCAAATAGGGGTGAGTGTGCCAACACATTCAAATCGTTATTTGACCCAGGCATTCCAAAAAAAGCATGCCAAAACCATAAATCATATGATGCCACCACCTCTAACACCATAAATCTGTGTTTCTCTTTACTCATGTAAGTTCCTTGCCAAGCTATCAGACAATTCTTCCATGGCCATTGCATATAGTCAATACTACCTAGCATTCGTGGAAATCCTCGTTCGACATTCTCACATAGCAACCTTCGAACATCTTCAGGAGTAGGCTGACGCAAGTATCTTTCTCCAAAAGTTATGCAAATTATGTGGCAAAATCTTTTTAGATAATAGTATATATTATTGTGGCCCCCATACTAGTGTAGTCATCGACACTATCACCGATGTACTTTTGCACAATTATTTCATCACGACAACTAATTTCATATGTGGAGAATGCCCCATAACACCAGCCAGACCGGATGTTGATGCCATTCTGCATCCACTTCAAGTAATTCTCCTAACAATTTTTCGAATAAATTTTCCTTAATGCCTAGACGTTGTTTTAACATTCTAGAGGTATAAACAGTTTCGGTTGTGAAATAATTATTCATCATTTTTGCATCATGCCACACTCGATCTCGGTAATTACACTCTGTGTCTGCACCTCCCTAGGCACCGGTTTCGAATAATACGCATACATTCTTTCAAACACAATTGTGTAAACATTAACATAACTTTTTCTTCTTCATCACTTGAAGTGTCCAAATAGATTCCGTGTTTAAGTCTCATATAAGCACGTGTTAGACTCATATGTACCTTTGCAAACAACACTTACCAAACATGAAATACAAGTCAATCAACATTAAACATCAATAGAAATAGTAGTTTACAAACATTTCATTAAACATAAAATCAAGAGATACATCGCAAAACAAGTAATAATCATGGATTTTTCACTACATCTATGTCTTAATGTTGTTATTGATTTACATACAATATACCTAATCAACTTAGTATCAAAAATTTCATGATGATAAAAGAAAAAAAGTAATTTCAAACCATAACATTAGAATGACTTGCCTTTGATGATTTTGTGGATGGAATTCGAAATTGAAGAATGAAACATAACGACATTTAAGTATAGATTAAACCGTTTTAAGCCAACCAATCACACAAAATCACCATCAGAATCGAAAGAGGGCAAGAAAAGGTTTGAGAAGATTTACATAGGAAAAAAAGAGAGAGTGAAGAAAAAAATGTCTGATCCGAACGCGTACTGTATGTTTATACTCCAGAAACGGGAACTGCGTATCCGTTTGAGTCAAATCAACACATTGACCTAAACGGCTACTCAGTTTCCGTTCCACACGGTTATCTCTAATGGAGTAATCCATTAATACCTGCAATTTTCTCACTAACTCCTGAAGTATGCAGCGCAAACATCGAAAATAAATCTTGGATATGGAGAAGGAAGAAGTAAGTTTATCGATGAGCCACAACATATTTTTTTATATATTTCAAAATCAAAATGAATACAAATTGCATGGATTTTCATTAGCAGGATAAAACTTCGAAAAAAAAAAATTATATGGAATCATCAATTTTGCTTCGGCAATTCCATATCTTTCCCTTTATTTGTCTGCATCCGATCTAAAACCATGGAGTCTCTATATACATGCGAAAACCAAAATCACCTTCCTGCTCTAGGTAGGCACAAATTGGTACGGCTTAGAGAATCGAGAATTAGGAGAACAAGGCACTAAAGGGGTGGCTTCAACCGCTATCGGTCGATTATAGAAAGCCTCAATCGCAAGCTCATTTCGTTCCAATGGAATGTTACATTTGTAATGCTTACCGGTAGGGGAGATCATTTGCAACTTAAGAACCTTTGTTTTCATCTAGAAATTACCCAAAAGATAGAAATCTAGTTTTGATCGATTTCCACTCAATAATACCAATGAACGAATAACAATATAGTATTTATAAATCACTAGGTATCACCGGGGCCTTACGGCCCCGGTTCAACCTCTCCTTTCGGTATACATAGTTTAGGACTACACAGGCATGTATACTTGAATAAAAAAAGTCGTACCATCAAGTTCATTTTGATGCATATATTTCATGTGGAATTGAAATCTAGAAATAGGAAACCGTTGATCATCCTGTTATCTGTTTTACGTTGTACTAATGTATGAACAGCTCACCTGGGAGAGCATTAATGAGATTGATAAACAACTCATTTTCACCCAGATCATGTGGTAATCTGAAATGATTCAATAAATAGACCAAATCCCCAGTGTGCACTTCATTCAATTTAGCATTAGCACACGATATCACCATAAGGAAAAGGCTGTTATTTTGTCTAATTTTCTGCAAGATCTAAATTTATCCATGGTGCCTAGGTCTAGACAATTTCATAAACTAATGGTAGATTTATGGAGTTGATTATGCACCTAGTGAAGGCTTGTGTTCTGTTTGGTGTAGTTAATGGTACCGTGATTACATTGGTGTTTCTTGACAATGGGGCCTCAAGTCTTGAGGGTTTCTGAAACTATTAAAAGTTCTACATTTCCGGATTCTTCAAACAATTCAAATTGATACTCAACCTGTAGGCAACTTAAGTATGTTGTGATCAGCAAAGGAGTTGTTATCTGAAGCATCCTGCGGTATCCACGAAGGAGATGTTAGCCAAGGGAATGTGTTGCCATCATTCCATATGCTGGAGGTCCACAACTCCACTGGTTCAGTCCTAACTGGTGTCTCGTCTCGTCTTCCACCACACTCCTGCTTTTTTTTGCACCACTCTTTTACAAAGCGCAATTGGTCTACTCCAAACAGTATAAACAGTATTTCAACGAAAACAGGAAATTACATCCAACAGTACAACATAAAATACATTGCATATTAGAATAGCCACCGAATCATACAAATCTAATATAAAATGTATTATTATGTCTAATTGATATATACATTTTCTATTAGATTGTGTACACAGATTTAGTGTTGGTGTGCCCCAATTCCTTGGAGAGTCCCGTTGGTTTCGACCACATTCTGCCAAGCGGATAGATTGTGTTCTCCACCTGAGGTGGGTGTTGCTTCCACTTTAAAGGGCATCAAAGAAGACCCCTGCAAAGCAATGCCTTATCAACTTAGGTTTCATTCACATCCTGAGAAGCAAGTGACATGGTTATCCCAAAAGAATCCTCCAAAGCTAGTACTGAGCCATCGTGGTCATAGCCTTTCCTAAATGGTTTAAAAACTTCTGATTGGTGATATTCTAGAAACTATAATGCGAAAGTGTAAGAGCATTTCCTCCTTAAAGTTCGGATTTTACGAAAGTGGCAGAGTTGACCTTCTAGAATTAGATCAGCACTCTATTACTCTACCCATATTCTCAGCAAGAATTATCATGGTAAATTGTTCACCGTTTTTTTTTTCTTTTTGTGGCTGTTAATTTTTTTTTTCTTTTTGAAGCAACTGTTAAATGATAGTAATCCCGTGAAAGGTCACTTCAAGCTTAAATTAACATATACCCAAAACTAAGAAACACTCGCCTGAGCCTTAATTCATACTCAGGGAAAGGTAGTTGTTTTAGTTTATCAGATGCAACACAGAGTATAGGCCCCTCTTTCTCAAAAAGGCCTGTCATATCTTCCGCTGGCAAACTTAGCATCACCCCAAATTAGACTATCACAATCAAGGGGGAAGTAAATTTGCAACCCATAAACACTATACTGATAAACACACCGCTAATAGAAGGCCTTGTGACTTTTCTCCATCCCTTCAAATTTGCTGGCCTAGCACCTTCAAGGACCTTGACCTAGAATTGTTAAAGCACAAAAATTAGTTGTATCAAAAAAACAACCCTAAGGCACAACTCTTGTTAAATTTTATTAGAATACCAACAATACCCCCTAAGTATCCCGAGAAGTTCTCTCTGGCGAATACGCCAAGAACTCTTTTACAGTTGTTTGCAAGATGTGAATTTATCCATGGCGCCTAGATTTCAACAATTTCATGAACAAATGGTAGATTCATGCACACACACCCACATGTCCTAAAGCCCGTTACCCGTGATCAAATTATAGTTATATACTTTACTGGTCCACCGACGAAAGGCTTAAAGGAATATGGATTGACATAAATCTAGCATTAGCTCGTGATCTTGACTCATTTTACTTGCTTAAATTAATTTGCCGGCCAGCCTGGCATCACCCAATATCAGCCTATCCCTATCTCGAAGAAAGTAAAGTTCGCAAGCGTAAACATAATACTAACTAATACATTGAGACAATGATGCTCCTATGAAACAAAACTAATCGCTTGGTGTAAACATTAAATTATAAAAAGTATGTAAGAGTTACCTCTTTTTTCTCTCACCCTCTCCTTTCGCATTACACCCAAAATCATCCACTCTGGTGAGTATGCTAAGGAATCAAAAGCGCATAAGCAATCATCAGAATTAATTTATTTCATCCACACTGCCTAAATTTCAACAATTTCACGTACAAATGGTAGGTGCGTGCATACCCAAAATTCCCAAGGCCCGTGAGCCATCATCAGATTGCAGGTTGTACAGCTGACATGCGACGGGCTTAGTGGCATTTGGATCTACATGTGTCTAGCATTAGCTCATGGTCTTGTCTGATTTTGCTTCCACACATTAATATTTAGGCAAATAGTTGTCTTTCCTTTCTTAAATTATCCTTTGTTGAATTTTTCCTTCACCTTCTTAAATACTGAAAGTGCAGATAAAACACCAATCAACATGCAAATACAGCAAAGCTTAGTGGCAACCCAAGTTGGAGCAGGTAAATCAATGAATGCGAGCAAACCGAAAAATCACACCAAATAGCCGATAGGACGTCAATGTTTTCTTCGTCTACGTTTTTCAGTTTTACATTTTTACACTGTGCACACCGTAACCAACTAATAGACCTGCCTAGACATTCAAACAGGCCAAGATACGACTCCTAGTAAAGAAGTAGTCCTAAGTTGGAGATTTTGCAAAATTTAAGGTTGATTTTTAGAAAAATTCAAGATCGATTTCTTAAAATATATTACCAAGGAAAGACAGAGAATATAAACTCTGCATGCGTGAAACGGAGCTAATCAAAATACGCAGGAACAAACGGAGCCAATCAAAATACGCAGGAACTCAGCCAATACTGAGGTTTCGGGAAATAAACCTGGAAACTGAAAAAAATAACCAAACATGAATAAATCGGAGGAAAAATACGCATGAATACCTTTATACCAACAAATAATTTGGTACCATCACATGCGTTTCAAAATCAGAATCCATGTACTGGAGTCATACCTCTGTGATTAAACATCAAATCATGCAATAAATAAAAAAAGACAAAAGAAGATGAAGGAGAAATGAAATAAAACAAATCAAAATATGAAGAAAAAAAAAACATATCCTAGGGTTAGAGTTCTAAGAGAACAGAGAGCCAAGGAACAAAGCAAATCTAGTAAAACTGCCAACTCTGGGGTTGGAGTTCCCTTTATAGCAAACTTTTTAGGCAGGTGGGAAATCCGTTGGTATAAACTTACAAAGGCATTACACATCGCATCCAATGGTCACATGTAAACAGTAAAAAAAAAAAATGAAACTTACCATCTCTCATCATAGCATGTTCTTTCATAAAGTTGAATTTCTACATTTCCCAGCAGCGAGGTCTTTGCATCTGTTCTATGAATACGAAAAACATCAGCTAAACCCATTCGTGTATTTATTCATGTGCATATATATATAAATTCATTCACAGGAATAAACATTTTGTTGCGGAATAAATAAAATAATACATTGATTTGATTAGCTTGGAATTTTTTTGTTGATGGATTTGCTTGTTAATTCATCATATGCATCGGGAAATATATATATTATGTGATAGTAGAAGTGTCCTACAACAAATGAAGAGAGAAAAAAGACAATGCACAAATTGATCGGCAATAACAAAACAAAATTAACTGCAATAACCGTTCTTAAAGTGGAAGAAATATTGCACTTACCATCCCACTATTGATCAACATTCTTAGAGCAAACTTTGGATCGAAGTTGTAATCTTATGTTACAACATCTACATAAGAGCATCAGGAGTTCCCAATAATAGATAATTCACAAAGCTTAAGATTTTGTAAACACCTATGAGATCAAACCATTCCTTTCATTTCATGTTTCATAACTCACAAAAGCAACCCAAATGACAAAAAACAAAGAATTAAATAAAACTATCTATCTCTCTTTGACCGATATCTCGAAAATGGTGACGTAAACCGGCATCCCAACCTACATCATAGAAAGCAAAAAAAAAAAGAAGATTTGCATTTGCTCCCCTAGATCATCACCCTTTTGATACCCACAAATTAAATCCCACTTTAAAAGTAATTCTATTAGACTTCGGTTCTCAAAATTACCTAAGATTTCTATTATACAATCAAGAAAGAGATGGTTGCTATAGTGATCTAGAATACGAGAAGAGAAGGAAAAATTGTAAAGAAATAAGAAATGTTGTTGCTTATTCGTTATTTGCAACTTTGCGCTTTCTTTATAAAATTGAACTTCATAAAAATGAGACTCAAGATAGATGTTGAATGATGATGCGAATTATAATGCTAAAATCACCTTAAAAGTATGTAACCTTTTACAAACTCAAATAAAAGTGCCATCTCGTAGGAGTCGAACCCAAAGAAGATGGTTGAGAACCATGTGCTCGCCATTTGAGCTAAGACGGCAAGTATCATTTCCTAGTGCAACCGGGATTTAATATAGTGACACTTAAGCACACATCTTTCATACGCATAAAGGTCGCCAGCGGAGAATTTACCTACCACTTACTTATAAAAGGTACGTAGTATCTTTAGAAACAAATCATGAACATCTTTTCACCTATGACAAAGTAGAGGGTAGATCTCTTTGAAAGTTGGATAAACCCGATTAAGGGACCTCCACCGAAAATGAATGGCGAATGAGAGGAGATGTTATTCTGCGAAGACATGGGTCAGTAGAAGTTTACCCACTATGAAATTTCTAACTGCATATCGAGCATCTTACACTAAAATTTTAATATCTTCTAAATAGTTTACCCACTATGAAATTTCCAACTGCACATCGAACATCTTACACTAAATTGTTAGTATCAGCTAAATCAGATCCTTAATCAATAAGAGAGTCATGCTAACAACTTCCAAACTATACAATAAACTAATCACTCTGTTATACTTACTTACCAATTTATCTCTATTCATGTAAACATACTTTCATTTGTCCTCCGGTAGTAGTGACAAACATACTTTCCTTTGTCCCATGGACCCAAGTTTTTCCTTATGTTTGGAACTGATGAGAAAGATTTATAATCTGTTAAAAAACATAAGTAGTCTCACTTGCAGATATCTATGTCATCACGCTCTAGGAAAATCCAAAGGAAAAGAACATCAATGCAAAAATGAAATTGAGTTTGTATAATTTTCGAAGAATTAATGGAATATATATGACACAATACCCCAATGTGGATGCATTTGTTTGCAAATCGCTTGGCTTGGTGTATCTCATCTACACAGATTGAGATTAATTAAAGACTGGTGCAAATAGACATAAATCAATAAAAACCAAATCTATAAAACTTTAGGTTTCAGATTTTTCTAAATTTAAAGTCATAATAGACCACACTATGGATGCATCTCATTCTTTCAACTCTTGAACACTCAGTCGTTCAACAATTCAAAAAGAGGATAACGTGAGAAGGAAAAGGTAATAGGACAAAAGAAAAATCTCACCATGCGTTATTATGTGCCATTTATTGAAGCCACCTTTAGAAGGTGATATGGGAAAGAGAGATTCAACTCTTTCCCTGTTGCTTTAAAAAAACAATTGTACCGTTTCCTCTAGGAGAACCCAAGCAAATTGCATGATTCGTTAGCTTCTTGATTATTCTTTCCGTTTTATGCACAACAATCTGAACTTCTAACTTCTGACACTCACATGATTTTCAAAATTTCACATGATGAGTAGAACTCACTCCCTTTAGGAAATCTCCAACAGGCATCCAGGGATCATCTTTGTTTGCATAAGTAGGTACAGAGTAAGAGATAATCCACCTGTAAAGTACCCACAAGATCGTGAATAACATGCATGGAGTATCCGGAAAGCGTAGTGATGTTGTTGGTATGGACGGAGAAATAGTCCAATTCACAAATAGTCGTGGATGGTGGAGTTAAAGTACCTCCAGATCTCGAACCCCTACAAAGTCCAAAAAAAAAAAGGGAAAATATAAATTATCCAATTCAGACAAAAAAAAAAACCGAAACCTTAGATTTGTATAATTAACAATTAAACAGAAGTGAAGTGAGTTTTCCTACGAACATTGTAAAGTTTTATCCATTGGGTCGATAAAGTTTCAATTAAGCAACACACATCAAACTATGAAAAGGTTCTCAAGTGCTGACAACTTATACGAACCATCTTGTCCTTGCCTATAAGAAGCTTTTTTTATTCCCAAGTAAAGGATGTTCATAATGTGTTACTAATGATTTTCCAAGTTGAATGGTATTACGATCATTACACTTGGCGAAATCATTTATGAGGAAATTACTATCTAATCTTGAGTATCTTCCAAGTTTATTCAAAAGCAGTTTCCGAGCATCTCAATTGATGCACCGGCTGGATACCATCACATGCATTCAGAAAAATCATGAACCACCTATCAACAATAATGCAAATATGAGTCGCCAATGTTTCGCATCTCAAACACATACAGAGCAGAATTGACACAGCTATAAACCGGTCTGGAATAAACAGGATCAAATTTAACACAATTGTTCTATTCTATAAAGCCCAGCTTTCTATATATATATATATATACCATGTTCTCAAATGAAACCGTGTATCCACCGTAATTTCAGCCAAAAACCAAATGAACCTGGCAGGGGATAACAGACATTGCTTTGGAGATGCTTACACGGTATTCATGAGTAAGAATCAATTAACATGCAGAAAAATAAATGAACCACAGAAAATACCTTGATATGTGTCACCAACAGATATATAACCAAGCACTATAGAAAAACTAAAAAAGGAATCCATTACCACCAACCTATGAACAATAATGCAAACATTAATTGGAAATTGACACTTGCAGTCAAAGTACCTTGTAAACACAAAAACATCAAATTAAGAATTAAGCGTTATTTATGTTACATGTTCTTCAATTATTATTAAAATGACCAAATGATGCTTAAAATGACCAAATGATGCTTAGAGGAAAATATTGCATAACTTTCAAGGATACAAATTGACACTTGGATAAATCGACCACCTTTGCACGATTAAGCAGCATTCATCAAACTATGAGGAAGACTGAAATTGTGACTGTGATAAAGAACAGACATGTGTTCTTTCACTTTGCAATCACTTTCACTATCTGAATCGTCAGCTTGAGCTCAAAAAACACATGTGTAACATCTGCAACAACAATTCAACTTCTATTTCATCACCGCAAAGAACCAATATGCTAAAAATAAATAAATAGTGTAACAAAAATACATGAACAGTATCATTACTGATGCATTAATGGACATACCTGACACCTGGAATATTTTTAACCACTACATACTAAGTCTAACCTGCATAGAATTCTTCGAAACAGTGTATGGATGTCAGCATTCATTAAACATCTAATTTAAGCAGCAGTAGCTTTAGCATGATGGGTTTTATTGTACATTAACCCAAATATGGACTACGCAAATATTTGAAGGGAAAATATGAACTTACTCCAAGTCCACTACAAGAATTGCTATCAACCACTGCAAGAATTCAGTGTATAAATTTGTACACTGAATTGATCATGGTGAACTGGTAACCCTAAAATGCAGAGAAAGAAACGAAAAGAAATGATCACCACCAATGGGGAATATTCTAACCTAAATTACAGTTTTCCCTTCATCATGTAAAACTACAAACTCCCTGCCGAGACATTCCTATATATTCTTTAATTTTAGCCTTATGGCAGACTGCATGATGTGCTAGTTGTAGTGCCACTATTAGATCTCTCTTTGGAACCTTTGTGAGCTTGGTGGTGACAAAGCTGATATCATACGAGTAACATGATTAATAAAAGCTTATTCATAATAGTATTCAGAAAAGAAAAAATAAAAAAAAAATCTCCATATATCTTCCCTACATGCATGACCCCCATGGGTCCAATCCAATGGATCTTCTTCTTTATCACTGCAAAGATTTGTTAGGCATCCATAGAGGTAAAATATAGTTCATATCCAAATAAATAGACGAAACAACAAATGTTTGAATAGAACACATACACACCTTGACCTCATGGTTGAAGTAAGTACGTAACTTTGTTTTCAGCTTGGAAAGAAAAGATAGTAGAAAGTACCGAAAACCAAACTGAGAAACTGGTTATTTAAGAATATCTAGGGGGTTCAAATTAGTCTACGGAGAAAGATAATAACCAAATCCTAATAATTTTGAGTCGTCTTTAAGTAACAGAGATATTTAATGTTGTCAGTATAAGAAATTAGATTTATATTTAAAGGATCTTTGAACAAACAG
Organism: Papaver armeniacum; assembly: GCA_023531295.1. NCBI lineage: Eukaryota > Viridiplantae > Streptophyta > Magnoliopsida > Ranunculales > Papaveraceae > Papaver > Papaver armeniacum. The sequence goes on from JAJJWW010011058.1 coordinate 18,528, forward strand.
GATAATCACATCATGAGCATAGTTGTGTTAGGAAGGATACCCGATGCCATTTGGTTGAATCCAAGATGTCCAAAGAAGAAGACCCGTAAAATGAAATACCTTGAGAAACTCTTAGTTTCTCCTTCTTGACCTTTTGTGTAATGGAATAATAAAATTCATGAACCCAATTCTGATGGTTATAGAGTTCCTTTTATAGGTAGAAGGAGGACCAAGGTTCATAGGATTTAGATTTTTCATTTAATCTCGACATCATTCATCAAGGAAGAGGGAATATGAAAGGACCCCAATATTTGTAACCAACATGTTTAGCCATATTCTAAATTAACCAAAGATATCATATGGCCCAACAAGATATTTCTATGCAGTAAATATTCTTACATTCTCCACCGGTCCATGTGATAACTTACTTAACGGTTAATTATAGAAAAACATAAGCGCGCATAATTGCTAAACAATTTTAATGGTTAAATGTAATACCTTAACCAAGCAAATCACGTATGCGAGTCATGGCGGTGGCACATTGTCCCGTTATCAACATGTTCCCTTCCATGTACCACAACACAAGCAACTTACTTAATCAGCCTTAAATGGGGATATCATAATGGTCCAGTTTATGTTTTTCAAAAGAAAGACAATTTTCGTTAACATTCATCCATTCACATAAGTGTATACTAAATATGGATACGTAAATAAATTAATTACATTATTAAGAGCTCAACTAGTTTTCAAAAATAAGCACATAAATTAGTCAATTCAATAATCAATTACTCCTATGCACTCTAAGATTTTAATCTTTTCTTAAGAGGTCTTAAAAAGCAATTGTTCATTAAGTGCATCTCCGAATGCAATTGTGCTTAAGCGTAAATGAACAACTATTGTTTCTGAATTTCCTAATTCACGCATATATACTCAAGGTTCATGTGTTTTGTTCCTTTTGTATCATATCGTGCTTTAATGTCGAAGCTAAGACAAGAAATTTCAAGAATGTAGAGACAAACCTTAAGTCTCTAAGTATCGTAGTCATAAATATTCAAACTCAATTGTGAGACTAGTATTAATGGATTCTTCCTTTATAGAATCCATACATCCACAAAATTGAAGTTTGAAAACCCAATCAACTCTTGTTGGGTTTGCTAACTAATTATAAGACATAAGTTAAAATAATATCTCAAAATTCTTGATAGCTTTCCTGTAATTTGTTCTTCAAATCTTTAGGCAATTAGTTAACATATTAACAACTTGTTATAAGTTTCATATCAGAATTAAGACGTAATGAAGATTAAATTTATATCTTCTATCCAACATGAAATAAAGTCTTGTTAAATATGGTATTACCTCAAAATTCCTTGAATATTCGATATATGCCTTATATGAGAGCTTTAGTAATCCATATGATATTACTATCACATGGTAAGCTTTATTGACATCCTTTATTTCAAAAAATGTAAAGATATGCATAAAGTCAAGATCACTACTCGTAGGTAGTAACTCTTAATATGAAACACCAAGAGTATGAATTTCTCCCACCGATCTTGAGGTATATGCATAAATCAGAATAATTTCATCCAAAACTTGAAACATTTATAGTTTTGTTAAATTTCACATACCATTATGGGAGGTCGCTTTAAATTTCATACTTTGATTTTTAAAATTTGTAGACTAAAATTTATCATTAATAAAGGCTATTTTCACATTTAATTAATGCAACTCTTAGGTCATACTGAGCTACTAATAATACTATGATAATTCTGAATAAGTCTTTCTTTGACACGAGAAAAAAACTTATTTATAATCAATGCGTCATTTCAGAGTAAAATCTTTGGAAATAAGTCTTGCTTTATACCGTTTAAAATTGCTATTACAGTTGTATTAGGTCAGAAAGACCCACTTTCATACAACTGATTTGTGTCTTTCGAGCAATTAAACAATATCTGAGACTTGACTTTCAACCAATGATTTTTCTCACATAGCATCAATCCATTAATCAAAATTATTACACATAATATTTGTGAGCCAAAAACCTAGTCTTTGCCATTGCATATCAAAATGTAATAAATTCTTGTAAGAAAATCACCGAAACAACATGAATAACTTTCTTACAATCTCTCAAGTTGAGATCTTCTTAATGTTGGTTCATGTTGTTATCATAAAATTTCTTTATTGACAATAGTTATATTACTTGAGTATTGGATCGCAATTTCAGGTCTTTCATTATCTAAAATTGATAATGAGAAGATTCACAATATCTCAGAAATCTTAAATAAAGGGATCATTATCATGATTTCTTGAATGGATATATCCACGTATTCCCACCGATTATTCCATCATTAACGAATTTATATTTTCGGTTTCAATAAGTCTCGTACTACGGTTAACGTTAAAGAATACCATTTGGATCATTTAGGAAACCAATGAACCAATAATAGTTTCCAAATCCAATTTTCATTCTTTTGGAATGTAAGCCCTCACCTCCAACCGAACAACCATAACTTAAAGGTGATTTAAACTAGGTTTCCAACCATTCTAGTCCAAAGTATGTCTTTGAAACCGCTTTACTCGGAAATCTATTTAAATTACACAAGCTTGTTGAAAGAACATACATTCACCGATATGTGGTCATTATGCATAACTCATCACGCTTCAAACCATTTTTTAAAAGTATGATTTTGCCTTTTGTTATACACCATTATGCCAAGGATAAGTTGGCCTTGTGTATTGAGCAACAAATCCAAAATTTTGAGATACTACGTGAAAAAGATTTAGGATATTATCCCGTTTTGTCGTACCTTTCACAATATTCACCACCTTTATCGCACTTTCGATTTTCGCTTTCTCTATAATTGCCTCTCAATTTCAATAATGAATGTTCAAGAAAACATCCACGATTGGAGATTCGTAATGCAATTGATAAATGTACACGAACGCCAAAAATCATCGTGTGATAAACAATTTTATCTTCCAAAAAATGGACCATTAAAAGTCTACAAAATAATCATAATCAACAATTAATAAGAACAAAATCTGAAATTTATATTAGAGATAAATGACAATTGCTTACAATAGTTTCATACCTTCAATAAGATTCTCCTGTGGGTAAAACCTTATCAAGGAACAACGTGAGACATGAAAAAACATTAGTACATATTTTACCTTATCATACACACAACATTATGTTTGTTCAATACCACAACTAGAATCACATGTGGGCAACTCCACGCCCTAAAATGTATTAACAAACTCCAATAATTCTAAATATTTTGAAAATAATATAATGTGAGTTGTAGTCCCCTCGTGGGTGGCTATTATTTCACATGTATATGAAACATTTAGATAACCTTAATGCTTGTTTAAATTTGTGAACCAAAACTACTTGTGAGATTGTTCTAATCGTTAAATCAAACCGAAAGGACTCAAAATATACAATACTTACAAGATAAGAGTTTAGTATCACCGTGGTGATAACTAAACAATCCAAAGAAACATGTACAAATGCAAATATCACACTAACTTTTCTTGTGACATCGCGTGTCCCATTCAATGATATGTACATACTTGATCCGATCATAAATTTAGTCGATTATAAACAATTATGAGTAACCTCAAATATCAACTCTCTTTAATTGAAAAATATCCAAACGCATTGAACTTTAAACTTAATTGAGCATTAAGCAAGATTATAATTATAATTCAATAATGAAATTTCGTTGAAGGAAATTTTTGATGCATCACTCATTTAAATCTGATACAAGCTTAAAGATCATGATAAATAACGGACATAGGAGAATTAATATGAAAGGTGTTAAATACTCAATGAATATCATTTTCACAAATATGGAGAAATTTATCAAAAATAAAACCTCAATTTCCATAAGAGGATGCAATAAGTTTTGCCAACATAATAAAAATATTCATAAAAATATCAAAAATCGTAATAGGTTACTCAACTCGATAATGAGTTAATTTATGTAAATTTTATTTTATGCAATTTTAAGAAATAACTTAAAATCATGTGCCGATTATTTAATTACCATAATGTATGATCGATATTGTACACTTCATTATTATCTTAAACATGTGAACTCCAATTACCCCGGGTAATTGTTGTTCTAATACATTTAAGCAAAACGATATTATAAGCACTTGAAAAAATTGTGATCATGGCCAAAAGTGATTTGACATCACCGTGTGATAGCCAATCAATTAAAATAATGCCATTATCACATGATGTCAATAACTACAAAACCTACACTTTACGGTTTGAAAATACATGTTTATAATAATATTATGAGTATATTGAGATATAACACTCTAGCATCAATGTGGTGATAACTAAAGAGTCCCATAATAATTTCAAGTATAATCTCATAAAATTTAAAGAAAAACAATAATGTGAGAGAGAAACCATACCATAACGCACAAGCACACAAACCATATCATAATGCACACTCAAAAATAGTGTGAAAAATGGTTTCATTATAAAATCATTCGATAGAAAATCAACTTAAATTGTGCATTAATGTTATCAATAAAGTTTGAAGCATATTAACTGTTCATTTTTCTTCCGTAAGTAAAACCACTTCATAATTCTTAGGGCTTCATATAATTTGGTTTTAACTATAAACCTGCTCAATTCATGAAGGTTATATGATAAACATGTACACATTAGATCACATTTGCAACCAAAAGCAAGCATTCAAAGTCAATGGTCAAACGGTCATAGTCAACATGTGGAAGTCAAAGGACACTTCAAATTTTCAAAAATTAATAATAAACGCTTCCAAAAAATTAATAATAAACGCTTCAAAATTAATAATAGACGTTTCAAAAATTAATGATAGACGTTTCAAAATTAATAATAGACGTTTCAAAAAATTAATAATAAACATTTCAAAAATTAATGATAGATTGCTTTCAAAAAATTAATAATAAACGTTTCAAAAATTAATAGCCCAAGTTTTATTATTAATTAATAAGTGGAAGTCAAACGTACACTTCCAAAAATTCTTCATGGTCGAGGCTTAACATCTCATGTCCGACCTTTGAAAACAAATAATATCGTTTAACCCTATGTGGGCCACGCCAAAAAAAATTTACTTAACATTACAAGTTGAGCCCATACGTTACGTAATCGAAAATGAAAATTAAATTTCACAATGAATACCGTTTAACCCTCCTAGCATACGTTATGACTATCAAAACTATGTTTTGACTTTACACATGAATCAAATAGAACATGTTATTGATCTTAAACAAATCACATCATATCATCATATTGAATCATGTTAACCCGTAGATCACACAAAATCATGTTATTGTCAAATAAGTCAAACACCACAAATCAATCATACATGTCATGAAGCATACATATGAATGTGTATTTCCATTTCAAGAGACCGTATAAAACAAAGATATATAAATCATTATTCATATGATAATATTTTCATTATATCTTAGAGATTCATGGTATATAAACATAAACATGATTATTAGAAATCAAAACAGACATGGTGATGGATTCAAATCATCACAACATTTGCATACAATCATCAAGGAAAATCATGGAGTTCTAAAACTGTGCTCTAGATGCCAAATATAAGAAATTAGATTTATATTTAAAGGATCTTTGAACAAACAGATAATCACATCATGAGCATAGTTGTGTTAGGAAGGATACCTGATGCCATTTGGTTGAATCCAAGATGTCCAAAGAAGAAGACCCGAAAATGAAATACCTTGAGAAACTCTTAGTTTCTCCTTCGACCTTTTTGTAATGTGAAATAATAAAATTCATGAACCCAATTCGATGGTTATAGAGTTCCTTTTATAGGTAGAAGGAGGACCAAGGTTCATAGGATTTAGATTTTTCATTTAATCTCGACTCTGTCCATCAAGGAAGAGGGAATATGAAAGGACCCCAATATTTTTCGATCCACTGCGATGTAAAAATAAGTTGGATAAACACAATTGCATCAATGAAAAGAAATAGAAAATGGGAATATGACGACATTTTACTACCTTAGATTCTTATAAGTTCTACATAATTGCAGCAAGTCGAGCCATATTCAGTAGATGGATATCTTAGGTGCTTAGTGCTTACTTTTTCATAATTAGACCGCTTATTCTGTTCAGAAAGCTCGTCAACTGCCCAGTTCATCTTTACCATGATGAGTTGCAGTTAGTAGTTAATCCATATTCAGAAAATGGTATCTTAACTGCTCATTTTTCACCGTTAGACCACTTATTCCATTTAGAAAGCTCATCAACTTCTCAATGCATCTTGATGAGTCGCACTTGGTAGTTAATTCACGTCCCATTAGATTCAAAAATACTAAAAAACTAAAATTCCAAGGAAGGGAACACATACCTGCTTACCACCTTCACGGCTCTTTGCTTAAGACGACAATGCATGATCTTCATAAGAACTTATATTATCCCTTATAGAAACACTAACCGGGGTACACACAACTAATTTTGATCTCCAAGTCGTCCTCGAGAAAACTTCAGCTAGAGGTGATAAGAGGCGTGAATGTAACACCATATGGTATACCCATCAAGCCATGAGAAGGAACCTGCAGAAATTCATTATGCAAATACAAACTCAATCTAATAAACAACACACCAATAACAGTTTTTTCTTGCTTGCATCAGGGAATCAAGGCCAGTTTAATGTGCTTGCCTTATATACTGAATCAGCCAGCATAGAGGTAGGTGTAGAATAATGTGTCCTTCATATTGGATATCAGTTCAGTTTTGTGAAGCTAACCTTCCAAGGCATCATAAGCAACATGTCTTATCAAGATTTTACGTTTTTTTTTTTACGTTTTAGTTAATAATCAATTAGTACATGTACAAAAGTATAATGCTAAGTTGGAATCGCTGGCTTTAATTATCGAGCAGTTCTCTACTGTTGGCCGACATTGTGGTTCCCCAACTGATGAAAAACAAAATTTCTCATGTCAATAATTTTACAGATATCCCTATAGGCCCTGCTAGGACCGAGGGGTTAAGACGGCTAAACATCTCCTGACCTGCTCAACCCTGAATTGCTCACGGTAGCCATTTATACAAAAACTCATCCAGTTCATGAAAATCCTTGAGAATAGTATACCTGTACGGATCAAAACAAAGCAAGCAGTTTGAGAAAACATTGGCCATGCAGATTTAATAGGTGCTAGTGCAGAATGTGGTGGCTTGAAATCAGAGCATAGGACTCTGCAAATAAATTTGTAGATATAAAAATCTGTGGAATTGAAAAAGTTTATATATACTCCTATATTATGTTTTTGATACAATTGAAAAAGCTTATACGATGCTCCTAGTTTTTTTTATTTTATAGTGGAGTCAGGGTCTAAATTCAACCTTTTTTTACTATATCCAAATGGAAGAGCACTGTCCCAAGAAACCTGTACTGACTATTTATCGAAAATGAACCTAGATACTCATAGAACTATTCCGTAAAAAAGAGTGATGGATGCATTTAGAAATTATAATATCTAAGTAGATGGAGTCAATTCGAAAAAATACTAAAACGAAATGAAGTAGAAAGGAAACTAAAAGATAATTGAAGTAAAGAAGAAGCTAGTGCTACTAAGAACCTAACAGGACTTTTGATTTTTGAAAGTTTATTTTATTTTATTTGATGGCCAAAGTGCATTACTTGGAGACGGGTCTGTTTTTCATAATTCAAACTCACAATTCAACCGATCAAATAAAAAAAATTCACAATTCGCTTTACAATGTAACAATATAAAAAACATTAATTCAGGTGGAAAAATCCTCATATCCAGAGAACCCAGGTGCCACAGTTTCGTTGATGCATCCATGAGAAAGAAATCAGAATAACCCGGAAGAAGAAGCTGGTAGAGAATACCTCACGAATAAGACAACAACGATTAAGAAAACAAAATTAATAGAAATTTGGTACCAATTTTATAGGATTTATTTCAATTCGGGGAATAATGAGAAATTTAGGGTTTAAGATTTACCTGAGAGAAGTGAGATTCCGAGGGGAATCATCCAAGTTTGGAATTTGCGCCATTCAGATTCAAGAAGGGATGAATACCTTGTTGCAATTTCTAAGGTGCAGGCAAAGGCTTGTTGGCCATGGTAGCAATATTCGACTCCAATTGAAATTCCAACTCGCAACAGAATTTATCACCTGAAACCACATAAATAAGACCCTAAATAGAGTTGAACAATCATGTAAGAAGACGTGATTATTTTATTTTAAGAAGACGTGAATTATTTTAAACAAACAGGGTTTTGAGATTAAAGCAGGGTTATGAATTATTCTGAATATCAGTGTAAGAACTTCGAAGGTAGTATTTTACGTCTATAAATGGCAGGAGTCCCTTTTGGTATCTAATTGGTATTTCTTTTGAATGACGTGAGTGTTTCCCAGCCGTCCAAGCAAATACACCATCCGGAGATTCCCCACCTTCGGATGATGGCCCCCATTAAACGTCGTCCGTATGATAGCCCTGGCTATCATGGACACAAACCTCATACCTTTTTATAACTATGATAGAAAGAGGAAAACAAAAGTATCGTCGTTTCATTTACAGGAATGCATGCATCCGAAGTTAATTCGGGTAAAACTTGAATGATCTTAATTCATTTTTTTCTCCGTCTTGATTGGCTTTTTATAAACACAACAAATGAAAATTAATGGTACCGGGCGTTTGAAAGTCCAAAGCAGTTTGTTTTCAGTAACTCTCATTAGTAGTTTGAATCTAAAGATGATGAAAGGATTTGATAAAATCTAAAAAATAAGGGGTAGATGCTATGAGGTGTTCCGATTCAAGGAACATGGGAGCTCAGGTTCACTTAATTGCCGAATCAATTGGCTAACGGTATTATTTTCAAAATTTTCAAAATACTGTATGTTTTTTTAATTATAAAATATAAATAAAAATAATGAGGAAAACTAAAAGGGTTCGGATCCGAAAATGGTTTGCCGAAGAAGGACTACCCATTCTTTCGAGGTGGGTACCCAATAAGGATAATGCAAAGGGGGTGGGGAAAATATCTAAACCCTGTACGCATGTTCAAAATTTTTTAGTACACTGAGGTAAAAAAAGAAAAGTATGGCCTTTTTAGACAAGTGTCGGTTGACTAACGGTGTACAGCCTATATACGGCGTTAATAGGATACGTGGCGAGTTTTGTGTGGAGTACCTTAGCTAAAGCCAGCACATTGGCTATACCTGCCTACAATAGGGGCGTAAAAATAAAACAAAAGAAAAGGGAATTACGATCAAATATTAAAACACAATGGGATAAGTTAAAAGTTTCATTCTCATTGTCTGATAACTCAACTGCATCTTAAAGGAATAGAACATTCCTGTCTAGTGTTTTTCACTTTCTGCATCTTCTTTTCTTACCTGTTGATCCAAAATCTTTATGGTGTTTGCCCAACATAGGTTGTGCTAACCAAACTCAATAAGTAAAGTCTGTTTTTTTACTTAACTACAAAACAAAGTAACACTTTTTAAGTACAAATGGATTCATCATCAATGATTCAAACCTTTCAAAGAATGAGGAATAACACTGCCCCTGTGGGAAAAGCATCTTCTAAAAAAAGGCTTTTCAAAACTCAAATGTTGCCTTTCAAGGCTCCATCTGTGAAAGATTTTACACATGACAAATCTGTTATAGCTAGGATCTTTTTAACATCCTCTTTTAACAAAACCAATATTGCAAGGGCTTTAAAATATAGATGGGGAAAAAAACAATAGCTTTAAAGTAAAACAAATAGGAGTTAATGTCTTCATAATCTCTTTTGGGGACAGAGAATTTATGGTTGGAATCCTGACAAATGCACCCTGGCATTTATATGGTGATGCATTTCCAATAGCTAAATGGTCCCCAGGAATGATTATTGAAAGAAACACACTTAAAACCATCGCTGTTTGGGTAAGATTTTTGAATTTGCAACATTTTCATTACAATGAGTACATCATTGCTCAAATAGGAACCCATCTGGGGTTCGTCTGCAGCATCTCTCCGGTCAACGCAATTCCATTGCCTGGAAATGATGTTTTTGCTAGAATTGAAATTAACATAGAGAAACCCTTAATCACTAATGCTAGAGTGAAAGTTGGAAATCATCCTGAATCAAGACTTTATTTTACTTACCTTGACTTGCCTTTTAGAGTGTGTGACTACTGCTGTAGACTGGGTCATATTGAAGACTCTTGTGACGTTAAGCATAACTTACCTCTAGAAAGTATTTATGATGAAGGCCATTCTTCTTTCTCTGTTTCGGAGTCCCAAAGCTGGGCTACAGACTTTAAGGTGAGAATAAATGAAGATATTGATAGAGAAATTTCAGAAGCGGCTTATGGGTCACCATCTCAAGAGTTATCACATGTTTCAATCCTTCAATTGCTTGAATCGTTATCTCAACCTTCACCTCTCGACCCAGTCCATGTTATCTCTTCTGATGAAGGAGAGGCTTTGTTTCACACTAATGAAGGAGATTCAATCCTTGGAAAGAGACAGAGGTACTGGGAATCCCCTTCTCAACCCATCATTCTCCTATCAACTCTTTTCAACAGATCTCAGATCCTTGTTCCGGCAACAATTTAGGGCTGCTACAGGACGTGGTAAATCAGGTTTTTAGCTCTCAATCATCTCCTGGTGATTTCATACCGCTAGAAATTGGAACTCATAGCGGAGATTCTGTCGAAGAATTTTTTACACCAGAAGATGGATCTCTCAACCTTGTGTGCTGCCTAAACCGGCTTTCGGTATCACTTTCTCCGATTCTTCTGTGTCTATTGAATCTCCTAAACCGAGTTTTAGCATGGCAATTTCTAACTCAATTGCATCTCTTGAGTCTCCGCACTCATCCATAGCACCTAATGAATCCATAACTTTGTTAATGGAAGATTCAAATTTTAACGCATCACTGGAAACAAGAATGCTTCTCGCATTCGAAAATGTTTTCGAAATGGGTCATATAAACCAATTTGTCTCCTTTGATGTTGGCTCTTCATCTCTGGCTAATGATACCCTCTCCATAAATGAAAAGATTGAGCAATTACAAATGAGAGCTGCAGAAAAAGGAAAAGAGAAAATTCAGGCATGTCTAAAAAATTTGCTACTCATTTCTTTACTTTTCTGTGTTATTTTGGATCAAGATTTCGACCATCTTTCAAATCTGTGACTTTGGTGCTTTTAAGAAGTATTTGTTGTTAGCTTGATAATTAGTTTTGCATAAGTTCGGTTCTAACTAAAGTAGAATTACAACACAAAAAGATCTTTCTAAAGAAGATAATCTGGCACTGCTTTTCTTATACTCCCTCCGTTTCACAAAGATAGTCCAGTTTGACTTTGTCAAGATATTAAGAAGACCATTATAGTTTACATGTCTACCCTCAAGTACTTGCCTAATTTAGTTCAATTAAAATGTTAATAATAAAAACTTCCAAAAAATGATATGGAATTGTAAATAGGAAATAAAAAAAATAAAATTAAAACATATCCCATTTATGGAAACAAAAGATCACCAAAGTTAAAAGAAAAAATATTTGGAATATTGTAATAAGAAAGTAGTTTGCCTCTCGCTCCTTCGAAAAAAAAAAAAAAGAATCCCTCGCTCCTGAAACTATAGGAGCGAAATATGGCGGGAACATTGAAATTTAAAAATCAAAGTCCGCTTCAAAACTAAAATTTGGATTGTTTCCTCTTCTCAGTATATGCTCACCATGGAAACAAGATTTTAACTTAAATTCCAAAGATTCTCTCCCATGTATATATACCCCTATTAATCTCCATTAATCAATCAAACTCTTCTTACGTGCAAATCTGTCTCTCTTCTCTCTAACGGAGTATCTTGATACCTACCTTCAACCTCAAAATCATCCAGTTGCAGGTATAAATTCTAACGAAGTATTATGTTGGACTATGCGGTGCTTAATTCAGTTATGTACAAACTCATGTTTACTGATTTTAGAATCAATAGTATGCGTGATTTTGTTCTCTTTTGATTTTAAGGAAACCATGATCTGTATATATTTGGTGTTTTAAGAATACTCCATCAACCACTAGGAGAACATGAGTACTAATTTTTCAATTCTAGCCATGCTATGTTGTTGTCTAACACCCATTTCTTTCTCTTGTTGTACAAAAACCAGGAGGATGGAATCTTCAAAGAACAAAAATCTAACCAATAGTCAACGTCAGGACATTTATGAGATGCTTCTCAAACAAAGTGTCGATGGAAAAATCAAGCATGATACAGGTGTTGAGATTGCTGCGAAGTTTTCTATAAGCACAAGAACTGTTCGTCGGATCTGGTACCGGGAAAAATCTGCAATTACTAACGGCTCTTTGGTTGACGTATCTCATAGGCTAACTGGCCGAGTTGGTCGTAAGCGAGTTAAAATCGACCCAAACGTCATATCCTCAATACCTTTACGCCAACGCACAAGTATGCGATCATTGGCAAGTGCGGCAAATATTTCTGCGTCAACAGTTTGCAGAAGAACCAAAGAAGGTGCCATCCGTCCGCATTCAAATGCCGTGAAGCCCGTATTAACGGATGACAATAAAAAGGCAAGACTCATTTTTTCCCTGTCAATGCTCGAAGAGTATATTTACCCTAACAAACCGATCTTCAAAGATATGTACAATTATGTGCATATCGATGAAAAATGGTTTTACCTTACCAAGGAATCACAAAAGTATTATCTCCTCCTTAAGAAGATGAGCCTTTGCGTAGTTGCAAGAGTAAGAGGTTTATCACCAAGGTTATGTTCTTGGCGGTTGTCGTCGTCCTGTGTTAGATGAAGGATTTGATGGAAAGATTGGGATTTTCCTTTCACTTTCCAAGAGCCAAAGAAACGCAATAGCAAGAACCGTTGCTGGGTACGTTAGAGACAAAAGCAATTTTGTCCGTCAACAAAGATGTCATACGTTCATGTCTAATCAACCAAGTTTTGCCAAAGAATCAAGTAAATGGCCACATAGTAGCCGCATGGAGCCGATATATATTCAAAGAAGACAACGCCAGCCGCACATCAACCCAAATGACCAGAATTCCTTGAAGCCGCTTCTAGAGATGGATTCGACATTCGGTTGTCTTTCCAACCACCAAACAGTCCGGATTTTAATGTTTTAGATCTTGGCTATTTTTGGGCGATTCAGTCACTCAAACATACATATGCGCCCAACACAATTGATGAACTGGTTCAAGCGGTGGAGGACTCTTTCGAAAGGTTATCTCCTGAAAGCCTCAATTATATTTTCCTGACATTCCAAGGTTGCTTGATTGAAACTATGAGAGTGTTCGGAGGTAACAATTACAAAGTGCCACATATGGGGAAAGACAGACTGGCGAGAAATGGAAATCTACCTGTTCAACTTGATTGTGAAGCTCAGCTCATATGGATGGTTCGAAACTACCTCAGTTATCAGTAATCCAGGGAAGGTGCAGTCATACTGTGATCACTTTTCGTAGGGAGTAGTGTTTGGTTTGGTTATTGGTTATGTCATGTCTTAATTTTCATTTGGTTTCTAGATTCGTATAGGGAATTAGTGTTTCCTTTGGTTATCTCATGTTTTTTTATCTTGTTCGTTATCATTTCGTTTGGAGTAGTAATAAAGTTATCTTTGCTGGAATGGATTTTTTTACTGTGAGAAAATTAGATGCATAGTTGGATCACTATGTTGATTTTAATTTTTGTGAAACATCACTTTACCCCATTTGGGATTGAATCTTTTCCCAGAGTTTTCTGTTAGCAGGTATTACTGCTTGAAAATATCTAAAATATTGTCAGTCCACCTGCTAGATGAAACATTACAGCGACTTTCGACGGCTAATACCAGAAAATTCAATTAGCCTCTTCATTATAGACTGGAAAACATGGAATGTTGCTTGAGTACATATAGTATGTCCTATAGTGGCAATTCATAGTCCGTTTACTAAGCAGAAGTTTGTCGAGAGCCTTGGAAAAGAACTTCTCAAACATTTTTCTAAACATGGAGCCAGAGCATGTCCCCTTTAAAAAATTTACGGATAGTGAATCTTTCTGCAATGGGAAGATACTCCTAGCTTGGTGCTCATTATCCTTGGTTGATGAATTCATTTCCACCACTGTCATCTTTTTTTTGGCGGCATCGATCCCAGCTTTCAAAATTGCCTCAACCATAGCCCCTAAGTAAGCTAGTTTTTCGTAATCCATGGGTTCGGGAAAAAAAAGGTGGAAAGATTATAGAGATAAAAAATGGTGTTTGCAAAAAAAGAAAAGAGATGAAAAGAATATAGAGATAAAAAGATTGTATACTTATGGAGGATATAATTTATAAGGAATTTAATTTGGAACCATATATATTGTCTTTTAAAAGGAATGCAGAATAAATGTGTTTCCTTAATTATATAGATTTTTAGATTGGTTCCCATTAAATTTTTTTTTATAAATATAAAAGGTTTAAGGGTATATTGGAGAGATCACTGAAAAAATACGTCCATAAACAGAAGCTGGACACAATTTTGAAACATACCAAAATGGAATAGAGGACGGTCTTTCAGAAACAGAGGGAGTAGTTTTCTTACAAATATGAAAATACTGGCATGGAACACTCAGGGGTGTGGCCAGAAAAAAAAAACACAGTAACACTTAAAGACAATTATTGATTTTGAAAAACCAGATGTTCTGTTTCTCTCTGAAACCAAATCAAAGAGAAGCTTAATGAGGAACATATTAAACTACTTCCCTAATAATCACATTGTAGACCCAGATGGAATAGCTGGGGGGCTTGCAATTGCCTGGATAAATGGCTTTCACTTTGAAGTAGTTCAATCAAATCTAAACATGATAAATGTGATTGTAAAAACAATTTCCATTCAAAGGAATGGTTATTAACTTGCTTCTATGGATCACCTAAAACTGATTCAAAATTAAAAGTAATGGGATATCTTGAAGATATATCTCAAAGGGTTAATCAAAACCAAATTCCATGGATGGTAATTGGGGATTTAAACATAATCTTTAATGAGGATGAGAAAGAAGGAGGGTTACCTTTTAACAGAAAAAAAATTGAGACAGTCATGAACTTCATTCATAGGATTGGTTTAGAAGACATAGGATATAAGGGTAACATTTTTACTTGGAATAATCAAAGGGAAGGGAAGGCAAATATCAAGCAAAGGCTTGACAGGGCCTTAGCAAATGCTGAATGGACTTTAGAATTTAGTGAAGCATCTCTAGAAAACTTAGTTGCAATAGCTTCAGACCATAGTCCTATTTGCCTGTCACTAACTCCTACAACTAGGCTTCTTGCACCAACTTTTAAATTTTACGATACCTGGCTAAAAGAACCATCTTGCATAGAAGTCATCAAAAATTCTTGGAGTAATGAAAACCATAGGCCAGGGATAGACCTGCTAGACAACATTGAAACACTAGGGGAAAACCTAAGGTCGTGTTTGGTATCCTGGATATCCCATCCTAGGTTGGGTTATCCAGTAAAAAACTGTTAAAATGTGTTTGTCTCACTGCAATTCCAATCCTGGATAAGGATTACTAAACCTTCCTTGATTTTAGGAAGCTAAAAAAGTGAGGTTAAGGTATTCTTCCAAATACCTGGGATACATGTATCCTCACCTGGGTTAGACAATTATTTTCCATTAAAATAAGTATTTGGTTAATAAATAATTATTTATATTAACCTATTTCTGTGGTCAAACAAACACAAGTTAACCTAGCCCAAGATATGATAGAATTTTAGACAAACACCATTAAAACTAACCGTTAACAAGGTTATCATAAATTAAATTAAGATAAACTTTTTCAGGATATGTTATCCCGTTTCTAAGCTCCCAAACAGACCCTAAAACATTGGAAAATCAATGTTTTTGGAAAGCCTAACAAAAAAAATCAAAATATTGATCAAAACAATAGAAAATCTGTCAACAAAACCATTTGTAGACAAAACCATTACCATAATCAATAAGAAAACCTTATAAATAGAGGCATTATACGACACTCAAGAGGCAATTGCAAAGCAACAATCTAGGAATAATACCATAGCTCTAGGAGAAATAAATACTACATTCTTCCATGTTACAACTTTAAAAAGAAGGAAAAGAAACCATATTGAATGTATTCAGGATAAGCAGAACAATGTGGTAAAATCTAGAGATGAAATCGAGGAAGTTCTCACTTCTTATTTCAAGGATCTCTTCACAGAGACTAGCTCAGTTGCTGAAACACAGATTTTCAATCACATACAACCATGCATCTCTGCAGAAGAGAACTTGGCTCTAACTGACATCCCAACTGGAGAGGAAATTTGGCAAGTGGTAAAAAACTTGAAATCTAATAAAGCACCGGGACCAGATGCCTTCCCGGTTAGCTTTTTCAAACACAATTGGGAAACTGTTGGGACTCAGCTGGTGGCAACAGTTCAGGATTTTTTCATAAACAAACATCTTCACAACAATCTTAATAAGACCTTTCTGTTCCTCATACCAAAAATAAAAAATCCAAAATCACCGGCAGATTTCAGACCAATTGGTCTATACAACATACCTTACAAAGTTATAGCAAAACCGATGGCAAATCTGTTCAAGAAAACTTTAGAGAAAATAATACCTCATTTACAATCTGCTTTTCTCTCTTCAAGACAGATTTCAAATAATATAATAGTAGCACATGAGATAGTTCACTCAATGAAGAAAAGCAAGAAAAAAACAAGGAATATTGGTCTTAAGATTGACATGTCGAAAGCTTTCGACAGGGTCAAATGGAAATTCCTAATAAACACATTGAGAGCTTTCGACTTCTCAGAAGACTGGTGTGAACTCATTCACAAGTGTATCTCTTCTCCCTCCATTGCTATGCTTCTTAATGGCAATCCCTATCAAGATTTCAAACCATCTAGAGGAATTAGGCAGGGAGACCCATTGTCTCCTTACCTATTCATTCTATGCATGGAAGTTTTTTATCGCCTCCTCTGCCATCTACAATCCTCAAAAATGGTTCAAGGAATCAGACTAACCCCTAAAGCCACACCTACTTCTCACTTATTCTTCGCAGATGATCTGCTTATGTTTACAAAAGCTGATCTGGTAAGCTGCAATAATCTTCTTGAGGCTATTAACCTGTTCAGCTCAGCATCTGGACAGGTAATAAACTTCTCTAAGTCTGGATTGTTTTTCAACAAAACAGTCGATAATAAACATCAAGGGATAATATGTAGGTTGATGAAAATAAAAAAAATAAACATTAGAGACACTCATCTAGGGGTTCCTTTGTTCATAGATAGATCAAAACTAAAAACTTTTGATGGAATCATAGAAAAAATGGAACAAAGGATCAAAAACTGGCTGGGAAAATTTTTGTCTCAACCTAGTAAAATTGTTTTGAACAAATCCATCTTATCTAGTATGCCAATCTTTTCAATGAGCTGCTTTGTTCTGCCTATTAAAATAACAAAGAGAATCAATGACATCCAGAGAGATTTCTGGTGGGGAAAAAACACCAACTCAAAAGGTGTCTACATCAAATCATTTGATTTCTTATGTAAACCTATAGAACAAGGAGGGTTAGGCTTTCAAGAAGCTAACAAGATGAACCAAGCCATGATAAGTAGAATAGCATGGAGATTATAATAACCGATGGGCTCAAATCCTTAAAGGAAAATATTTCAAAAAAATGGGGCACTACTGTCTAAAAAGAAATCAAACTCTTCATGGATATGGAACTGCATTCTTCAAGGAATTGAACACATAAAAAAGCATAGTATCTGGGAAGTAGGGGATGGAAACTCAATCAACATTTGGGAAGACAGGTGGTTACCTTCAAGAGAAGATATTCTACCAAAATCTGTTCTTAAAACAAACTCCAATATAACACTTGTATCGAGTTAATCAACTCGAAACAAAAAAGTGGAACACAAACCTTCTTAACTCTATCTTTGAAAAACCCTTAGTAGATGAAATCACAAACATCGACTATTTATTTCACATAATGAAAATATGAAAAGAGACAAAATTAGGTGGACTCTCACTAGGAATGGGGAATTTACGGTGAAATCCCTATATGCAAAATTGCAAGACCAGTCTTCTTTTAAACTCTGCACAAACAAAAAAGTTCTGGAGGGGACTATGGGCAATGGATACTTCACAAAGAATCAAGCTATTCATATGGAAATGTCTTCAAGATGCTTTGCCTACAAGACTGAAGTTGGGTATTAAACAAAATTGTGTTTTCTGCCAACAAAAGGAAGAATCAACTTTTCATCTTTTCTTTGATTTGTGATTATGCAAAAGCTATATGGAACCTACAACCAGTTCCAGCACAGGAGTTTTTTCTGACCAAAGTTCTAATAACATCTCCTTCTTAGATATCTATAATTTTTGGCTAACATATGAAGTTAATTCAATCTCAATGGCTCTGGCAAACAACCAAGTCTTCGGTTTATCCGGAAAGAAAGGTGCCTTAGGGTGTTTGAAAATAAAAAAGAACACCCGATCGTTAGCTTTAGTAATATCAAAACACTATGAATACTGGCATCCAGTGACACAAAACATAAAAAGTGCTCAAGATAGAACAATAAATGATACTCAAGATACTTGGAAATTCCCAATTACTAGATCTCTGAAAATTAATTGTGATGCTTCCTAGTTATCCTCTAAAACTGATGCAGGTATTGGTTTTATTTTACGCAATTGGACAGGTACATTCAAAGGAGCAGGAATGGCTAAGTGCAGAACTTCATCAGCTGAAGAAGCAAAAGCTCTAGCTTTACTGCACACAACAAAATGGGCCATTACAGAAGAATTGCAAAATCTGGTAATTGAGGGAGATAACAAAGCAACAATTAACTATTTATTAGGACAAGACACAACAATCGGTTGGCAAAGTAAAGCTATCTTAGAAGAGTTTAAAAAGAAAGCAACTCAACTAGTTTCCTTTGGAGGTTTTCAACCGGGTTAATGTAAGAGGAAACAAGGCAAAGATATCTTTTAGCTAAAAAGGAAGAAAAGAAGCTATTACTACTTTAAGTTTTTATAAGCACCACTGTTTTTAATTCCAACAATAGCTTATGACACTGTCAAAGCTTTAGAACTATGTAATATCAGTTTAACTCCTGTATCTTTTTCAGTGGATGTTTATCATACGGATTCAGCCATCGGAAGGACTACTCTCAATGAGTTTGTTCCAAATGAGACCGAATCTGCAGATTAGCTTTCCCTGCAGTAATCTACTTTACCTTCAAAAAAAAAAGTTTCCGTTCCACACTATAGCTAAGAGATAAAAACACACCATAATGCGGTTGACCTGAGACCGATTTCCCTTAGCTCAAAATAAGCTATATCTAAGGGAAAACACACCATGCTTGGCCTTACCGTCGGAGAGAACCATTCCCCGCAAGACCCAGTCTCTCTACACCTGTGACGTGGCTTAGGTTTGTAACCCATGTCTAAAAGGCAAAAACAATCCACCCTACCCGGGGGAAAGGCGAGTATTGGTGTGTCCAGAAGACTACTACTTTTATACCTGGCACTTTTAGGGGCGACCCCGAAAGAATTAGGGGCGACACTAAAAGACAAAAAAGGTCACCCAAACGTAAATCTAAGCTACCCCTTATCTTCGATTTTTCGAAATGGCCAATATGCCCTTATATAATCGGTAGCCAACACCATAATCGGTAGGTTAAAGGTGAATCGGTAGGTTAAATTAAAACTATACCTACCGATTATTGTGTAGATACTTCGGCTAATAATCCCTTTTATAATCGGTAGCTTATCCAACTTGTAAGACTACCGATTATAAGGAGCCCCATATTCAGCCTTGGCCAAATTCCATAGGTTTTGAGGGGTGCAGAGCCAACCATAACCACTTGGATAGAGCTGTGGATGTAGCCATAATCGGAAGCCTAATAGGTTCCACAACCTACCGATTATAGGTTGCCCCAAATTTAGTTTTTTCTAAAATCCTTCATGTGATGAATTTTGAAATCTACCATAATCGGTAGGGTATATAATTATTTAACCCACCGATTATAATGAGCCCCAGATCCAACCTTTGCCATATTTCATAGGTTTTGAGGGTCCACGGCCAGCCATAACCACTTGGTTCGCGTTTTGGATGCGGCGTTAATCGGGAGTTACATATATTACCAAACCATCCGATTATGGGTTGCCCCAAAATGAGTTTTTTCTAAAATCCTTCATGTAAGGGAATTTGAAATATACCATAATCGGTAGCGTTAACAACTTAAAACCTACCGAATATAAGGAGCCCCAGATCGAACCCTTGCCAAATTCCATAGGTTTGGAGTGTACAGAGACAGGCATAACCATGTGGTTCGTGATTTGGATGTAGCCATAATCGTAAGCCAAATAGGTTCCACAACCTACCGATTATAGGTTGCCCCAAATTTAGTTTTTTCTAAAATCCTTCATGTGATGAATTTTGAAATCTACTATAATCGGTGGTATACTCAACTTAATAATCTACCGATTGTAAGGAGCCCCAGATTGAACCCTTGCCAAAATCCATAGGTTAAGAGGGTACAGAGCCAGGCCTAACCATGTGGTTCGTGATTTGTATGTAGCCATAATCGTAAGCCAAATAGGTTTCACAAACTATCGATTATAGGTTGCCCCAAAATGAGTTTTTTCTAAAATCCTTATTTGCGAAATGTTTAATTTGAAATCTGACATAATCGGTAGATGATAAAACTTATACCCTACCGATTATAAGTGGTCAGGGATTCAACCTTTGACAAAAACTATAATATTCGGTAGCCAAAACAATAATCGGTAGTTTCACTCAATAATCGGAAGCAAACTCAGAATCGGTAGGCTGGGGTCTATATATTAGTGTTTGGAAAAAAAATTGACTCATCGCGAGGTAACTCCCGATTGAGTGAGAGAAGAAGAAGAAAAAAAAGAAGAAGAAGTGGGTATATGTTGCCAACTTCCGATTTTTGCCAACTTCCATAAACATGGATGGGTACGAAGAAGGACGTGAAGTTGTTGAAGTTCAAGGTTCACTACCGTTTAAAGATGACGATTTGGGGTATATGTTGAATGATCCAAACTTTGATGGAGATGAAACCCTAGACGACGCTTTCATGGAAGAAAATGGAGAATCACCCGAGATCGAAGCTAACGATTCATCAAACATACGGGTATGTTGTTAACAAACTCTAATACCCATGTTATCCATGTTACGTGCGTTTGTGTGTGTTTTCGAACGTGAAAATTCGATTTCTGCATGCATTGAATGACATGAACGACATATATTCGGTAGTTAATTTAGTAACATATCTATCGATTATCAATAATCGGGTATATTTTGATGTATTAATCTGCCGAATATGAAAAAATCCCCAAATTGAAAGCTTCAATTTCTCATAATCGGAATTTGTCTACATGAATAAACGTCCGATTATTGATATATAATAATCGGTTGGTTTATGAATTTATAGTCCCTCCGATTATTGAAGCTTTTTACACAGAAGAATTGTTCATTTCTGTATGTCGTTAATCGGTAGACTATATTCGTACATGACTACCGATTTCTCATAATCGGTTACGTTGTATAGTATTAAATCACCGATTGTATTACAATCGGTTACTTATTATCTAAACTTCCTTCCGATTGCTAATGCATAACTTGTTGTTGTTGTGCGTAGGCTGTTGTAGCGGTTGATGACGATTATTATTTGAGGCCTGATACTTCCCTACACTATGCAAACGATTTGGTATGGTCATGAAATATCTTTTCTTTTTCCAATCGTGTATGTTAGATGGTTATGCTTATTATTTTTGTTTTGTAATATGCCCATTTAGATATTTGGAAGTAAGAAGGAGGCCAAGGAATGGCTTATGAACAAGGCAAAAGAGAAGATGTGCGTGGTAGTTCAGAACCGTTGCGTTAAGAATATTCGGTTTGAAATGGTATGTGAGCGAGGTGGGGAGAAGAAGAGTCACGAGGGAAAGAATAATAAGTATGTAAGGAAGACGGAGATAAAGAAATACCGAACTCATACAAAGAAGATTGGATGCCCATTTAAGATTGTCTTCTATAAGCCCGATGGTAGGGAAAGTAAAAATTGGAAAATGTCTAAAGTTGCTAATGGTTGTCACAACCACGATGATCCGGACACTCTTATTGGACATGTAACGGTTGCGAAGTTAAAACCACATGAAATGGAGACGGTGAGGTCTATGCGTATCCAAAAGGCGAGTGCGATCTTAAGTAAAATAAAGGCGGACGACCCCGACAACTTGTCTTCTTTATCTACAATTAAGTCGGCCCTAGCTACGATCAAAAGGACGGAATGTGATGGTAGAACGGTCATGCAACAATCGCAGTGGTTAGCTGAGTTACACGACTACACGTTGAGAACGGAAGAAAAGGATGGTAAAGTGGTACGTATTTTCTTGGCACATCCCGAAATGATAAAATTGGCTCAGTGTTTTCATCAAATTGTGTTGATAGATGCCACTTACAAGACAAACAAATATAACATGCCGTTGTTGAACATTTCTTGTCACACTTCGGACAAAAACACGTTTACGATTGCATGGGGTTTAATGGATCATGAGAACAACATGAGTTTCATTTGGATGCTGGAGACGCTGAGGTCCATTTTTATTGTAACGGATAACGATCAAGCCTTAATGCATGAAATAGCGGTAGTGTTTCCTGAAGCCCGAAACTTGCAGTGTACGTGGCACATTCAATGCAACCTCAAACACAATTGCCATCACCATTTCCAAGCTAAAAAACCAAGGAAGGGTACCAAGAGGTCGAAGGAAGAGGATGAGCGCATTAGTAAATTAACCGAGGAAGAACGAGAGGAAGAGAAGAGGTTATTTGATGAAAAATGGAAGGAGGATGGGATAATTTGGAGATCATTCATGAAAGCATGGGACAAGATCGTTTGGTCAATGACCGAGGAAATTTACGAAAGAAACTTGAAGAAATTTGAGGAAGAATATTACAAGGACTACCAAAACCCGTTGAGTATTGTAAAACACAATGGTTACCGATTAAGGAGAGGTTTGTGTATGCATGGACATATGAATATCATAACTTCAAAAACGAGGCGACAAGCATTGCGGAGGGGTCTCATGGCCGATTAAAGAAAATACTTATAGGTAGTCAAAATGGAGTTGTGTCGATCCAAGAAGCAATCCATGAATTCACCAATCGTGATCTCATAAAGATTAAGGATTCTATGCAATTTAGTGTACATAAATTCCCTACGGAACACGAAGGGGAAAGATTGCTTCTAAGGGGCATTGCTCATAAAGTTTCAAGTTGGGCAATAAATCACATGATGAAACAATTGAAGTTGTATAAAGCTTACGATGACGAGAATACGGTTTGTGTTTGCAAGGATATGATAGGTATTGGTCTCCCATGTCGTCATAAAATGGGTAGGTACGTCGATGTGATTGACATCAATGATATTCATCCATTTTGGAAGCAATTAAATTTCACTCCAAGCACCCCCGTAGTCAATGGTCCGTCGTTCATGGAGTCGGAATTGTGTGCAAGAATAGCCGAGCGTTATGCTACAACAAATGGCGCCAAGAAGCAAATATTGATGCATGATTTGGAGCAAGCTCTTCACCCTCGTTTAAGGGAGGTTGATGAACCTATTAAGCAAAAGGGGGCGGGTAGGCCAAACACCGAAGTGTCGAGGACCATTGAAAGAAAAGAATTAAAGGATCATTTGTCTAATAAAAGAATATTGTGTCGGCATGAGCGTTCGGAAGCCGAATTTGAAGATGAGCCGCAATCCAAGAAAAGATCAAAATGGAAGTCCAAAGGTCTCTACGAAGCCTTCTCAAGTAAGTCAAGTCGATGCGGTGGAAGAAGTTGTGTTAGTGGAGACCCAAACTAGCTCCGTAGTTATTGATCAAATGAGCGACTCGCCACAAACACATTCAACGGAAATGGTGACTATAAGAGAGAAGTATGGTATTCTTCGTTGTCCTAGGGATTTTCATGGAAGACCAACACGATCAAGGTATACGATTATAGAAGAGTATATGAAACAACTCCCTCCACTCATTGTTCCATTTGTTTTGTCCACCGACGAGGTTGATGGGGATGGCAATTGTGGGTTTCACGTCTCCTCGGAACAAATTGGTTACTTTGGAGAGGCGGTGAACCAAGATGTCACCCAATGGCAAAATTTAAGAACTAAGATGGCGGTACAACTAATAAAGGACAAGGATTTCTATATGGAGATGATGAAGGAAGGAGATAGGCACGACAAAGAACTAGAGTTCAAAGACTTTGTTGCGCGTGTAAAGTGCCGAAAGGGATTGAAGACAATCGGATCCAAGTATTGGATGACAATGCCTAAATGTGGATATCTCTTAGCGGACGCTTTGAATTGCGTGGTACATTTCTTTGTTCCTCCTAAGTATGGACATTCTAATACGTTTACACCTACAAGGACGGTTTGCGATGAATCGGTTAAAGATAGAAGAATTGTTATGGCATTTGTGAATGAGATGCATTTTGTAGTTGCAGGAAATCCCACACTACACCCCTTACTCAGCTTTGCTTGACTAATCCATTGAAAGATGTGTGATCAAGAATATTTATTAATTGATTCCATGAAATGTTTACACAAGACAATAGAATTACACTTAGAAATTAAAGCACTCTTTAAACTTTTCTCTCCTAATGACACGCTTCACAATTCAAAAGATCTCTCCTTTCAACATGGACTCATTTAGTCCTTTATATAGGGTAATACATAGTGGATGACAAGCTAAGCTATCCTTTATTTTCTGGGAATGTCTCGCTAAGTGTCGCAAGTGCACGAATATTCATTCTCGCGACACTTCTTAACCTCGCCGGGTTTCATGTCTTCCAATTGTTTTGTTTGTCGTTATTCATCGCGTCGTTTATTTTAGCTCCTGCGACTCCCTCGCGACACCGTCGTTTATTTATCCCGCGAACCTTGTCCGTTGCGATATTATGATCCTACATCTTGCCTCTTTTTCCTTGAATATTGCTTGAAGAGCGATTTGAAGGAAAAATTCATTGTTGTAATAGTCCTTGGTTTTAATTGGTGAAGGAACGAGCGAAAGAATACTTTTCTTGAAAAGTACGTACTTGCCTCTATTCTTTGGCGAAGTTCGGAGCTTCTTTGTAATATATATATGAAGTGTCATTTCTTGCCTCATGAGTTACGGAAAATAATCAATCTCGCAAGCTCTTCTCGTTTGTTAGGAAATATGTTGTGCGATATTTGGATCCTCATCAAATTCCTTTTGCCCGGTTTTCTTGGATTTAGTAGTGACCGTTTACAAGTGTCTATATTTACCCCTTTTACCGGTACATTTAATGTTATCCCATTCGTAATATTTTTCTCGTCTATTTATAGGAGTGTCCCCGTGAAGAATTTTCCTTTTCTTTTTCATCTTCTTCATCGTCGCACGTGTTCTTCTTCTTCATCATTACGCAAGTGTCGACTCTTTATTTTCTCTCACCATCTTCTTTACCATTTTTATCGCTTGTCGTTCTCATGGCGTCTAGGTTTGTTAATCTTGCCATATCTCGATCGATTTTGTGGTTGATTAATTTTGAGATTATCTTTCTTTTGTTGAAATCACTCTCGTATGATTAATTTTGTAGTTTCCTTTCGCCATTGTTGTTTAGCAAGAACCAGCTTGTAACTAAATTTACCGTGAAGGACCCTCTTCTTTCTTTGGGCTCGCCGTCGAAATCTACTTCGCAACAAGAATCCCTTGCGCAATCAAAGCCCTCTTCGCGAGTAAAATCTATGGCTTCAAAAAGAAAGCCTGCGAGTGACAAGGTATTTAAGAAACATTTGTTTTTTATTAACAATATATTGTTGCCTCTGTTTCTTATTTAACTTGTTATTCGCAGGATGATGGAAGTATTGACAAAACTCCTAAAAGACCTCGCCAACCCAAGCCTCGTTACTCCCAAGTGTTTCCTTTCCCTCCTTTACACCTTCTTCTCCCGGTTGCAAGATCATCGCAAAATGATTCCTTGGCTGATTCTCGCGAGAACATTATTAATGACAGCATTCTTATACCTGAACTCTTCGCAGATCAAGCTCCTCATAATAGTCCTACTATTCATGCCTCTAACATTTCTCCAGTCATCATCCTTCCCGAGACTTCCTTTCCCCGTGACGCTGCCTTGATGAAAGATGCCCCGTCTCCTCCTTCTACTGCTATTATTACTTCTTCATCCGAGCAAATCCCTCTTACCAGAGAAAACTTGGAAGGGATAGAAGTGGCTCTCAAGGTCCTTTCAGATCTTGTGAATGATGCCAAGAAAACTTCCGTCGACCCCGTCAAGTCTGATGTTTGCGAGATTCTAAGTAAACATCTTGGTCCTGATAGGATTTCACAAGCATCTTTGGTTCAAGAAATCACTAGATTGAGGAATGATCTCCAAGCTATGACTGAGAAATGTAACAGTTTCCACCTTGAAAATCAAAAATTTCACAACCTCTCGCTAGACCGTGATAATCTTCGCAGGAAGAATGAGGAGTTAAAAGGTATACTCTCGCCACCCCATCATTTTTTTTTTTTTTTTTTTTTTTACAACTTAAACTTTTGTTCGCCCTTTAAGCTTTAAACCAGAAACGAATAATGGAGATATATCAGTTGGAATCAACTGTTGAAGAGGTTCGAGTTGAAAGAGATGCTTGGATGGAGCAATATAACTTCTTAAATAATCTTCATACATATGACGCTGATCAAATAGATAATTTGTCTAAAGAAAACTTTGATTTAGTTCAAAGAAAAGAAGATTCATTAAGTAAAGACTTGTCTCGCCTTTCTTATTCTTTGACTAAGGCTAATTTGGGATTGGAAACTTTATCAGATGAGAATGAGACCCTTTCTCAGGAAAAGCGATCTCTGCTGAGTAAAGTCGCGACCTATTCGCAAGAATATGATGCTTGTCAAAAACTTCTTGAAGAACAAGAACAAACCACTTATACTTTGAAAAAGCAACTTGAAGAAATTATCGCGAGAGAGACAAACTTATTCAGTAGAATAACCTTAAGTCTAAAAGCAAACCAATTCAAAGATCAATGTTCCAAATTAGAAAATCCAACTCTACTCTTGCGACCGAGAATTCTATACTTGTTTCGAATGAAAAGAGCTTGCGAGCTCGATTGAAAGGCCTAGTTGGAGATACATTTGATGATGCCATGGACTGTTTGGGGAATAATTTTGCGCCTTTAATTCAAAGATCTTACTTCTCGAAGGAAGGTAGTCATATTATTTGACTATCTTAATCCATTAATTATTCTAAAAATCTTTAACTATGTTTAATCTTGCGCACTTGTTTTGCATAGATTCGAGAAGAAGCTTCGCTCTACTATCTCCACCCTCAGGTCAGATTACTCTAAGATTCGCAAAGAAAATGGGTTACTCGCTGCTTCTCTTGCTCGTTCTCGCGACCGTGCATAACGAAGATTTGATTATATGTCTTATTGTAAAGACATAGATAGTAAGAATCGTCAAAAGGCGTTGCTTCGTCAATTCCCCTCGAGTCAAGTCCTTGTGAATGACATTTTATTGTCTAAATCCCTTGCTCCTATTCATGTTGATCCTTTGGAAGTAAGTGATGATGAAGTCCCCGATTCTCCCGATAGTGATTATGACTATGAAAGCGGCGAAGATATCGCTAATCTTGAAGTTATCAACAAAGATCTCGACTGAAAAAATTTCGATGAAAATCCACCGGGGCGAGAATGAAGGTCTTTGAAAATATTTCGATGAACATCCATTGACCGGTGAAGGTGAAGTCGAGAAAATTATTGGTGAAGATGATAAAATTGATGTAGAGAATTAACGCTTTTTAGCTTACTCGCGATGTCTTTTTGTTTTGAAAGATTAAATCCCTTGTTGAATAATTCTCTTATCTTCTTCTTCTTAACTATGACTATAATCTCGCAAGTTTATTCGCCTTCAATTTTACGAAATGATCTTTACTCGTCATCATCATTTTGAAATGTATTCTTCATCGATGTCGATTTTATATTGCACGAGGTCGCGTATCTCTATGAATGGAGAAATCTACTTTTCGTTTTATCATTTCGGTAGTCTTTGTTTTATCTCTTCTTGTTGCGACAAGGTCGCAGCCGCTTTTACATTTTCATGCAATGGCCCATTGATCTTGCCTTATCATTTTTGTGTGGTCTTCCAAGTTAGACCTCCCTACTAGAGGTCCTCCCCGCCACCTTTCATTGCGACAAAATCGCAGGACGTCTTTACACTTACATGCAAAGACCCATTGATTTTGCCTTATCATTTTCCAAGTATTTTTGCCTCTGCAGGATGTTTTAGTTGCGACAATATGACAGGTCTAGATATCCTTGCGAACATAAAGCCCCATGACATTGTCGTCTTGCGACGAAATCGCAGGACGTCCGTACACTGTTGTGTAAAGACCCATTGATCTCGCCTTACCCTCGCGTTAGTATTATTGCCTCTGCAGGATCATTGCACAAATATGACAAGCCTAAATTCTCTTGCGAAAACATAGCCTTATGACATTTGCGTCGTTTTTTGATACTCCCCCTAATGGAGAGCATCGCCCTTATCATCTCCGGGTGCCCCTTCAAGGAGGCGAAACATCGGCCATACAAGACTAGCTCCTCCCATCCGGTCTTAACAACAACCAGTTGTTTTGCACCTCTTATCCCTTATACCTATAGGGTTTATGGTTACGAGGCTGCACCCTAAGTGGAGTTTTCTTCGGGCGAGTGCAACATATGCCAAGACTTGCCAAGAATGGCCAGGGTAGGTTCATCCATCCCGGCACACTGCTCAACGTGTACCTCGGCGCCTTGAGCATACACTCGACTTTAGAAGAGACCCTCGGTCGCCCAAACCGTGGTATAACCTTATATATATAGTTGGGAATCCAAGGTACCTCTTCCGAGTAGGCTTTCATGGGCCCCAAATTTTCATGACTCGGGCTTCGGGAGCGGTGTAACCTTTCCCCGAGCCATGTCGAGAGATACCCCTTATATGACGCACTTTAGGTCTTACATTTGCCTCTTTACGAAATGTTATTCGCGAACTAGGGTGTACGCCATAAAGGTTCGTCCCATTCTTTTGTTCATTCATTTTTGTTAAGTCATTCATGACTCTTTATTATTCTTATCGCGAGATCTTCATGGATTTTCTCTGCATTTTATTGAATTTCGCAAATATTTTGCGTAGAAGTACTTCATCATAATTCATTTTTCCTCTCCCATTTTTATGGGTAATATTTCTTTAGATATAATCTTCCATGGTCTATCCAATTTTTGTCCCACATCATTTCCTTCAGATCCATCAATCTATACGCCCCCGTACCAACTACCTCTTTGATGATATAAGGTCCATCCCATTTTCTCGCCAACTTGCCTCCACTTTCACGTTGATATATTGGGGTTTCTCGCAACACCAAGTCTCCCGGTTGGAACTCACGTATTTTTACACGCTTGTTATATTCTCTAGCCGCCTTCGCCGATAATTCTCCATGTGTCGCAATGTCGTTTCTCGTTTTTCTTCCAATTCATCCAACTTGATTAGAATGTTGCCCGCGCTAAGATTTTTCTCCCAAACCTCTTTTTTGGTTGTTGGAATCACGACCTCCGGTGGGAGTAGGCGCTTCAACTCCGTAAGTTAAGCAAAAGGGGACATTCGTGGCTTCTCTTCTAGTTGTATTATAAGCCCATACCGCATTGGGTACTTGTTCGCACCATCCCCTTTTGTGTCCTTCCAACTTTTTCTTCAAGATATCGGCAATTGTTTTGTTTGTTGCCTCCGCTGGCCGTTAGCTTGCGGATATAATGGAGTTGATTTCCATATCTTATCCGAAATGCATTAAGCTAAAAGAACTCTATATTTTGCCCTTCAAACCGCTTCCCATTGTCGATACCAATTGTGCGGGAATCCCAAATCGCATATAATATTTTCAAATATGAAAGTAAAGACATCCTTATCGCGAATATCTTTGGACCGCTTTCACCTCTCGCCCATTTTGTGAAATAGTCCGTTGCGACGATTAAGTACCTTTTTTGTCCCGTTCTCGGTAAAAATGGTCCTACAATATCTAAACCCCACTTTCCAAAAGGCCACACACTTGTGGAAGAATTTAACAGCGCCCCGGCGCGTGTATCTTTTCCCATGTCTTTGACAGTCCTCGCAGCGTCTTGATATTGTTTTTGCGTCCTCATGCATATACTACCAATAATATCCTTGCGTATTTGCCTTGTATGCCAAAGATCTCCCGCCGCTATGATTTCCGGCATCCCCACTATGCAAAGCATCTTCAATATGGTTTCTCCTTCTTTCCTTGTTAGACATCGAAGCGAAGGCCCATCAAAGATCGCCGATAAAGCACGCCATCTCGTAATTCATAATTTGTTGCCCGCTCTTTAACTTGTGTGCCTCCAATCTATTTTTTGGTACCTCTCCCTTCATTAAGTACGCGTGAAGTTCTACTCTCCCGGTCTTCCTCGCGACATTGCATTTCATCTTCTACCATCATTATATCTCTTCTTGTTCTTCCTCTTTATTAATTGATGGCGCCGTAGTGTATCCGTATTTTGATATTCCTCAGATCGGGTCTGTCATCATACTTGATATAAAGGCAAAAGCGTCATGAAGTCTATTATCTCTCCTTGATATGTGCCTCCATTTTATTTTTTGGTATTCTGTAAGGCAATTCTTCGACATGCTTCTTATACTTTTTCAAAGATGGATTATTTGTAGTGTATTTTCTCGTTACTCCGGTGAATTGCTAGTTGCGAATCACCGGTAATCCTTATATTCTCCAATTTCATTTCTATTGCAAGTCGCAGAGCATGTATTATAGCTTCATACTGTTTCATTATTCGTGGATTCAAACTCCAATCTAAAAGAGAAAGCTAATTTATTGCCTTCTCGTGAAATCATAACAATTCCCACTCCATTTCCTTCTCCATTTGATGATCCATCTACTAATATTTCCCATCTGTCTGTTCGGTTAGCGGTCTTTTGGGTCTCCATACTCTTCTTCTACATCCATCATTTCATCTATCGCTTCATCTTCTTCCAAGGGAAATTCTCTAAAAAGTCTGCGACAACCCGTGACTTAGTTGAGGATAATATCTCATACTTGAGCTTACAATGGCTTATTTGAGCATTCCATCTTTCAACTCTTCCCGATCTTTTGAATGTTTCATCACCGACTCAATTGGTATTTTTGTGACTACCTTAATGGTATGTGCTTGAAAATATATGCGAAGCTTGAATGTTGCATAAACTAATGCCGGGATTAATTTTTCGATCTTCGAATAATTTCTTTTCGGCATTAAAAGTTTTCCGATGTAATAGATTGGGTTTTCTACTCCTGCGTCCGTTCGCAGCAAGAAACCGCACTTAAGGCATGCGAAGTTGTCGCGAGATATATTAATAATTCTTCTCCTGTTCTCGCTTTCGCATAATGGATATATCCATTAAATGTTCTTTGATCCCTTGTAAAGCCTTTTCACATTCGTCCGTCCACTTAAACTTCGATCCTTTTTCGTAATCGAAAAAGTGTTTACACTTATCGGATGACCGCGAGATGAACCTTCCTAGTGATGCTAACAACCCATTCAGCTTTTGAACATCCTTTACCTGTCGCAGTGTCGGCATATCGCGAATCTTTTACTTTCTCCGGGTCAACATGTATTCCTTCCTTTGATATAATGTAACCCAAGAACTTCCCCGACGCAACTCCGAAGGTACATTTTTCTCGGGATTTACTTTGATGTTAAAACGCCTCATCCGCTCAAAAATTTCTTTCGTGTCTCGCACGTGATCCTCCGCCTTCTTACTTTTTACCAACATGTCATCTACGTATACCTCTAGTGTTTTATGTATCCATTCTGCGAATACCTCTTCTACCATCCTTTGATACGTTGCTCCAAAGATTTCGAGCACCAAACGGCATTTTAGTATAGCAATATAATCCTCTTGAGCGAAGAAAGCAAGATGCTCTTGATCTTCCTCGGCGAGAGGAATCTGGTTGTAACCTTTGTACCCGTCCAGCAGATGATACTCTTTCATTCCCTACCGATTCGACTAGTTGTGGAATATCCGGCAATGGAAAACTCTCTTTAGGGCAAGCTTTATTTAAATCGGTGAAATCAATGCAAATCCTTATTCCCCTTGTTCTTCATTGGAACTATAACCATATTCGCTATCCATTCGTGGTATTTTGCTTGTCTAATAATTCCGCATCTAGCATCTTCTCAGCTTCTTCTTCTATCTGAGGGTGATATGCTGTTGCTATCTTTCTAATTCTTTGTTTAAATGGTTTCACATTTTTATCAATTTCTAACTTGTGACAGGCGATCGACGGATCTATACCAGGCATTTCATCCATATCCCACGCGAAGATGTCTTTATAATCTCGCAACAAGTCTACAGCTTCTTTTCTCTTCATCTCGCTTCCATGTTAGTTCCAATCTTTAGCATCGTGGGTTTTTCCTTAATTCCAATATTCACTTCTTTGGTTTGTTCCCGCCGCGACGTAATCGGCCTTCGGTTCTCCCATAGGGGTTGGTCCTTTTGGTTCTTTCGCAAGATCATTTTCTTCTCCCGAGGTCTCGCTAGGTATGCCTTTTCCTTCCTTTGCTCTTATCATATAAACTCTAAACTCTTCTTCTTTCTTAGCCACCTCGCCATCTTTTTGCGATACTTTGATATATTCTTTCGCTTGTTTACTTGTTCCTCGCAACACTTTACTTCATTTTGATAATATATTCTTCCTTTAGTAGCATCCCTTTGATCTTGCCAATACCAAAGGTGTAGGAAACTTGATACATTGATGAAACGTTGACGCACAGACTTTTATTGCATGTACCCATGGTCTTCCTAGTAATATGTTGTACGGTGATTCCATATCCACTACACTTAATGTTACCTCGTGTTTCAATTCCTCCTAACGGAATACGTATTCTTATCTCCCTTTAACTTTTGTAATGATTTACCAAAACCTTGAATATTGTATGCCGCGAAAATCATATCTTCGTCTTTATATCCCACCTTTTTGTAAGCGTGATAGAACATGATGTTCACCAGACTCTCCGTATCGATTAAAACTCCATTCACCACCCATGTTTTCACCGTGTTCTCCGATTCCTCTCCTTCCTTATACGCGTTTATCTTGTGATCACCAGTGGAGATGTGTGATCCAAATTTTCTTTGGATATATCCCGCCGTGAATGTTATCTCTTGATTTTCCCAATCCTTCAAAGGTGATGCCATTTCTCTATCCGTAATCTTCTTTCCTTCGAAATCCCGTTTGTGTATTCTTCCTTTGATATTTTCATGAAATTCGCTAATCATTACTCTTGTGTCTGTGCTGCATGCCATATCTTTTCCATCCGATTTAAGATTTTCCTTTCCCATTTTCCCCGATATAAACAACTTTAATTACAATCTTCTCTCTTTACAAATGATCGTCCCTGTTTCTAGCGCATATGTAGTTGCGGGTAGAAATCCCACACTACACCCCTACTCGGTTTTGCTTGACTAATCCATTGAAAGATGTGTGATCAAGAATATTTATTAATTGATTCCATGAAATGTTTACACAAGACAATAGAATTACACTTAGAAATTAAAGCGCTCTTTAAACTTTCTCTCCTAATGACCCGCTTCACAATTCAAAAGATCTCTCCTTTTCAAATGCACTCATTTAGTCCTTTATATAGGGTAATACATAGTGGATGACAAACTAAGCTATCCTTTATTTTCGGGAATGTCTCGCGAAGTGTCGCAAGTGCACGAATATTCATTCTCGCGACACTTCCATTTTATCGGTTTAAGAGTAAAGAGGGATTGCCCATTACCTCCGTTGGCTGGTTGGAGCGATTACTTCCCAACGAATCATTGTAACGATTGGTTGAAACAATATGAGACCAACATGTTGGATTGGGATCGCGTCATGAAGGTGGATTTCCAGGAAGGCCTACTGGAATTGGTTCCCTCGGATGATGAAGATCAATGATTGTTATGTTTGAAAGATGTATTTTGGAAAGCCCTATTTGTACATGTTTTTTTTTTGAATTTTGTGGAAAATACTGTGAAGTCTAAAGCTATAATCGGTAGTTATATTTTTAATATATCAACCGATTATACAAGCTTTTGTAAACAGACTCAATCAATATTATAATCGGTTATTAACTTTTTGAATTTATCTTCCGATTAAAAGGCTGACAAAATAACTGAAATTTTTTCCCCATAATCGGTAGATTACATATTATATAAACTTCCGATTGTCACCATACTCTGACAAAAAATAAACTGTAAATTTTTCCCAGAATCGGTAGACAACATATTGAATAAACTTCCGATTGTCACCAAAGTCTGACAAAAAAGCTGAAAATCTTCCCAGAATCGGTAGACAACATACTGCATTAACTTCCGATTGTCACCAAACTCTGACAAAAAATAAACTGTAAATTTTTCCCAGAATCGGTAGACAACATATTGAATAAACTTTCGATTGTCACCAAAGTCTGACAAAATAGGTGAAAATCTTCCCAGAATCGGTAGACAATATAAAATAATAACCTCCGATTGTAACCATCAATCAACATTTATACTGTTACGACGGACTTCAGGAATTCTTAACTTCCATCATAAGTGAATTCTTCACCATTTTCCACCGAGTACTGTCTTTTTGCGAGTGTCTCCTATATAAACAAACATTCGTTTTAGTAAGAAAGATTAAACACCCGAGCGTTATACTTACAAATTGTTGGATCGACAAGCTTAAGTGGCTAGTGTTAAACATCCTCTTTTGTATCGTTATGTAATCATTTACCCCTTTTTGGACAAGTCGGAAACGATCATGAACTTGTTGGAGTGATCTTTGCTTTGGATTTCCATACTCTCGCACAAATTGGCTATATACCCTCGCCCAAAAGACTTCGGGTGTTAACCTTCCTGCTATGACATCTTCACGTCTTGTTTCACGATACCATGTTTTCACAATGACCAAATCTTCATCTGCGTCAAACGTTGCCATGCTTGTAAGTTGAGATATAGAATGAGTTCACAAGAGTAGACGATGGAAAATCTATTTGTAGAATACACAATGCTATATATGTGTTGTTTGGTGCATAAATAAGAAGAGTTTACCCTCCTTATATAGATGAGAGTCCCAACGTCTCTATTTTTTGAAAATATGGCCGTTGATGCGTACTTTTACCAGACTGTACTGAAATTGCGTACAATTATTACACACAATCGGTAGTAAATGTTTGAACAAAGCACCCGATTATTCGTAATCGGTAAATATGTATTTTTATATACTTCCGATTATAGGATGTTTTGTCAACAAAGTTCTCAGTTTCATTAGAGTAGTATAATCGGAGGTTTCTCAATATGTATTATCTACCGATTGTGTTTGGTTTTCGAGGCACTGCTAGTTTCTTTTGAACGAACTAGCCGTTGGAGTATAATCGGTAGTTAGATCAACAATTAAAACTTCCGATTTTCATAAATATTTTGAAATTCATCACAATATCACCTACACATCATCATAATTTTACATTGAACTCCCGCAATTCTATTACAAGGTATTGCGATTAGCGTCGTGGACGTGAAGGACGAGTCCTAAACGGATTAAATCTTTCCATCGCCCTAAGGATTCTAAAATGAGCTTCATAACGGAAGCTTGATCTTTTCCATCTCCGCCATTCCCCGACAGATCGTTCTATAACCTCATCATTGGTTTCACCCCTCAATCGATATTGATTCACAAGATAAGTTAAATGGACGAATTCTTCGACGTGTCTGTTTATTGAACCAACTCGGCAGAAAAGATCAGCGGAGTGACGGTTGTTTGGGTTACCGGTGTCGGCGCAGAATTTTTCGTGAATTTTCCCCAAATAACTCATACTCATTATGCCTCCTTGCCTACGTTCTTCTCCTCGTCTCGGATAGAATTGAACATAGCGCCTACATAAAGATAAATCTTCTTCGATCGTGAACTCCGTAGGATTAATGAATGGTTGGGCCATTATGTTGAAGATGATGTTGGAGAGAGTTTAAAGGTATTTGTGTTCCATATAGGGTAAAAGGATACAATCCTTATATAGAGTTTAGAGTTCCAACGGCTCTATTTTGTCAGCATCCGTATAATCGGTAGTCAAATGAAGTATTTTCACTTCCGATTATAAATGTTGCCCCAAATTTTGTTTTTGCAGAAATGTCATTTTTTTCGAATTTGGGAACTATATTAATCGGTAGCTAATAACCTACCGATTATACGTGTTTGCCCCAAATTTTGTTTTTGCAGAAATGTCATTTTTTTCGAATTTGGGAACTAGAAAAATCGGTAGTTAATAAGACTTCCGATTATACCGTTGCCCCAAATTTCTTTCTTGGAGAAATCACCAATTTTGGGAATTTAGGATCTACTATAATCGGTAGTCTCGTGAGGTTATTTCCCTTCCGATTGTTATAGAAGCCGGATGCGAGTTTGGCACAAAATCGATATTAATCGGTAGTATAATATCGTTACTAAGCTTCCGATTGCTTTATAATAATCGGGCACAAAATAGCTTCCGATTGTGTAAGGGCATTAACGTATTCTCCGCGTTTTTGGACATCCCTTAACGGTGTATATGGGTTGGGAATACCAAAGTCGCCCCTAATTCTTTCGGGTCGCCCCTAAAAGTGCCAGGCTTTTATAATCTCCTCTCCCATAAAAGCCAGGGTCTAAGTTCGTTCTTCTTGCAAGTTACAACTATAGTCTACCATCGGAATTTACTTTTGATCGCTCACTCGATCATACAAGGTAATTTACTGCATAATCAGTATGTAATCTTTTGGGTATTGAAGAAACTAGGTTTGCTGACATTGCTATTATCTGTTTGTTTCGATTCTCTGCAACCAATTTAGTTCACGTTCATCTCTGTTATGGTTTGTTTTAGGGTTGTTGGAATCCTACACATACACTAGGGTTTTGAATATCCAAGATAATTGTTTCATATCCTTTAAACTAAATTATATGTCAGGTGTTATTGATTAGGGTTTTAAACATGGGTTGATTTAACTTCTTTTTGATATTTCAAAGTTTTTTTTCTTCTTTTGGGTTAAAAGATATGCACCAAATCTATCATTGTCTAAGTCACCTGTTATGTATAATTTTTGTGGAATTTCCTAACAGAAGTTCGAATTATTCAAATTTTCTAGATTAAGTGATTTGGTGTTTGTGTGTTCAATGTTAGTTTGTGAAGTGATTTTTATCTTGCCCAATTGTGTCAAAGTGCGACGTTTGACTAGACCCTGAATAAACTTCATCGTAGTTAGCCAAAAACTAACACCAGCTAACATAGCCACCAATGCCTTACTGTTTTTCTTTCCCTCTTTCTCTCCTGTATCTTAAATACCTATTTGTTTAGGCATGCCTGTTTTTCTTTTCCTCTTTCTCTCCTGTATCTTGAATACCTATTTGATTAGGCATGCCTGGTATTGTTACCCAATGACTTTACCACTGTACTACAGTGACATCGGCTAGTCTCCAACATTTTAAGACTAAGAAAGTTCTCCGTACTTTGTTTCTCCATCTTTTCTATGTTTGTCGGGCAAATGCTTACTGAATGTTGTATGATGCGTGGATTGGCTGGGGGCAGATCCCTGATCCTGGCTGATCCCAACCGAGTAACTCGGCGAGTCACAAACTTGAGCACATTTCTTTCAAGTATGTGAATAGTTTCGCAAATCATTTGAATATGCTTAACAAGTCAGATGTTTATGAACAAATCAACACTTTAAAACCTAATGCAAGTTAGAAATGAAAACTAGTTAAACAAGCATGAACAAACTTTAAAAGTAACAGTATACTTCAACTAAGTACCAGACCCTTTGTACCAAATCGTTAAAAGACTTAACACTAGAGACTGAACTCTAAAGACTGAAGTTCAACTTTATCATCTCCTTCTTCATTGACACCTCTGTCTACATAACCATTACTCTTATCCCATCTCAAATTCACCATCATCATCAGATGGAGGAAGAGTAGCGCCTCCACTCTTACCTTGAGTTTTTAAGGTTTCTTCAACTTATATTGAGCGTTTGGAAGCTATTTTACCACTTTGACCTACCGAGTTTTACTGGGGACTCGGTTGACTCAGCCGAGCTGTACTACTTACTGTACTTTTCTCCACTGCTCAGGTAGATCATGTTGGTGCATCTTGGTTATTTTTCAGAACTTCGAACAGATTGGTTAAGTTGTTAACCAATGGAACACTGAATTTATTTTCATATGAAGACAAGCCTTCTAGTTCCCCCAGGGATTTCATTTTGTTCAATTCAGAGCATTTCAAAGCATATGGAATTTTCTAAATAAACATTGTCAAAAGTTTAAGAATCCAGATGTTTATTTCTGGGTTTCAGTAAGTGTATTGCTTCTTTTCTAAGTGATTCTTTACAGGTGATTCAAACATTTTCTTAATATCTGTGCCTAGCATGTGCTTGTGGTTAGCTTCTATAGAGGAAAAGAAATAGAACCTAATATCAGTAATATGCATCAGCTGTAACAAATTGGATTCCTATTAAAGAGCCTAGGTTTTTGGAGACTTGTTGAGTGGAGCTAAAGATTTATGTATTTTATCGACATTTGTTTAATTGACACTCTATATATTTTGTTTTAAAAGGTAACTTTTTGAGGTAGCCTTCAAGAACAAAAAGTCAAATATGTTTTTTCACATAGTGCTGGAAAGAAATATGCAACTGCATCCTCGTCATTTCGGTCCAAATCTACGTGATAAGTTGGTGGCGAAGCTCATGAAAGATGTGGAAGGCACTTGCAGGTTTCATCACATCACAATCATTGTCTCACATAAAC
This sequence comes from Papaver armeniacum, assembly GCA_023531295.1. NCBI lineage: Eukaryota > Viridiplantae > Streptophyta > Magnoliopsida > Ranunculales > Papaveraceae > Papaver > Papaver armeniacum. Next base: position 57,397 of record JAJJWW010011058.1, read on the forward strand.
GATCTCACACATGAACTAATTTGTTTTCTCCTGTTTGCAGTGGCCGTCACGGATTTGTGGTGGCAATAACGGGAGTTGATAATGTTGGAAAAGGGCTAATTCGTGATGGTACAGGGTTTGTGACGTTTCCTGTCAAGTACCAATGTGTAGTTTTCAGACCTTTTAAAGGGGAGATACTTGAAGCTGTAGTGACCATGGTTAATAAGGTTTGTTCTTTCTTTGAAAGTTCATTGTTTCCTGTTCAATTTTATGCTCAAGATCTTTCAATCTTTATAGATTTTGAGTACTTGCAGATGGGGTTTTTCGCTGAAGCTGGTCCTGTTCAAATATTTGTGTCGAACCATGTAAGTATTTTGTTTAGAAATTGATCTCTTCTTATTTGTAGTATTAGGAAAGTGGCTTTGTTGAATGCTAAGATAGTAGGAAGGTGTATAACGGAATGATTTATTTTTCATGTTTGTAGCTTATACCAGATGATATGGAATTCCAGTCTGGAGATATCCCAAATTATACAACTTCAGATGGATCAGTAAGTCAAACTTTTGGAATTTTTTCATATAAAAACTGTATAGATTGTAGGATTTTACTTAAGTTAACGTTGTTATCGGCTTGCAGGTTAAAATTCAAAAGGATAGTGAAGTACGACTAAAGATAATTGGAACTCGAGTTGACGCTACAGAAATAGTATGTCTTCTGACTTCTGCTTTAGTTGTTGTCTTTCGAATACAGGATCTTAGATGCTTGATCAGGGTTTACTACTATTCTTTCATCTACCCTTTTCAAAAGCAGATTGCATCTCATTTCTTACCACACCTAATAATGAAGTGGACCAGTGCTAATATTCGAATTCACATAATGGAATTCATCACTTAATTAGGGAAACAATGGAGTAATAGAAGCAACAAAATCTTACAGAATCCGTGGATAATGGATTTATTGCATCATTTTTTTTTGAAGCATGATTTATTGCATCATGGTATTCCCACCTGTTAACTATTGGCCTTGGTTTAGTTTCAAGAGCCATATCTTTGGTGATTTTGAAGAATAGGCCATCACAATAGATACTCACCCTGAGCGCCCCAGATCAATGTGACTGTTAGCGTGCATTAAAAACAGTTTTTGTCTGTCAGTTGCACTGTGGGCACTGTTAAGTGGTTTGGGTCAAAGAAAATGGTTATTAACCTTTTTTCTTTTAAAGACTTACTGAGAAGCAACAAAGAAAAAGGCTGGGAAAGTGGATATGCAGGATAGGAATTTACTGAATTGTTGCTTCTTTTAGGGGGAGAAACCAAAGGAGTGTAAGGAGGCGCTTGTACTTGCTTTCAGTGCTTACCTGTTCTCTAAACTTTCTTACTTGACTAGGATTTTCTGACCTCAGCTCTCAGAGTATGATTGGTCTATTTTTGTATTTCTCAGTTATTTCTCATCCATTTGGTTTCCTTTGTTTTGTGTAGTACGTATACTACTTTATTTTGTCTTAAGTCCATGCGGACACTTAACTGTTACATTATGACACTTTTTGCAGTTTTGCATTGGTACCATAAAAGATGATTTCTTGGGTGTGATTAACGACCCGGGAGCGGCTGCTTAATCCAACCACTGGTGAGAACAATAATGCAATATGACATCGTTTTTACTTTTAGCTTTCATATGTCAGCCACGGCTTTTAACTTCTAATTGTCTCAGGTTCGATGAACCTTTTCCCAACCACCTGCTGAACTGGAGTTTGTCTGCAAGTAAAAAGGGTAGAATATGATCATCCCGTGCAAAGACCAGGATTGCCTGCTTCTCTTTCCCCTGTCTTCATTAGTTCCACTTAATGTACGAAGAAGATGTATATAGCTTCTGCAAGAACAGGGGTTCTAATTTGTTCTTGTTTTTCCGAGGGATATGTATTATTCACATACACCTGTGTTGCTCAAATGGAGTTAAAATTCATGTAAACAAGATATAATTAAGATATAGTTGAGACTTTAGACTGTAAAAAGAAGTAGAGATTATGACATCTTCATGTGGTTTTTAGGGAACTTAATGGTTGGGGGCCAATTGTATTAGGCCGATTGTTCTTTTGGCCTCTTGATGTCTGCCAAAGTCAGTCAGACTTTTCAAATGGCTGCCACTTAACAGCTGCTGAGCCTTCAAAAGCTGCTCTAGCTTTGACGAACTACTGAGACTGTTAGTTTCTAACTTAGTGCGAGATCTTTGCCACAGACTACGATGCATGCCATAGATAGATGAATGGCACTAGGCTAGATTAGGATCATTCCAATAGCGTGCTGCATAAACGCCCTCCATTGCCTTCAAATCTCGAAGAAGAAAAGAAGAGAAACTCAACCAAACAAACAAGAAAAGCAAAACTTTCCGGTTTTTGCTTCCACTTGTTTTGATTCTTCACTTCTTTTCTTTCTAAAATACAAGTAACCCTAGAAAGAATAAAAGCAAAAACAGACAAAGAAAAAAGAAAAAAAAATTCAGCAGCTCAACCACCAATCTTAAACAAGCAAAAACATTCACTTTTCGAACTCAAAACCCTAATTTATATCTTTCTCTCTCTCTCCTTCTTTAAACAGTGATTTCTGTCGCAGTCATTAACGACTTTGTCTCTCTTTGATCACGACTTTACCACATTCACCCCAAACACTTGCTTTTCTTCTTTTTTAATTAAATTAGGGTTATTTTTGTTTTGTCTCTGTCTCTTTCTTTCTTCAAATGAATACCACTTCTACTACTACTACCACTTCCTCTTCTCTTGTCAAAGAAGAAGACTCTAAAGATGATATACAAATAGAAAAACAACAAGAAGAAATAGAAGAGTCTTCTTCCGTAGATGTTGCTAAAATTGCCCAAGTCTCTAACAATTCGGAGAAAATTGAAGAAGAAGAAGAAGAAATCGTCATTGTGGATGATAAAACAGAAGAGGAACAATTAGAACAACAACTAGAAGGAGAAGAAGATCCAGTGATTCCAATGGAAGAAGATACTGGAAATCCTGCTACTGTTTTTCGGATACGATTAAAACAGCCTCGATCCAATTTGCTTCATAAAATGAGTGTTCCCGAACTATGTCGTAATTTTAGGTAATTATCACTCAGTTTTTTTTCTTTTTTAGTTCGAAGTCGTGCAGTATAAGATGGTGTCTGGGATCTTGTCCCATCTTTTCTAATTGATTGGAAATTTTTAATTTGGCAGTGCTGTTAGTTGGTGTGGAAAATTGAATGCAATTGCCTGTGCATCTGAAACTTGTGCTAGAATTCCAAGGTTTGTGTATTCAGTTGCAAGTCTGCAGCATCTCTTTCTCACTCTCTCTCAATTTTCAAATGGCAATTGTTTAATATCATGAGGTAGTTATTTGAGAATACAAAGACTAATAGAAACCTAGGAGATAGAATTGCGAGAACAAGATGATGACTAGATAGATTGATAGTACTCCTTGGGTTAAAGGAAAAATAAAATAGTAATAGTAACTCTTAACACTTCGCTGTGGTTCTCTATGCCCAACCACGGAACAACAAGGTAGCAATGTAAAACAATCTATTCTTAGTTCCTTTATTTTTTATCACTAAATTGATTAGGAACTTGGAGGGTTTTAATACAAATGCTCTTAATTCGATTAAGAGTATGCCAATTCTTGTATGTGACAACCCCTCTTACTGAATAGGCCACAAATAAGCTACTCTAACAAGTAACCTTTATGAAGCTTTGTAGCGGGTATCGTGTACTACTACTTGACGTTACAATAGAAATGGCTTCTTGAGCTTTTGTTTTGTTTACTGATGAAGAATTTTCTCTTTTTCTTGGGTTTTGTAGTTCTACCGCCAATCCACCATTCTGGATTCCCATACATATTGTGAACCCAGAGCGACCGACTGAATGTTCAATGTTTAATGTTAGAGCAGGTATTTATAATTCACCTTTTTTTTTCCCTTGTATATGTGTCTTAAAACATTGAGGTCGTAAATTGGGAGATTTGAGAAGTACAGCAATTTGCATAACTAGATTTTGTGTGCATCCCACGACATCAGGAGTTCTGTAGCTATGGTACCATTTAAAAAAAAAAACAACATTAATAAGCACAAACTGGTAAAAAAGAAAGAATAACTATGCATGCAATGTAGGGATAACATATTGGTGACTGAAACTTCACATGAAGTTTGGTTAAGTTGTATATTAGTCACTGCGGGGAAATTTATGCAATTTATATGGACCGTTACTTGCTGAATTGATTCTAAGCGGGGATTGTTTTATTGCAGATTCTCCACGTGATTCAGTTCAGTTTATTGAATGGTCGCCTGTTTCTTGTCCCCGTGCCTTACTCATTGCAAATTTCCATGGGAGGATAACAATTTGGTCTCAGCCTTCTAAAGTAAGCTGTCTATAAAAGAGTAATTTATCTGTATAATATTTTATTTTTATCTGCTATGACTTTTGATTCGGCTTAAAACTTAAAGAGATTTATCGGTATCTATTCAGCATGTTTTAGTATGATCTTGCCATAGAAAAAGGATCGTGATTTTTTAATGGAAACGGAGTAATAAAAAGAGTAGCTTGTATTTTCCAGCTTGTACTTTTAGGATGACTTAGTTATTGATTTACATGACCAATATCTCCCTTTTTGATAAGGTGCGATGAAGACGCTTCTGCATTTCCTTTTAGTAAATAACTGGCCAGTAAATGCTTTCGTGTGTAATTTACATCCAAACTCGTAATAGTTTTTGTGAACCACGTGTTACGTTTTTGAGTTCTCTCATTTGATTTGATTTGTTAATTTTATTGTAGAGTAGTTATCTTTCCTTATACTTACTTCTCACCTTTATTGAGTTTGTTATTGCCATTATCCAGGGTCCAGCTAATCTAGTTAGGGATTCTAGTTGCTGGGAGTGTGAACATGAGTGGCGACAGGATATTGCAGTTGTGACAAAATGGTTGACAGGAATTTCTTCGGTATGTCATTTATTATTATAATAGTATATGATGACAAAAGTTGTTTTGCATGCTCTGGTTAACATGGTTATGGATTCCTGTGAGTTGATCCATTGATGGCAAAAGTTGGTCTCATGCCTCTTTTTTGACGTCCAAGGGGTAAGGACAAGTTATTCATTATGCTTCGATATTTCGTGAAACTTCTACAATTAGAAAAAAATGAAAGACTTTCCGTATATCTGAAACTATTTGCACTGGGGTCATGAGTTGTCATGTCTGTTGCCTAAGCAACGTGGACAAAGGTGCATGAATATGTCCGCTTTCAGTTCACCAGAAATTGGTATCAGAAAATCTCTAGCAAAATGGTCGATTGTAATGCCTTGGCAATTGAACATAAGGCATTTGGCATTCGTGTGATCGTTAATGTAATGCTATTAGGTGTATGAGGATATGTTCAAAAAAAGGCGACGGATTATCTTTTGCCAAGCCATGGCCTGCTGCTGAGTATATGCGGGCATTACCTATCAACAAACTTCATTGTGCAGTGTGCTCGGTTATCCTTGCTTTTGATTGTTTTTATGACCTCAAGTCCTGTTTAGGTGCTATTCACTAATTTTTATCAACGACCTTTTCTATTTTATGCTATAGAAGAAATTTCACTTTAGTTTTACTTATTGTCAAAATCAGTATAGGTGGATTTCCTCAACTTCCAGCACTCCAGCAAACTCTAAGTCAAGTTTAGAAGAAAAATTTCTTTCACAGAAGCCACAATCTTCAGGTTTGTCCTTTCTGCTGTGTGTTTATAGTAAATATGCAGAACTCTTCGCAACTGCCATTTTAGTTATTGAGTTGGATGGAACAGATGGGTTCGTATACCCTGCCTTGAAGCACTTGCATGCCAAGAATGCCTTTTGCTTTTTCTTTAAACTAATATTAAATTTTATTCTTTGAAAGTTCACTTGAGCTAGAGAGCAGTAAATGAGCAGAAAGAGGTGTAAACGTCGTTTAGCTGTTGATGTTCTTGTCCTGTCATATGTGGATTTGCTCCTCATTTATGTGAAAACTTGTAATTCGGGCACACATTATATCTTATAAATATGTTAACCGCTTGGTGTTATAGAGTTGAATTAATTACTATGTTGTCATCTCAGTTATGTTTATTTTTATACATAATGCCCATTTTATTATTTCTGAATATCTATTGGTATTACGCGTTTACTCTATTACTTAAAGCGGTTTCTAGTTTTGATTGTTGCCATTCGTCTAAAATACTTGACTGTTTTTATGTTGTTTATTCATGGTTACTTCTGCAGCATGAGATTTAGGATGCAGTATGTAGATCTATTTATGTCATGTTACATTTATCGTATTACGTATCTGAATACCTATTTCGATACCTGCTCAAAGACTATGTTGTTTAGGTTTTTGAGCTGGCCTTCCTCTGTATTTGTGGTTTAAGTTTTTAGTCCAGATCAGAATTGCACCTAGAGGATCCTTACTAATTCAGCCTTTTTGGTTCTAACAATCTCAGATAGATGGCCGAACTTCCTTTGTGTGTGTTCTGTTTTCTCCTCGGGCTCGGTTCAACTTCACTGGTCTCAATGGCCCCTTTCTCAAAACGGTGCAACATCAAAGTGGTTTACAACAAGTAAGGGATTGCTTGGCGCTGGACCAAGTGGTATAATGGCTGCTGATGCCATCATAACGGAGGCAGGTACCATGCATGTAGCTGGTGTTCCAATTGTCAACCCATCTACTGTTGTTGTCTGGGAGGTCACTCCTGGTCCTGGTAATGGGTTTCAGGCAACTGCTAAGACAAGTACAACTGCTGGTGTCCCACCATCGCTGAATCCTCCTCGCTGGACAGGATTTGCTCCTTTGGCAGCATATTTGTTAAGTTGGCAAGAGTACATGACAGCTGAAGGAAAGCAAGGGAAGAAGCATATGGCGCAAGAGTTCAATGAAACAGTACCACTTCATTGTTCACCTGTTTCAAATTTCTCTGCCTATGTGAGTCCTGAGGCGGCAGCTCAATCAGCGGCGACCACTACTTGGGGATCTGGCGTGACTGCAGTTGCTTTTGATCCTACACATGGTGGATCAGTTATAGCTGTTGTGATAGTTGAAGGTACCTATTTAATCATATTTGTTTTCATTACTGGAGTATGCGTCAAGTTGTTTCTTGAACTTAGGAAAGTATGTCGTCATTTGTTCTCAAACTAACATAGAAAATGATGACTTGTACTTTTGCAGGACAGTACATGTCTCCGTATGATCCCGATGAAGGTCCATCCATTACAGGATGGAGAGTACAATGCTGGGAATCTTCTCTTCAACCTGTTGTGCTTCACCCAATTTTTGGAAACCCTACATCCAGTTTTGGAGGGCAACCTCCCATGCAAACAGTTTGGGTTACCAGAGTCAACAAAAGCATACCTCCAATGAAGGAATTGAAAGGTTCCCAGATAGTTGCAGCAGCATCTACTACACCTGAAGATAGAAGTGCATCTGAATCTTGGATGGAGAAGACAAACAGACTCAACTTTGATCCCTTTGATCTGCCTAGTGATGTTCGCACACTAGCTCGGGTTGTATTTTCTGCTCATGGAGGTGAGGTTGCTGTTGCATTTCTACATGGAGAGGTCCACATATTTTCTGGTGCAAGCTTTTCGCCAGTTGATAAGTACCATGTGAATGTTGTTAATGCAATCGCTGCTCCTGCCTTCTCATCTACTAGCTGTTGTTTGGCTTCCGTTTGCCATGACACCAGAAATGATCATACTATATTAAAAATAATACGTGTTCTTCCTCCTGCTGTTCCTAGCAGTCAAGCAAAATTAAACTCGGCTACATGGGAACGTGCCATTGCAGATAGGTACTTGAATATAAATTGGTTGGTTACACATGTTATTTGCCTTTTTGTTACTTGTTAAGTTGTTAGCATGTTTTTGTGTAGGGGGTTTTGAACCTGCGGTGGTGGTTATACTCCCAATGACTTGACCATGTTAGTCTGCTTTGATATGCTTGCTTAATCTTGGTTTGGTTATGGCAGGTTTTGGTGGAGTCTTTTGGTAGGAGTTGATTGGTGGGATGCCATTGGATGTACGCAGAGTGCGGCAGAAGATGGCATTGGTAAGAAATATTCTTTCATTGTACTTTCCCCTGGATAATTTTAGGAAGATATCAATACTGAAAGATAGTTTTACTCGTGTACTTTATTTTATTTTATTTTGAGTTTCAAAAGTTCCAACTAGATTCGCAGATCTCATATCTGTTTACTTTCTTGTAGTCTCATTGAACAGTGTGATTGCTGTGTTGGATGCGGATTTCCATTCTCTTTCCTCTAGTCAATGTCGGCAACAGCACGGCCCTGTACGTATTTGTTTCCTATTTGTGATTCTCTAAATATATTGAAATGTGATATTTGTAACAAAGACTTATCTGTATTTTTGGGATACTCTAATTAATTGAAACGTGATATTTGTAACAAACTTTTATCTATATTTTCGTTATTTATGCTATTTGTTGCCGAATATGATTAAAGTACTGCTACTGTGGATAATGCTCTTATGTAGTCATCCTTATGCTGTTGCTTTCTAAGATTTCATAATTGAGTAAGCAAGGGTTGGTTTATTTGGACAATAAATCGTACTATGTATATTTGGATGGTGATCAGCATACCAATAGTTTATGCGTGACTAACCAGTGATGGACGCAATTGAAGCTAAGATTGATTGACTTCAAATCCAGTCGACAAATGCAAGTTATTAGAAAAAAAAACTTAAAAGGGCTTTTATTTTGTTGGTAATTTCATCAAATTAGAATGTTTCACGTTCATGCATGAATATTTGTTCTTTTCAGCTAACTTTTGTTAAATGCTGTAAGAGGTCACCGAAGTTAATTTGCTCCTTAGACCTTGAATATATACAGCGTCACCTTGTCTTGAGCAACTTGTACTGTAGTGGTGAACTAAACCTTGTTTTCGTAGTTCCTTTGCAGAGTTTAGATAGGATAAAGTGTAGGCTGCTTGAAGGAACAAATGCTCAAGAAGTCAGGGCGCTGGTTCTGGATATGCAGGCGAGGTTGTTGTTGGATATGTTAGGGAAAGGGATTGAATCAGCTCTCATGAATCCTGCAACTCTAGTACCCGAGCCTTGGCAAGCCTCTGGTGAGATGTTATCAGGCATTGATCCTGATGCAATGTCTGTTCATCCAGCATTAGTCGGAAGCATTCAGGTCTGGTTTTATTTATTGCTTTGAGATTTATAATCTTTCTCACATTCATGTAATGCGTAGGAGTAGAGTTTTGGTGCTCCGAATTTGCTGCTGTCTGGCCCATTCCAAAGGTCGAAGGTGGATTGACCGGAAAACAAAGCATGGTAGTAATTAGATATAACTAAGCCAGCTGCTGATTAGAAAATTCTGAATTTGAAACAACTCTTATATACCTGAAAGAAAAGTTTTTTTCATGAATGCTATTTGAAATATTAGGAAGCTAAAATAATCCTCCCCCCCTGGGTTTCGCCAGTTTTGGTTCAATTAATTGGCAAAGGAAATAATGGACCCAAAAGAGCTCTATGTCCAAGCTTGCCCCATGGGCCCATAGGGATAGCTCAGCTGTAGCCAAGTTTGGCTTCTATCAGTTAGCCAAACTAGATTGCCTCTGCTTGCTGCTTTTCTCTTTAATATCTCTTTTTATCGCATATTCCTTGGAAGCTTTCCGTTACAACAAGCTGTTCTGACTATTAGAATGCGCAGGCTTATGTTGATGCTGTACTTGATCTCTCTTCACATTTTATTACACGCTTGCGGCGTTATGCAAGCTTCTGTCGTACCTTGGCAAGTCATACTGTTGGAGCCACTGCAGGCACTGGAAGCAATCGTAATATGGTTACTAGTCCCACACATAGCTCTGCATCTCCGTCTACCCCTCAGGGTCAGCATTACCTTTTCTTTTGTTTTTTTCTTACACATTTACTTGTCACTATGGAGCTGTTTTTCAGACATGTCATTGGTACAAGATGACGAACATCTATTATGTACCGAACTGGCTTCAAAAAAAATAATAAAAAAAATAAATAAATAATTGTGTAGTAAAGAAATGTATCTGATGCTTCTGGAAGATTGGTTCCTTTCTTGCATTTGATTGTTTTCTGCGGCTAAATTCCTTGCAGGAGGTCAAACTGGCACGACAAGCTCCACTGGGAACCCCCAAATGCAAGCTTGGGTTCAAGGTGCTATTGCTAAGATTAGTAGCACAGCTGATGGGGCGTCCAATTCCTCGCCAAATCCTATAAGTGGACCATCTCCATTTATGCCAATAAGCATCAATACAGGAACTTTTCCAGGAACACCTGCCGTCAGGCTCATTGGAGATAGCCATTTCCTGCATAGGTTATGCCAACTTCTGCTTTTTTGTTTTTTCTTTTGGCGAAGACAATTACCTCGTCAATCGGCAGCAGCAGCGGCTGCACAGAGGAATCCTGAGCTAAGTATGCAAAAGTCTCAATCTAGTCTTCCTGGGAAGGTGGAAGAGATGAACGGGGTGCCGACAAAACCAGCATCAGGAGCTGGGCAGCTTAATCCTGGATCAAAGGGAGTTGAAGAAGGTCCTTTAAGCCGTTCACTTAGAATAGGTTCTGGCAATGCTGGACATGGATACACATTTGAGGAGGTAGGACATGATATATTTATTTTTTTCAACTTGCTCTGCAGAAATTTCACACGAACGGCCTAGAGAAAACTGTCACGTGTATCAGTTCAACGAGTGTTTCAGGCTTGCTCATTGATCTTTTTTTTTTTTTTTTTTTTTTTTTTTTTTTTTTTTTTTAAGTTTTAGAGGCTTTTAATTTAGGCAGTGTTAATAGCAATAAGCATTAATCTCTGATAAAGTGGACTCATTATTATTAATTCAGAATTATTGAACCAGAAACTGTAACTTTGGCTAAATGTCTTCGGTACTTTCAGGTAAAGGTGCTTTTCCTCATACTTATGGATCTCTGTAGACGAACAGCAGGTCTTGCACACCCTTTGCCAGTCTCTCAGGTTGGGGCCAGCAATATTCAGATATGTTTGCACTACATTGACGGGAACTACACTGTTTTACCTGAAGTTGTAGAAGCTGCCCTTGGCCCACATATGCAGGTATTCTTATGAATGATTTTTGTAAGATCTTGTAAATCGTTATGGAATCCTATTATTTATGCAATTCCTTTATTAATTATAATTATTTATTGTTATTAATCTGGTTTTTCATGTGTTGGGATCATGAACACAGAATATGCCGCGGCCTAGGGGTGCAGATGCTGCTGGTTTGCTACTGCGTGAGTTGGAGCTCCACCCTCCAGCTGAAGAGTGGCACAGACGTAATATGTTTGGTGGCTCTTGGTCGGATACTGATGATCTGGGCCACATGGACGAGACACCCAAGCTGAGGAATTCATCAGACTTATTTGAGACAAATTTATCTGATGATTATGATATGTTATCTGAAACTCAGAGCCTTTGGCCGAGGAAGCGTAGATTATCTGAAAGAGACGCTGCTTTTGGCTTGAAAACATCAGTGGGGTTGGGAGCATATTTAGGTATTATGGGATCCCGACGTGATGTTGTCACTGCTGTATGGAAAACAGGTCTAGAAGGTGTTTGGTACAAGGTAAGGTCTTGCGCCAGCAGGATTTCTTCTATTTTATTTTAACCATATACATTCCTTAGCTTTCTTGTTAAATTTGTTTCTCTCCGTTTTTCTTTCTTTGTACTTAATTTGGAGGTTTTCTTTTGACGATGCAGTGTGTTAGATGTTTGCGTCAAACTTCAGCATTTGCTCCTGCAGGTGGTGCCTCCAACCAACCAAATACTAGTCAAAACGATCGGGAGGCATGGTGGATAAGTCGGTGGTCTTATGGTTGCCCAATGTGCGGGGGAACTTGGGTTCGAGTTGTTTAGATATAACCTACAACTAGTTTGAAGAAATAACAGTTTGAGGTATACATCTGTCTGTATTGTGTTTTTGTACATATAACAATAGCAGATAATACTCTAATCAAAAGCTTAACCTTTGTAGAAAGTAGATAATAATCTGTTGTAGTTTTGTACTTCAGAGTTCAGAGTATGTACTTTTATGTCAGTGAACCAAAAGCATACGGGCATCTCCAGTATTTGAAAATCAATTGCATTGGACCCTTGCTCCAAAGAATCTTCTAATTGGAAATAAGATAATGTAGAAGCTCTTGAAAGACACGGTGAAAAACAATGTTTTAACAACAGAATAGGATTGAGATTTTTCCTCGACAAAGACAAAGGCTTCCGTGTAGAATGTGTAAATTTGTTAAGTAGGGCAATTCCTATGGAACGGCTATTTTCTTATCTTACAAAAAACCTTTCTTTTCAACATCAAACCATGAATCCATCTGATTAGATCTGCAGAATCCATCTGATTAGATCTTCAGAATCCATCCGAGTAAATCTTCATTCCTGTAATGAATCCGTAGCTAGATGGGGAGTTTGGGAGGAATGAAAATACAGTATTAGTTGTTTGGACCTACACCTTAAGTGTTCATATATATTTGCTCTTGTCGTCCAAATAAATGAGCTTCCACTTCATCTTCCTCATCTGGATGTGTCTCATTCATCTCAAATGCCTCGTTCTCTTCTATTGTTGTTGGAGGTACTCTACAGTAATCACCTATCCAATACCTTACGTTCCGATACGGACACATAAAGCCCTGTGTATGAGAGTATGTAGCATCACATAGATGATATTTATCCGCCAATGTTCAACAAACAATATAACGAAATCACTCGCATATGAAAGAAAAGATTGATGCACAAACTTAATAATGCCACCTAGTTGTCAAAATATGGACACCATATGACCTAGTACTACAACTATCAATTGGATTATGCAAGACAACAGGCTACCATGGACATTTCTTGGTTTTCAGACCTCGAAAATTTTGCAGACCACGAAAAACAAACCGCAAGTGACTAGAGATGAACAGAGAATGCAAGGCTAATATTTACAAAACAGTGCAATGTATCTAGAGAAGTCGTGACAAATATTTTTATTTCTGCTGAGAAATACAAGTTGTATACCTTTCCGGGAAAAAATAGTTAAATACCTATTGAATTATTGGTTATAAAGAACTCAAACCATATTTTACTGTCCATCTCAAAAAAATCACACCATCAGACAAAGACACACACATGAGAGAAAGAAGAGAAACAGAACATGAAGATAACAAGCTAATGCTGATGCTCAACCCATTGCTCTTCGCTCCAATCAAAAGTGTATGTTTCCGCGTTGTACCCATGCCCAGTTTTTGCTAAGAAACGAGACCAGCTTAAACTCCAAGAATGATAGCATTCAAAAATGAACAAAGCAGAAGCAACTTCAGCAAAGTGTAAGCAAAGATAGGGACATACGACGGCTGGAGAAGACTACTAATAATGTCAAAAAAAAAGAGAAGAAGACGATTAATGTACTTGTTAGACTACTTATCCAAATCTATCACATTCAATGATGTCTATATTACTTATCCAGATTCGAAGTATCCAATCAATTAGTGTTATGAAAACCAGAAATAATAAAAAACAAATATGGCATACATGTAGAAAGACGAAGTTTTCTCCACTTGTAGAATGACGTTCATAATAGGGAAAGTACATAGAGAGTGGGGCTTCGAAGCATGTTCTCGTTTTGGCCATGATATCCCACTAAAGTTTGTGGACCATATTCATTCAGTGTTCAAACAAGTCGGTGGACACCATTACCACAAGAAAAAAATTGAGAAAACAATGACTAAACTAAACAATATACACACAAGGAAAACTATCGAGTCGGAATTGGCATCATTTCGTAACATGGGTATGGACACCATTTATTTTGAAGGCAATGCCTTGACACCTTTATCATTACCAGGATTTGACTCTTCAAGGCAATGCAGAATACGTGGTTGAAAGCACTGATACACATATGTCACAGATCACTCAATAAAACATTTCATCAAATCCCTTGTGTGCAATTACATCTATGAATAAATCTACTTAAATCAGAACCATTTCATGAATCAATTGATTAATTACGATAAAAACAATAATAATAAATGTGGGTTTTGATTAAATTGACAGCGCTGCAAAGGTATACTGGCAATGACACAACATCTACAGAAGCAGAAGACCCAATATAAAATGGTATTATAATCTAAACCCCTGCAATTGACTGGATTTCACAACAAAGAAAATCCTAGAATCCCATTACAATAAAAACCAAGCAGTAAAAAACTCATGCAATATTATCAAATATAGGAGAAGTTATACCTCAATAACACCTTTCTTTTCATCAAACCGAAATCGCCAAAAGTGCTTCAAAAAAATAATGAAGATCAGCTGAGAGATATGAAGAGATCAAATGAAAGAGATGAAGGAGATCAGGTGAAAAAGGTGGAGGAGATCTAGGGTTTTTAGTTCCTCCATTTTGCTGTCGATCATGTCGATGAGAAAAGAAAGGAAAGGAAATGAAAATTTTCTTTTCAAGGGACGGAGGGGTATTACAGTCATTAGCACCGACTCAGAGGTAAGGGCGAGCGACTCAGGGGCATTTCTATGCCTGACTCAATACTGCCCGAGTCAGGGGTTGCCTATGAGTCGAATCATGAGTGTGGGTTGCCAAAAATGAAAACAACGATCGGCTGCGGCTCGCATTTCACGACAGTCGAGGGTTGACTTAGACCCAGACGTCGAGTCAGCCGCAAACAAACAAGATGCTAATCTTTATAAGTCTCAGGGATGGAATTTCAGTTCTTTTGGGTAGTCTGTTTTAATCTTTTTCTTTCATAACTTATTTTAACTTCGTCAAATTTCCTAAACTTCATCTTTTTTTCATTCTCAATTACTGTCTGTTTTCTCATTCTTTTTAGACATGCATTCATCCTTCATCATCTAGTAGGAACTTTCATTATTCCTTCTTGACGATAGTCTACTAGAACAACTTGTTTCCAGTGCTGTTTGAGATCCTATGGCCTCGAACTCTTTTGGGAATTTTGATAAACTGCCCCACTTCTAATTACCGGTTTAATAAACTGCCCCCGTTTTTTTCAACTTTTCAAAAGTTCCCTTGTGTTTGGTTTTCCATCCGGATTCACTTTCTCATTCTTCTCCTTCTCTGTTTCTTTCATGTGAAGAGTATAGGTGATGATGATGATTGTTTGATGTTGGTGAGTGAATTGTTGGCCGAGAAATCAACGAGAGAAGTGGTCATCTTTGTGTTGTTTTGATGGAGATTTGAAGAAGGGTGAAATGGCTGATTTTAGAGACAGGTGAAGAGGAGATTGGTGAAGATTAGACATGGGTTTTGTTTGAATTCGAATCGGGATGGTGAAGGTCTTAGATGTTCTTGCAGTCGATTTTTGTAATTCGCATCTTTGTCACTTAGTCAATCTTAGATCTGGGATGAAATTGAGAAATCAAGGGTTTGTGTAATTTGTTAAAACAGTAAAAAAATGTTTGTTGTCTCCGCCGATTTGAGTTTGAATGGGTTTTGTTCGTTTAATTGAAGTTCATACAGGACTGAAACTTGGTTGTTGGTGCTGGTGCTTGAATGGGTTTGCTAAGATAGAGATGGGTATAATATGGAAGTGATGGTGGTTTCTGTAGATTGGGATTTGCAGAATGGATTAAGGAGGGGTCAGTGGCTCATGTTAGATTGGTGGTTGGTTTTGTGGAGTATGAGTTTCTGGAAGTTGCAGAAATTGGTGCTGCAGTAGACAAGAAAGTAACAGTGAAGGCATTGGTAGTAATCTGAACAGCAGTGGTTGTGTTGCAATATTGCAGAAGAAAGTTGAGTTGTTGTTGCAAAGAATGCAACTGAGATTGTGAGTAAACAAGTCAGGGATGGCTGAGAATGAAACGAAATGTTTTGAGCTAAAATTGAAGTTTTAAATGTGAAGAGTTGATGAATTAACAATGGGTTTGGTTCAAATACAATGAAATTGGAGTTAGGAATTATAGATGTGGCTGTGTTTGTGGCTCTAGATCTGATTTGGAATTATAGATAAAACTGCATTTGTGGGTGTTGATGAATGGTTTAGTAAACTAGGTTGGTGTTGCTGCAATAGAAGGAATTCTACAAGGAAGATGAATGTGGTACTGCTGATGCTTCCAATGGGTTGATAAATGAATGCTTGAGTTGTGAATTAGATGTATGCTAGGTTGTCCAAGTGAGAAGAAATACATGCTTGAAAATGGAAGGAATAGCACCAGAAGCAGACAAAACTCTGCCTGATTAATTCTTCAGTGAGTTGACTCAGCCGAATCAGCTGAATTCAGACCAACTCTATTAAGGGCGTTTGAGACTTTTATCAGGTGCCAGCTGGAACTTAACGGCCCTAACAATCCGTTAGCTGTTTTTTGAATAAAACGGTCAAAGAAGGGTCACTTTTGAAAAGTTAAAAAAAACGGGGGCACTTTTATTAGTGTATTTCAAAACAGGGGCATTTTATCAAAATTCCCCTCTTTTTTTCATCTGCATCCTTAGAAATTCCTATCTTCTTATATCCTGATTTCATGAAGCTAATGCCGTCGATTTTCTTTGAAAATCACTAGTAGTAATTAATCATAAAATAAAATAGAGCAAAAATTTAGGAAAAACATAACAATAAACATCAAACATGATACCTTTAGTAACTTCAACGGATCGGGTACAACACTTAAATACACAAAACACAAATTTTTTTTTTTTGGATCGGTCAAATAGAAATTTCATTGATAAAAGGCACTTAAGGGGGTTCCTTAACCCAATGATTACAACCGAACAAAAAAGGGGAACCGAAAGGGGATTCGGCTACCCAAGTAAAAAATACAAAAAATTACGAAGGCCGGTATAATGAATCCCATAAAGAAATCACCATATTTGCCGTAAGACCTAACATCCTTGTATTCGATTCGGCCCAAAAGAACGCTTGCAATTTGAAACCTCTAATGAGGCTTGCCAAAGTTTTCTTTTTGTTATCGAAGGTTCTTGCATTTTGCTCTTTCCAAATACACCACATATAGCAACCGGGATGTTATTCCATATTCGACTAAGTCTTTCATCTCCCCAATTAAACTTCCAAGCCTTCATAGATGTAATGAAATTGGGGTCGTATGACCATCCAAAGTGGCACCCTTCAACAAAGTAATCTCATATTCTCCGGATTCTCCAACAACCATAAAACAAGTGCGAACTCGATTCGTCGTCTTCCTCACAAAAACGACTAACACTAGAGATATACATACCTCTTCTCAAAAGTTTATCCGCCGTCATTACCCGATCATGAGAGAGAAGCCAAAGAAAGAAATCGATTTTGTGAGGGTACTCATTGCTCCAAAAAACATTGATTGGATAATCCGGCTCACCTTGATCGTTATCGTCTTTGATTCCATCCTTAACCGTATATTGACCATGATCACTACCAACCCAAATTCGGGTATCCATAACCCCTTCTTGAATAGAGATGGAATAAAGAAAATTTGATATGGATAACACTTCACTTGTAATGGTTTGAGATTATCTTAGCCTAGACATAAACGCCCACCTTGCACCACCTTCCCTAACTTCATACATACTAGACACCACAAACTCTTTCGTCCTTGAATCTTCATAAGCCAAAGGAAACATATCACGTAATCTTTCTTCACCAAGCCAAGAATCTTCCAAAAATCTAGTTTCTTTACCCGCTCCAATCTTGAATCTAATATTTTTGTTGAAATCTTCAAGCTCTTTATAGATATTAAACCACAAGCTACCACCTTTCGATCCTTTGGGTTGGAGAGTTTCCCAACCGGTAAATGTTTCCCTAAAATTTTCAACTATGATCTTCCTCCACAATGCATCTTTCTCTACACCAAAGCGCCTCAGTCGTTTTTTTAGCAAAGTCAAGTTCACTTGCTTAGTTCTTCTTATACCAAGACCACATTTTTCTTTTGGTTTTGAAGTCAATTTTCAACCAATATTATGAATTCTTTTCTTATTATGATCATCCCATAATAAATTTCTCACAGCTTTATCAATTTTCTTAGTTATGGAGCAAGGAGCAAGAAAAATAAAGAGATAATAAATGGGTAGACTAGCTAAAACGCTATGAGAGTTAACTTACCTCCTCTTGCTATTGTTTTTCCATTCCAAGAAGTAACTCTTTTCCCCACAAATTTCAAGTGTTTTTTTTCCCATTTTCGAGTGCCTCCTACCTTGTCTCCTAAAGGTAGACCAAGATATATTCTAGGAAAACTCGCATACTTGCATTCTATCATGTTAGCATAATTTTCAACTTCCTCCTCGACCCCGACCCCAAATAAGCTACTTTTAGAGAAATTTATCTTCAAACCCGAAGTTAACTCGAAACAAAGAAGAAGCTAACGAAGGAAAATAATAGTATCATTGGAAAATTGCAAGTGATTTATTTTTGTTCCCCCCTCCTTGACCGAAAAGCCCAATATTTGATCAAGTTCTTGTGCTTTGCTCAACATACATCTTAAGACTTCACTAACAATAGTGAAAAGAAAAGTAGAAAGAGGGTCTCCTTGACGAAGTCCCTTTTCACTACTAAAGTAGCCGAAAGACGATCCATTAACAAGAACCGAGAACTTTGAGAATGTTAAACAATTTCTAATCCATGCCCTTCAAACACCACCAAACCCCATTTTGAACAAGACTTCATTTAAAAAATTCCAATTCAAATTATCAAAAGCCACACATTCGTAGGGATGGCCATTTGCCCCACCCAAACCCATCCTCGTGGGTACCCGCCCCGTTTGGGTAGGGTTTTACCCGCACAAATGGGGATGGGGTCGGGTAAGGGTAATACCCAAAACCTAAGCTACGGGGATGGGCGGGGATGGATTCAAGGTCCCCGCCCCATACCCGCCCCGTTTCCATATTATAAGGGTTTCGACTTTTATGCAAGAATTTGTATCGAATTTTATACTTCTACAACTTAGTCGAGCTTTCTTACATTTATTATATTCTTGATCGTTATTGTATATTCATCAATTTCGTTTCTTTGTTGTGATCAGACACATTCTTTGATCGTTCTTGTATCGAAAGGACAAAGTAGAAAAACTAAGAAGTCATTTAAAAATTCTTTTGTTCACCTTAAGATGAATTTCTGAATTTAAAATTTTAGAAAGCATTATTCTTATGTTATTAATTTTGTTTGCTTCATATTTAATTTTTGATTATAAATAAATTTATGTATTAACTCTATGTTACGGGTAACCATGGAAAACCCGCCCCAAACGGGTATTCCCCATACCCGCCCCGCCCCAATTCATGTGGGTAACGGGGCGGGTATGGGTATTTTTTTTACGAACGGGGCAGTGATTGGGATTGGCATACCCGCCCCATGACCATCCCTACACATTCGTTTGCTATCAATACTCCATCAAGAATTTTTCTTCCTTTAATAAAACTAGAATGAGTTGTTGAGATTAGAGTAGGAAGGTATACCTTTAAACGCTCCGCCAAAACCTTTGAAATGATTTTGTACACACTCCCAATAAAGATAATAGGCCTAAAATCTTTCACCTCCTCTACACCTGCCTTCTTAGGGATAAGCGTAATAAAAAAAAAATTCAATGACGAATGAAGAATATTGTGGTCATGAAATTCTTCGAAAACCTTCATCAATTCCCAACAAACAATAAAGAATTTCATAGGAAAACCATCCGGACCCGGAGTACGATCAATTCCCAAATCTTTAATTGCATTCTTAACTTCTTCTTCACTAAAAGGTCTCTCCAACCAAATACTTGCATTCTCATCAATACAATTTAAACACATATTTTTTATTATAGGACGGTTGTTTGATATTTCTTTAAACGCTACCTCAAAATGATTTGCAATACCCATCTTTATTTCTTCCTTGTTCCCAGTCCAACGTCCATTGATATGAAGGTTATTGATGTTGTTAAAAGCTCTATGACATTCCACCACTCGATAAAAATGTTTGGTGTTACGATCGCCATCTCTAAAATATCTAATTCTTGACTTTTGTCTCAACATTATGTTTGTCGACGATGTGACACCTCAAAATCCACTTTACCCGTCACAAGCATGTCTTCTTCAACTTCGGTAAGACCCTTTTCGTCATCTGGATCGTCTAATTCTTTCAACTTATTAAGAGCCATGTCTAAAGCCCTATAAATTCTCCCAAAGACATCTCTATTCCACACCTTCAATTTCTCCTTTAAAGTGTTTAACTTCTTTGCAAAACATTCACCCGACGTACCTACAAAAGAAAATGATGTTAAGCTGATTGGAATTATGTTAGTACCTTCAAGCCAAGCTAAGCTAAGCTAATTGGAATCGAAAAGGGCAAGCACCCCAATCCGAATGCAATGCGCACAACTCAATAGGAAAATGATCCGAAAAGGGTCTTGCAAGGCGCTTGAAGACTATATTTGGAAAATTATCTCCCCAATCCGGAGTGGAAATATAATGTTCGATCTTGCTCTTCTTATTAGGAAGTCTACTCCAAGTATATTGGCACCGGAAAGAGGCAATTTTACAAGATCAAGATCATTACATAAGTCATTGAACTTGACGCTCTACGACAACCTCTTCTCTCCTCCATGTATCTTATCTCGTTGAAATCTCCACCGAAGCACAAATGCGTTCCATCCCAATAGCCATGTAAAGTTGCTAGCTCCATACGAAATGTTTTTTTCTCACACATTGCAAGGACCATAAACACCAATTAAAGCCCAACGGAAATTATTCTCCAAACTACGACAAGATATACTTATAGTAAAGATACCTTCAAGAAAGTCATCAACTTCAATCATATCCGAGTTCCAAATCAACAAAACTCCGCCCGATCTCCCGTAAGAGTTTAACGCAACCCATCTACACGGAGTTACACCCTAACATTGACACACAATATCGTCAGTACAAGCACTAAGCTTCGTTTCTTGAATCATAAGAATGGTAGGTTTCCACCGTTTCACAAGCTTTTTTTTTTTTAACTTGGAGTGTTTGTCCGGGTCTCCAAAACCATTAACATTCCAAGAAATAATTTTAAACATTTAAGAATATGGCAACCCATTGAACACATAAACCAAATCAACCAAACATTAGTTTGTCTAGCTTCCGGAGCCATTTCATCTCTAAATGCATTGGCATGAGAAAAAATTGAATCAGACATAAAATTCATTTCTTTATTTGTGAACTCAATCCCTGAATAATTACCGGATTTTTTGAGTTTGTTGAATAGTACCCTAAGTTTCTCATGTAAACCTTTTGCCATCTCCAAAGCATCACCATCGTGACATGGACTTACAATTGCTTGTTTGTGATGCCGCATCTTCACTACCGTTAGAATTCTCCAGGTGCATAATGCTGATTTCCTTCTCTTCACCACTGTCCATCTTAGAATGGGCCCCCTTTACCATATATACTTTTTTTTACCTTTCTTACTTGATACTTCCCCAAATAAAGGAAACATGTTTTGAGGCATACTGGATTTTTTTGAGGCATACTAAATAATGCCAAAATAGGGTCACTAAATAAAAAACAACATCACCCCTTATCTATCCTTTTTGATAATGGCATAAATACCCTTACATAATTAGTGTTAATGATTATGATTAGATTTGATTAATTAGGAATTTTAAGGATTGATTAAAAATTAAATTATTAGTGTTAAATTAGTAGAGAAATCAAATTTATGTGAGAGAGTTGGAATTTTTGAGGAAGAAGAAGAAGTGAAAAAAAACTTGGGTTTTAAGATTTTAGTGATTAGAAGTGACCAAAATGTGTGATTCAAATCAGAGGTAGACTTCTATACGAGGTTTAATGTCCTTTTTATAAGTTGAATCTGTCAAAAAATTGAATTTTTAAAACTCAGATCTACTGACCAGATGAACAGTTCGGCTGATAACTTGTCAGTCGAACCTCTGTGTTTTGAAAATATACCTAGGTTCGACTAACAACTTGTCATCCGAACCTATGTATATTTTCGAAACACAGAGGTTCGACTGACAAGTTATCAGTCGAACTTTACTTTGTAACTCACAAATTTAGGTTCGGCTGATTCGAACAAAATCTTTGTTAGCCGAACCCAGGTGTATTTTCAAAAAACTGAGGTTCGGCTGACAAGTTATCAACCGAACTTCACTCTGTAACTGACGAATTTAGGTTCGGTTGATTCGAACAAAATCTACCAAAATCGCATTAGCCGAACATAGTGTTTCTCTAAATCATATACTAGGTTCGGCTCAAAATTGATATTCAAGATCAATGAACCAGATCTTCTGAAAACCCTAATTTCATCTTTGAAATCATATTTTATCGATCAAACAAAATAAAATCAATCAAAAACAAGATGGGTTTGTTACAAATGCATTCTAAAATACATTTAAGAGCAATTGAGATTTGGATTTCGCACTCCAACATCGCTCACTTCGATTCGTGTTTCCTTTAATTAAATTGGAGTCCAAGATGTTTAAGTTTATAGGTTATTTTGATTTTCGATTTTAGGTTTTTGAGGATAAGGGCACTCTAGCAAGTAGATTGTTTGAGGATATATAGGTAATTGCACTACCTTTAGACACCCCTTATAAGACCACCCTAGATGGGATAATAAATAAGTATGCCTCAAAAAAATTAAGTATGCCTCAAAACAGGTTTCAAATAAAGAGTCAGAAGAACTACAACTAAGAGAGATGTCTTTGGATAATTTGGTCTTTAATTTGTTTTTTAAACTTCTCAGCGATGTATTGCCCATGGAGATTTATCTAGATGCATGGCCACAACTCACAAGACTTGAACTATGATTTTAGGCATACATAAAACTTTCAGGGCATACAAAATGATAGTCCCATCTTGGGCGACCTTATAAGGGGTAACCTATGGGTAGCTCAATTACCTATATACCCTTAATACAAAAATCTAAAATCAGTTTTCTAAAAAATCAAAAAATCAAAATTAGCTTCCCTTAACATCTCTTCTTCTTCCTCCTCTAGCCGAACACTTCCCCTCCCGCGAAAAAAAAAATTCATCACCGTGATAAATTGTCGATTCGTAAAAATTTGATTTGTCGATTAAGGTGAACTACATAATGACTCGTACAAAGAAAAGCAGGGACTAGGCAAACCAAATCGTCTTCTAATCCATCAATTGAATAAGAAGAACCAATTGAAGATGAAGGTGTAGAAACTGAAAATCAACCACCAAATCGTTTTTAGCCGAACTGTTCTTCACAAAAGCTTCCTGTAAGTGTATATGAACAGTTCGACTTGAAATTTCATGAAAGTTCAAGCCGAACCTAGTCACAGAAAGAGATGCATAGGGGTTCGGCGTATTCGATAATCATAATATGTGCCGAACCTAGCACATTTACGAGGTTCGGCTATTACGATATTCACAATCTGTGACAAAATTATTAAACCAGGAATGTACATGATCAGGTTCGGCTTATATTCTACTTATTCAAATAGTCGAACAATGTGTTCCCAAAGGTTCTAAGGCCATGCAATTTATAAATATGGCCGAACCTAAACATTATTTTCTTTGACCTAAAATTGGTGTAGGGTTCGGCTTGTTAGGATTCGAACCAAGCCGATTGACTCCGGTCTACAAGGTAAGTTCGGCTCTTAATCAACACTTTAAGCTAGCCGAACTGTTCACCAAATGAATTATAGTGAAAAAACACAAACTTTTGATGATTTTAACTACAAAAAGTGAGATTAAACATAAGATAGTGTCGAACCAATTGACCCTAAATGACTACAATTCAAGGGTAACTAAATAATCTACACAATTTTTTTTCTCACTTTCCCCTTTTCCTTCTAAAAAAAACTAACTTTTTCTTTTTGTACTTAAAATTTTTTATCTACACAAATTAATAACTAAATAATCTTAAAACTAATCACTAATTAGAATTATTTTAACTAATCATTAGTATTAACATTAATCCTAAAAGGACTGATTTGCCATTTACCAAAAAATATTTGGTTAAGGCTTTTAATTTTGCTATTTAGACTCCTTTTTTGTCTTTACTTGGCAAGACTTACCCCTAGTACTGATACTGAACTGTAGACATTTGTTTCTTTATTTCCATTTAAAACATAGGCTTGTTGCTGGTGGCCCAAAAGATAAAGCCCAACTTCATCTTGAGTTGTCCCTTGGTTACGTATTTCATTTCCCTGGTCAATAGATTTCAAATTTGAATTAAAATCATCCATAAATTCAGTCTGCACGGGCGCAGCAGTGACTGGAACAAGTGGCAAACTTTGACTCGATCTTTCTTCTTCCAAAATTGTCGCTTGATTTGATGAGTGCGAATTCGTGTACACTCTTTAACGAGTGTATATTTCACATTTCAATCTCTACCCTTGATTTAATTTAGGGAGTTATGTAACGAGGGCCGTGTATCTAAACATGGAGGGTAATGGGGTCATCAGTTAAATAACCAACCAATCAGAAGAATATGTGAAATATACACTCGTTAGAGAGTGTGAACAGATTTGGACTCTGATTTGATATGCGACCAGAAGACCGTTTGGTAGATCTCACCAATGAATTAATGCCACGTCCCACTTTATCTTCTACCCCATCTTCGGTACCGTGATCCCTTCTCCGGTGCCACAGTGACACATGTTCCTTATCGATAAAATTGATTTCATTTCACATTTTGTTGTCTCCAACACCTCACCAATCATTCTTATTTCTACCCAAATTTTTGTATTCTTAAGAATAAGATCCTCACACCATACACCATTAGTAACTGGACCAATTACTTTCACCCTGATTTCAGACAAATCCGTCGCCATTGCTGTTTCCGGTGAAACCGCCACTCAACCTCCAAACTTATCTCATATAGTTTTAAATGTAGAGTACTCCCACAAATTAAAGGGGATCCCACCTACTCCAATCCAAACTTTATTAGTTTCCTTTGGATTTAGTCGAGGGATTGCATTAATTCCTGCAAACCAAAGATAAATACGAACTTCTGCATCTCCAACTTTCCAGTTTTCAATTTTTCTGATCCCAGAAAATTCAGTATTAGTTTTTACAGTAAAAACTGCCTTAGCTTCATCAATTGGTTGTAGATCAAAACCAAAAATCCATCCAAATTTATCCATCAACCATAATCCAACTTCTTTTCAGTCAAATTCAATTGAAACCATTTCAACAACCATTGTTCTTTGCCAAAGATAGTTTAAGTCCTGATTAGCAGTTGATGTGGTCGCAATTGACTGTTGGTGTGGCTTAACGAGAGGAATATGCTCTTTTTGATTAACAACTGACCATACATTTACATCATATTTCACCCATGATATTTCATTTTTCTTCCTTGGCATTACATTCGAGTTTCCGTACATCAAACCTTCTAAAAACACCCCTGTATCCCACCATCCAACACCATAACTACCGGCAGGAAAATACAGGATTGATGGATATTCTTTGTTGTGAGATACCTGTAAACAAATAAATTCCCTATTTTCATTTTCTTTTCGTGTTGCCAACATCCGGTCGTCATTTTTCCTGAAGTTCCATTTGCACGACTTTCCATCACCACAATTTTCCTCCTCCTTCAAAAGACGCAGTAACCAAATTCGAGCCTTAAAACTAAGCCAACAAAAACTCCTTTTTCTACCTGACCAGATCGCAAGATGGATGATGTCTCTTGATCCTTTTTTTCCCATTGAGCCGCCTATGGTCTTTCTTTCCACCTTGATTGATCTCCCTTTTCTTGACTGAACTTTTGATTTCCCACTACCGTAATCTTTGCACCCTCTAGTCGAATGAGAAACATGCTCATCTATTCTTGATCTCCTTCGTGTTGCTATAATAAAACCCTCCTCATCCACTGCTGTATTGAAACTTACCATTTTCCGATGAAGAAACGACTGCAAAAAAAAAATAAATAAATTACAAAACAGAATATCAAACCACATAAGATCAGACCCTAGGAGATTTAGAGATACACATTAAGCAAACCTAAAGGGAAATAGAAATAAGTACTAAACAAGTCATTAAAACCTTCCATTCATTTTTTTTTAGTCCAATCCATGCAACCTCAGTCTTCTTCTTCTTCTTCATAATTCCCCTTATCGCGCTTGAGAACATACTTAGCCTGTTTCTTCATAACTTACTGGTAATCCATACCAGGAAGCATTTCCTTCAGAAAGACCGCAGCACCAATAGATAAAGCTTTTTCTAATTTGAACTGAATCCTAGCCTTTGTAACAACATCAAACCGAGCCTTCTCTTCTTCTCTCAGGTTGCAATAAGCTAACACTTGGCCAGGATACAAAAATCTCCCAATTAAGCGATTAAAACACACATAGTGATGAATGCGATGTAATTGCCCTTCACGACATCTTATGGCACGATTTGAGGATACTACCGCATCCCTAGGCACTGTATTATGATCACAGTTCATCCTTCTCCAATATGCAATTTTTAGTTTTCTCTCTTCTAAATCTGAATGTCTAAGTTGCTAGTCTTCTCGCGTTTTATGAGGAAAATTCTCAACCTAATTTCTTCACATTTACTCACGCAATTCATTGCACCACCTATCCCTTGATATTTGCAATACACGGCTTCTTTAATCTTTCTCTCGGTTCAGAATTCTTAGGATAAGTGACAATTAACCACAAATTCTTAATCTTTTCACCGCTGCAATACATTTTCTGTTTGTTTATTTTAATAGTTGATCTTTTAATTCACTAGGGGTACAATAGGTACTTAGATAATAGGGGGCACCAGAACTTTCTGATTATTTTTCGGAAGAATAATATTTTTTCTCCTTTTCTCTTTTTGATTCATGTTTAATCTATCTCACTTTTCCCTGACCTTGCTGCTTGGACTGAGACATACAAGCTACAAATGCCGAAACATAGTACTGTCAAAACCTAGTAACATCAAAATCAAAACCTCGTTCTCCCCGACTCTGATTAGCAAGTCATATTCTAGTACCCTCTTTATTCTAGGTGCTATGATAATTATAGGACCCCCTCTGTAAATGTTTGATTGGCCCGTTTTTAAACACTTCTCTTTTCTCTATCACTCACAGGTGTGCATAAAATTTTTCAAACTCAATTTAGATGTCTCTTTGTTAAATATCATCTTCCCAATTTTTCTTTTAGTCTCGTCTCCTCATCCTCTTCCCTTATTCTTTGTTAACAACTATGGGAGACAATACTGTGCTATACAGACATCTAAGTGGACTCTCATTAGCCTAACGTTTTTCAAATCACAACAACGTTGGCCTTCTTCTTACTCCACCTGAGTTTATTAGAGATTATGGCATCAAGGAGAATAATATTCTTGCTAGAACATTTTCAGTAGAACTTTACAAACCTTGGGTAGCCAGAGGAGTATTAAGTCATTTCTGGGGGCACAGCATAGTATTTCAAATCATAGAAGTTGATCCTAACATATTCATTATCACCTTTCATTCTTCGGCTAATATTAGATTGATATCCTTCAATGGTCCTTGGTATCCATTTGGCAATACAATTGCAGCAACAAGTACTTATCCAGGGATGAACATATCCACTGATGCAGTAAAAGAGATCCCAATATGGGCTAGTGTTCAAAATGAAAATATAAACATAGAGGAGGAGAAATGCTTGGTATGATTGCAAGCAAATTAGAGAGCGTAAATCAAGTCTCAACTGGATTAGAAACTCCATATTTTTCACCTAGAGTCCTTGTATGGGTCAAAAGATTTGGTCATAAAGTGAGTAGTTGTGCAATTATTCAAGGAAGAAACTTAGGGGACATATATGATATCACCGTAGATTCTCCTTTTCCAGGAGATGATCTTTTCTGGCTCAATGACACTCAGGTGAAGATATGGAATCCAATAGATAATATGGATCATCTTGGAAGCTCAGTTCCAGTTGAATCCTATTTAAGCTTGCCAGGAGTTAGAGAAACCTTCAATGATGTTTTTCGGAAACACATCTCAAAGGAAACCCACTAAAATCATGTTCCTGGTGAAACAAGCTATGAAGTGCTAGGTCATGTCTACATTTACGAAGGTATGTCACAAGTATCTGATTCTATTATTGTAAAGCGTACGTTTCCCTTTCACCTTCTTGAAAATTTCATCCCTATTGAATCTTCGGAACCAGAATCGTTCCAATCCATTAACTCGTAAACTCACAGAGTTATTGAGATAGCTAGTTCGACTGAGCCTGGATCAACTCAGGAAACCGGTTTACTACATGATATCTCTAATCCGGTTCAGGATGGTATTGGTTTATCCTCCCATATTTTGATTAAAATATTGTCTTTCTCTTCTTATGAAAACGCTAGGGATTTCCTGGAATCCTCAAATTCAGTTTCTTCTCCATTTCATTCTTCATCGATTTTCCCTAATTTGCATGGAAAAATTTCAACAATGCTTCTCCCAGTACCCAACCTAAATCAGCTTTTAAAATCTACATCCCTGAATTTCCTTCCTCATTTTCTTCGGAAAATACTTGTGCTTTTTCGGCGGATAATGGATAATTGCTTTCTATCAATCAGTACGGGTCCAATCTCAAAGAACAACATAAAGCAACTGAATCATATCTTCCTATACCTTGCTCAATCAATTCCCCATCGATGCAATAGGATGATTTACAGGCATCACGTAATCTGAATCCTCCTCTATTAGATTTCACACATATTGCATTTTGATTATATTTATTTGATCATTAGTTTACAATTTCCCATTCATTATTCTTTGATGTTGTCTCATGATAATAAGAATTTAAATACATCTAACTTTCATAGTGATTAGATACTCAATATACTTTTTATAGCTAAGACACTAATCATAATAATTGAGAAATATTAGGTTTCATATCAATCAAAATAATTGCTTGGAATACGCAAGGGTGTGGCAAACCTTTTACAAAAAACCACCTAAAACAACTGATCTCACAGGAAAATCCTAAAATTATTTTTGTTTCAGAAACAAAGCCATAAAAATCCTTAGTTAAGTCCTTATTGTCATCTTATCCTAATATACACATAGTAGACCCTATAGGAAAAGCTGGAGGTCTAGCCATAGCCTGGATTGATGGATTTCATTTCCAAATACTTCAGTGGAGCATAAACATGATTAACATATTAGTTCAAATAAACATAGAATTAAAAAAATTGATTTTAACTTGTTTTTATGGTAGCCCTTACCCTGCTAATAGAAACATTGCTTGGAACTATTTAGGAACAATTACAGATCATGTTTCACAAAACAATTTACCTTAGGACCTCTTAGGAGATATGAATATCATCTTTGACCAGTCATAAAAATCCGGTGGACTCTCTTTCAACAAGAATGATAGTACTTACTATAAAAACATTTTACATTCTGCTGGTCTCTTGGACATGGGGTATTCAGGATATGATTATACATGGAATAATCATAGGAAAGGACCATCTAATATACAAGAAAGACTAGATAGAGTTGTCTCAAATGCAGAGTGGATGTTTCAAAAAAAATGCAGAGTGGAATCTGCAATTTCCCCAAGCTAAATTAACTCACTTAGTAGCAGTAGGCTCAGACCATTTTCATATAACTCTGACTTTGAATAACAAATTTGAAAAACTAGAATGGACTTTTAAGTTTTACGACACTTGGCAAAAGGAGGATTCTCGTGTACAAATTATATAAGAATCTTGGAATCATACCATTAGGGATAACCCAAACAGTACATTAGCAAGAAGCTTAGCACAATTAGGAATCCCATTGTTGGACTGGAAGAAAAAAAAAACATTTTTGGTGTTCCTTCTAAATAAATCAAAAAATTTCTCAGACAAATTTGGAAAACCTAAACTCAACAAATTTTACTCAAAAAAAATAAGCTCTGATAGAAAATAAATTATGCACCCTAGAAAAATTATATGACACTCAGGAGGCTGTAGCCAAATAACAATCTAGAGACAACTTAGTCAGATTAGGAGAAAGAAACACCAAATATTTTCATACATTAACCCTTAAAAGAAGAAAATGGAACATAATTGAATGCCTTAAGAATGTAGTCACATTTGACAGACAAGAAATTCACCACACACTAACTGATTACTTCAAGAATCTCTTCTTCAAAAACACTTCAACTGATAACACTAACATCGACATATTCAATAATATACCAGCTTCTAGTTCTAAGGAAGAAAATGCTAAGTTATTAATGATTCCCGCTAAGGAAGAAATTTTCGGAGTTCTAAAGAATATGAAACCTAATAAGGCTCCAGGTCCGAATGGTTTTCCGGCTAGCTTCTTCAAACAAAACTGGGACACAATAGGAGAACAAGTTATCCAAAAAATTTAGCCTCCCCCCCCCCCCCCCAAACTGGCATTCTACCCTGATTTTAATAAAACTTTCCTCTTTCTTACTCCTAAAGCTAGACGTCCAAAAGATACCAGTCAATTCATACCAATTGGCCTCTACAATATTGTTTATAAAATTATAGCTAAATTACTAGCAAATAGAATGAAACCTTTGCTTGAAAATATCATTTCCCCTTTTCAAGCCGCCATCCTGTTCAAAAGACAAATCTCTGGTAATATAGTAATAACACATGAAATAATCCATTCCTTTAAAAAAAGAAAGCTATAACTAGTGGACTAGGGATAAAAATAGACATCTCTAAGGCTTTCGACAGGGTAAAATGGAATTTCTTACTTAAGGCTCTTCAAACCTTTGGTTTCAACCCTTACTTTTGCAATTTAATTCAGCAATGCATTTCTTTTTCTTCTATAACAGTCCTTTTCAATGGCAATCCAGGAGAATATTTTAAACCCACTAGAGGTCTCAAACAGGGAGATCCTCTATCTCCTTATCTCTTCATTATTTGCATGGAAATATTCTCTAGACTCCTTCTTTATAAAGAATTTGAGAAACAAATTCATGGAGTTAAAATAACACCTAAAAATAGTCCTATTTCGCATCTCTTTTTTGCTGATGATTGCCTCCTTTTTGTCAGAGCAGACTTAAAAGAATGTCAAAATATTCTTCAAATCATTGAAACTTTTAGTAAAGCCTCAAGACAGTTAATTAACTTCAAGAAATCGGGTGTTTTCTTTAGCAATAAAGTCCACCCCAAACATCAAAGAATGATATCTAAACTTCTGAAAATTAAGAAAATCGATCTAAAAGACTCTTATTTAGGTGCCCCTTTATTCATTAACAGGTCAAAAATAAAAGTCTTTGAAAATATAATAGAAAAAATGGAACACAAGTCTCAAGGATGGAAAGGGAAGGTAGTAAATCAACCCAGTAAAATGATCTTAAACAAATCAGTTTTGGCTAGTATGGCAAACTATCAAATGGGTTGCTTCATACTACCCAAGAAAATAACCAATAAAATATATGCTATTCAGATAGATTTTTAGTGGATTAGGCTTCAGAAATGCACAAAAAATGAATATTTCCCTAATAGCTAAACTAGCCTGGGGATTATTAACTGAGCCAAATTCACTTTGGGCAGCTCAACTGAAACCAAAATACTTGAAGAAAAGCTCTACTTTCAGAACTAAAGCTTCGGCCTCAAGTTCTTGGATGTGGAAATGTCTAAGTAAAGGCATTAAAGTGGTAAAAGAATACATATGCCATCAACATTTGGGAAGATGGATACCAGATCCAAGGTCTAATCTTAGTCAGTTTAGGAACACCAACAACACACATTTAACACTTGTGATGGATCTCATAGATCCAATCACCAAAAAGTGGAACTCAATCTTTAATTTTCTCGATTTTCCCCTCAAATATTGCAGAAAGCATCCGTAGGAAAGACTCATTCAACATGTGCATTCGAACAATAAACCTGATAAGTTAAGATGGCTTCTTACTATCCCTCTGGAGAATTCTCTATGAAATCCATGTATAGGAAGTTGAATGAGCGTACATAAAATGCTAACAACATAAATATGCAAGATTCCTTATTGGAAAAACTTTGGAAACTGAATTTACCACAGAGAATAAAACTTTTTGCTTGGAAATGTTTACAAAATGCAGTTTCAACTAATGCAAAACTAGATATATACATGAGAGAGGTTTCCCCAAAATTCCCATTTGGTTGTGATTCTGATAAAACTATCGAACACCTTTTATTTCATTGCACTTTTGCAAAATCTGTTGGGAAACTAGTCCTAATCCAGTACAAGTGAATTTTGACACTTCTGTCACTTTATTAGATATTTGCAGAACTTGGTTAGAGAACCCAAGTGTAGCCATTCCGTTAGAGATAATTCTGACAAAATTTTGGTTTATTTAGAAAGAAAGATGTAATTGGGTTTTTGAAAAGAAACATAAAACTATTCCTCAATTATCTCTAGAAATCCAGATATATTTGACTTACTGGCATTTAGAGAAGCAAGTTAATACCTAGGCTCGAGATAACTCATAAAAGAGGGCAAAAGAACCATGGAAACTACCCTTACCTTCTCAGCTAAAAATAAATGTGGATGCAACATGGATTTCTAAAACTAACCCCGCAGGTATCTCACTAATTTTAAAAAACTGATACATGTGACTTTGAACAAGGAAGAGCAGGTCCCATCTCAACATCATCTCCCGAAGAAGCAGAAGCATTAGGTCTAATACAAACATCACAATGGGCAAAGGAGCTGAATCTCACAAATTTTAGCATAAAAGGTGACTGCAGTAATCTTATTGGCTATCTAAATGGGATCTCTACTCCCAACACTTGGCATAATCAAGCCATTATATAGGAAGTCAAGCAAGAAATTAGTTTATGTTCAAAGTTTTTAGGTTTCTTTTCCGTTTCTAGATCAGCAAACAATGCTGCGGATGTCCTAGCTAAAAAGGCAAAACACTTTACACATTTTCTAAATTGGGAGAATTCCCCATTTTTTTTTTATTTAAAGGCATTACAAGTACATAAATCAATTGCTCAGAACCCAATTTCCCATGAAATAGATGGCTCTACCTCTTTTGTACTATGGTTTCTAACACCCAAAGTTAGCTTCTCTTAATGAAATCAATTTGCAAAAAAAAAAAAAAAAAAAAAAAAAAAAAAAAAAAAAAAAAAAAAAAAAGGGCAATTCCTATGGGAATGTGCAGATTGAGAATTTTGGTCAGCCCCGTGATGAACGAGCTTTTGCACGTGCATGGTTGGATGAGCCACTAGCGACTGGAGTACAGACATGGGAGATTGAAGGAGTGCAAGAAGCGCCAAGGGATAAATTGCCAATGGTTATATTTCCTACAACTCTCACTTTCAAAAACTATAAATTCTCATATTTTTAAACATTTTCACTAACACCATTCCACTCCACTCTCTTCTTCCTAATTTTTCAAAACAAAATCTTGTACTTGTTCTTTACGATTCTTAATAAAAACTAGTTAACAAAAATGAAGGCTGCCATAAACTCTATAAGGGGAAAAGGAAATCGAAAATATGAAAAAATACCGGTGCGTACCATGCACGTCGATTTCACTCTAAATTGTGCTATCGAGTTTGCTTTGCCGAAAGTAGTTACTCGTCCATAGTTCATTCCAGGTTATATGTCATAGCGTTATGACCGAGCTGGATATCATAGAATAAGAAGCGTATACAAAGACTTCAATACTGTTTATCTTGCTCTACTCGATGCAATCCGAGAAAGAGTGGATAGATATCCATGGCATAAATTTTATTTTGTAGATCACAAAAAACACAATAACGTTATTGTTCAAATATTGGTAGAAAGGTGGTGCCATATGACGCACACGTTCGATTTGCTGGACTTTGAAATTGGTAAGTTTATTAAACCAAAATTAATAGTTTATTATAAATATTGTTGATTTAAACCAAAACAATTGATTGCATGATATCATTGTTGTTATAGGAATTATCCTTGATTTGCATTTCATTTTTGGAATATCAAGTGGTATGGGAGCCCCAATACCTTTCAACCAAAACGAATGGGTGTCAAATCAAATATGGAAGACGCTTCTTCCAATTGTTTTTGACATCCCATGTACGAATGGGTGTCAAATCATAAACATTTGAAAGCAGGTGAAATACATTGTTCATTATTGAAGGCTTTCTTATTATCCAAGATCTCGATGTAGCATAGAGGTAAATATCTATATTCTGCTATTTAAATTGAATATTTTTGTGAACAAAAAACATGTTCAAAATACGAAACTATGAATTTAGGGATATTTTGTGTTTCCTCCTCTTCAAAGATTGCTAATTAAGAAAACCTCCCATACAGATCGCTAATTAGCAAAACCTCACGTCATCAAGATATCTGCCTAGGCGTCAGTTAATTACCACATAAGACGTGCCAACGTAGCAGTGATATATGAAATTGTTTAAACTACCCTCTCAATAAACTAATTTTGGACTATGTTTGACATCAGATAAACTAATCGGACGATTCTAAACATGTGAATGGTAATAAAAGCTCTATTTTTGGGGAAATATCTAAGATTACAACACAACCCCTCACTTTGTCTTCATTACTCGTTCTTCCCATTTTTCTTTGTTAACAGACTGCATAGCATCATAACACTCGCCTTGATCGATTATCACTAGCAACAACGCATGATGTTAAAATACCATCAACACCTGAATCTTCAAATGAAATGGGTAACTTAGATTTGTTGATTTCTCCTTCTTCGCCTTTAACTCTCTTTTCACCTTTTTTATGCATCATGTTTTCTTTAATGACGAACTCGAGAAAAATAAGAAAAAAAACCAAGAATCAAATCTTCTCTCCCTATTTATTTGGTTTTCATATTTGTTGTGATAAAGAATCAATCTAAAAGAAAAATCATCAAAATTTTTGTCAACATTGTTTCAATTGATCAAGGGCTTTTATTTGTCAACACATATAGGTTCTTATCAAATTTGCAATTGTGTTTTTTGGTTTTGAGTAATTGAATTTTTTGTGTCTTCAATAAAATAAATAGAATACAGACAATTATCAGACAATTAAATAGAATACAGACAATTATCAGACAATTAAATAGAATACAGACAATTACTGGATTTGTTTGTACATGAACTTTATTCTCATTTTTTGTTTGAGATTTTGGAATTCAAGTAATGTTATGCGAATGTTTGATGAAATGTTACAGAGGCTTGGAAGCTAGAACTGTTAGAGCACTGATCAGTCGAACTCGCGGGTTTTGCTATCTCAAGCTTATATCCAACAAATCGCAAGTTTTGTCAAAGTTAGTTGCACAAAACTATAACTTGATTTATAGTCTACTAAAGTCAAGTCCCGGATTAGGATTAGAATATGGTAGTTGAGTATCAAACATCACTGAATAACCCATGAAGATTGAATACTGAATATCAAACGAAGACATTTTGAAGAACTTCATCAACCAACAGAGAGGTATGCGACACCACATCTACCATTCTATTTTTATTAAACTATGTCGTATGATTTTATTAGATTTCATATTGCAAATAAGAAATTTCGAGTCAAGCTTGCATTAATAAATCACTCGATATATGATTCAAGCAATGGATGTTCAAAGATTCTTAACAATCTTGGTTAAGAACAATTTATTTTTTATGAACTTTTTTTTGTCTCAAGTTGATCATTTGGAAATTGCCCAAGCCATGATATTTCATATCTATGGCGATCGAGAATGTTTTAAATTTTTTAACAAGAGTTTTCAGAACTACTGAATATCTGGACACAGGGTAGGTACGCATACCCAGTACACATACCTTAGATATCTGAGTTTCGAAATGGTTAAGGGTACACATACCCAGTACGCGTACTCTAGCATCTTGAGTTTATGGACTAGTCCATAGGTATGCGTACAACTACGCATACCTACCCAGTGCGAACTAAACTGATGCTCAACACTATTTTCACAAATATGTTTGACATTTCTACAACTCTTATAAACACTTATAAGACAACTTTGTTCACTAAATCACTTTGTGTTTGTGAATTATAGTTTAAGTCATAAGTGTCATTGAACACAATTATGCTTATGAGTTCTTATAGCATATTTGTTATGGAATATCATTATACACGGTTCCAATACACTAGACCATATTGTATATTTTTTTGTGTAATTTCAGGATAAACTTCTCACATACTTACATGAATTCCTAATAAGAATTTCATCTAACTAAGAAAGTGTTTGCTTTAATCTCAAGTTATCTTAGTTTGAATTCAAACCTACCTATAGTCTTGAAAGTCTATAAATAGAGAGACTCAAACAACTGGGAATTTCAAACGTTGCCACTTATGTTTCCTAGTTGCTTGTTACATTAACCTAGGTTTCTGAGAAACATAATTAGGTTTACGACTAAAAGACTTCAATTAAGGATTCATGAAGCAAGGTCCGACTATCTTTTACCTGATAGTTCATGTATCCTAATCTTGTTCTTATTAATCGTTAAGTTTTTTCAAACTTTGATCTTTTGTCAAACTTTGATCAGGAACGAGATAGAAATTAGAAAGTTCATTTCGTCTCGGACTTTGTGATTCCTTAAGATAGATATCTAGAACTCTTCTTTATTGATCGGTTTAGATTGTTCTTGAGAGGTGGTTAGTAATCCAGGCTTCTCAGCTAACTGAGTGAAAGTATTCCGGATTCATGAGGTTTGCTAGACTTGTCTATTGCAAACATATTTCCAAGCCTTGATCTAAACGATCTAAATGAAATTAAATAGGCTTGTTTGTTAGAGGCGGATTGATATCAAAATTCTTCACTTAGGTTGAAGAAACTCTTAGGCTTTTTTAGAGCATAGCTCGGTTGAACCCACCAAGCGTTGGTACGTCAAGTTTGGTTGTCATATTTTAGTGAATCAAAACTCATTTAAAGAGTCGCTTGATTATGTACTAGAGACAACTTCGAATAGGCTAGACTAGAAAGATTAGTATTATGAGACATACAAGTATTACTCAAAGACTTGAAGAATGTGAAGAATTAAAGAGCTACAACGACGACATCATCCTTCCTCTTGAGGTTAGTAATATTTTGACTTGAAATGTTTCATTCCTAACGTATCTTTCAAGTCGTGCTATATTGAAAACATAACTGCGAAGCTGTGAATGGTTATACTCTAGTATTAAGACATGATCATATGGTCACAGTGTTAAGGAAT
The DNA here is from genome assembly GCA_023531295.1 of Papaver armeniacum. NCBI lineage: Eukaryota > Viridiplantae > Streptophyta > Magnoliopsida > Ranunculales > Papaveraceae > Papaver > Papaver armeniacum. Next base: position 94,385 of record JAJJWW010011058.1, read on the forward strand.
TAGGATACGAAGTATAATGTTTATCTTTTGAACTTCGTATATAAGACATCGACATAATCGTATGAATGCTATTGTGATTATGTGTATGGGTAAAGGTGAAGATTTCGTCCTAGGAAACAATGTTTACATTTGTTTAAAGGAATTACATTCATGAACTTGTTTTATGAATCGAAAGGGAAATCACTAGGCTTATTGGTATTGTTATTCATTGCATATCTTTGGATTACCAATATGTGTGAGTTAGTAGAACCGATCATGACTTGTTATGTATCTTGGTAAAACTAATCACAGTGCCTGACTTGTGTATTGGTATGACTTTATTAGTGTAACCGATCCTAAGTAATCACCTAAGATGGTATGATCGATATTTGTAATTGGTGTGACAGATCCTAGTAATTGGTGTGACCGATCACAAAAGAGTTGTGTAATCGATCCTTGTAATTGGCGTTACCGGTCCTAGTAATTGGTGTAACCGATCCTGGTAATAGGTGTAACCGATCCTAGTGACTTGTGTAACCGATCACAAGTAATACCATGAGTATATGGCAACCGGTCATGGTAATTGACGTAACCGATCCGAGTAACTGATGTAACTGGTCCCAGTAACCATGTTAAGGTAGAACCGATCCTTGTGTTTGGTAAAACCGTAAACCCATGATTAGTGAATTGATATTTGATCAATCACATAGTTGTCTTGGAATACAAATAAACCAATTCTAAACTTGTTTGGAAGTGTGGTATAATCGATTCCAAGATTGTAAATATGAAAGAGGATTTACAAATAAAAGATGTCGACATACTTTGAACATGATCAGTAACTCTTATCTTTTATTGTTCAAAGATATTCCTTAATAACTCAAGGAGATCCTGGACTGAAATAAATTAAGAATCTTTTAATTAAGGTTGTTAGTTTTATATGCTTTAATTACCAGCAATTAAATGCATATCTCTAGAAAATAAAAATTGGTAATGTGCATTTAATAATTGGAGATTTTCTAGTGAGATTTCGGAAATATTGGACAAAGCATTTCCAGGAATTATGAAAACCGATTTGGGCATTTATTGCATATCTTAATAATAATTCGGTCTTGGAAATTCCTTGGTGTCCAAACACCCTTGGTCTATAAATACCCAAGTTTTATTTTTTAGCAAACTATCCTAAGAGCCAGGCAAACTTCATCTTCTTGTTGTTTCTAGTGGAGCCGTCTATCCGGAGAGGAAAGTACCCTAATTGGGCGAAATCTCTTACGACCGCTATTTTAAAGACTTCTGTGGGATCAAGAAGCTCTACGAGTACCGTTGGTGGGAAACTAGATAATTGCAGTTTATTTTAGTTTTCGATTGACTAACGGTTGTTGAACTTTGATTGCACCTAGTTTGTTTCTCTTCTGATATAAGATTCACTCAAACTAGATCGAAGTATCGACGGGATCTTTAGAACTATTTGTAGATCTAAATACGTCTTGTGATAATCCATTGTTAACAGACTCCGTTCTGTGCGTGATTGATCACAAGACATTCAAGTAGTGTTGTGCAGGTGTTTATTGAAGATTAAAGAAGATTTGAAGACAAAGAAGATTTCTGATTTGGTTTCTATATCTTTGGGTGTGTGATAGGTGTTGTAAAACACCTAATTTTATATCTAGTATTTATGCTTTCTTTGCTATTTTTCTTGGGAATTGCATCTCTTATGTCTAGTTTGAGTTATTAGGTGCAATGGAGTCTTTGGGAGCAAAAGAAGGAGAAAATGTACAATTGGAGCGTAAAGGCCAGAAAGGTTGATTCACAGGCTAGTCATATCTGGGAGCGAGACTAGGTTGCGCAAGGAAGAGGTGGAGAATGAACTGTCAGTTTCCCATAACTGACAGTCGAACAACAAACTCATGTGTGAGATGGTTACCCCTTAACCACTAGAGTGGGATGTCAATAGCAGTTTTGGTTTCTTACACCCACCCTAAAAATCAGAAAGCAATAATTCCTCTCATCATTGCTTGCTCTTACTCGCCTGAAACAGAAAGAGCAGCACCATTACTCATAGAGAAAAACGAGAGGAAATGAAGGCGGCCATGGAGATCGATGTGTTGTTAATGGAGGAATCGAGAGAAGAAAATGGAGATTTTGTTGATGGCGATGATGAAAGCGGCCATGGACTTCAGAGAAGAGAGATCGATGGAAATAGGGGTGGTTCAGATTCAACAGAAATTGAGTTAGGGTTTCTGTATTTGAGATGAAATCTGTGGTATTCTTGAGGGGTTCGATTTGTTATCAATAGAAGTGATACGCCACAAAGTGAAGGAGATGGGGTTGATCTTAGGGAGGGAAGCGAAGAAGGTGTTGAGATTGTGAAGATGTTGGCTTGCTTATGACTTGTAAGAAAGATGAGCAGGCTTGCGGTTGATGCAAGCAGGCTCGGGTGTTTGAATACGATTTGTATTAACACTTGGTTTTTTCTCGCCTCGCTCGAACTTGCGTTGTTCTCCGTTATTCCTTGTTGTTGGAAATAGGCGGAGAACCTATTTATACAAGTCATTGAGCCTCATTCACGTTTCTCGTGGGAAGTGGAGGTAGTGGAATGATGGAGTAGTGGAGTTGTGTGTCGGTAAACACGGCCAGTCTTGCCAACTTTTCCCTGTTCATCTCTAACCGTCCATGACTTCCTAACACGTTCTTGTGATGGCGCGTTGCACGCCACGCTGTAAACCGCCAGACCAATACCCAAAAGTATGTATCCCCAGTTTGTGACATGATTGATATCTGGAATGTGGATCGTGGATCCACGAAAGATAGCATGTAATCTTTGAATGAATAACTGCGTTATTCGTAAAGTCGATACTTGTGAAGTATCGTGTGTATTTTATGAGTCTTGCATTACGGGTGTGGTAAAGTGATGGGTAATGACTCCTCACTAACCAAATAACTCCTTACCAGGGTTGTATAACCAAGCTGGTGAAGTCGGACGGATGAGATGATGTTTGAGACACTCATCTGCGACCGTTGATGAAATCAGGTTTTTAAAGAGGTGCGCAAGCATCACTCTTGCCTTGGTCGAAACCAAGCATGGGAAGGATTTTGTGGAGGACCGACCATACATGCGTGTTGATGGCATGATGGTGTACACGTCCATGTCTCACCGTCTCATGGAGATGCAATCTAGGCCACTCAATTTGACCGTCAAAGAGGAGTGGTTGAGATCGGTTCTGCGGCAGAAATCCCTTGCCGCAAAGGAGTTGGAAACCGCATGACATCCCAAGTTTGGGCGTGCGTTCCAAGATGACCCATCTTGGTCGGTCTTGGTCGATCATACTAGTGTAGGTGGTAGGCTAGTGTTCACACCTATACCTGATTATCCCATGAAAACGTGATCTAAGCCACTCAAATCATCCGGTGAAGTTGAGCGGTCGAGATCAGTTTAGGATTTGGGAGATGTAACCGCGTGAGTTTGGTCGGGCGTTTTGGATTAATAGGGCATGGTATGCCTTGGCCGACCGCAAGAGGAGGTAGATGGGCCCACGGTGGTCATGCTGGTATGACCGGCCTTGGTTAATCCAATGTGACCCTCCATTCATCTTAGGAGAAGATGGACGCGTGATGACTTGAAACCCTAATTTTGGCTTTCAAAGCCGCGCGACCATGCTCTTTTGGGCGGACGAATTTGTTGTAACCAACCATGGTTGGCTTTGACCGATTGGTCAAGTGTGTAGGCGGTCACACGGTGATCGTGTCGACATGCTCCGGGCCCTTTGAGTCTACATCTACACCCTCCATCTATGCTGCGAAGATGGACGGTTGAGACTCATTTTTGCGGCACATGTAATATGCCGCAAACCCTAATTTAGGGTTTTCCGCCCATAATGCTTGGTATGGACGGTTTCTTGGCAAGCAAAGGCCAATGGTCGACCATGCGGGGTCGGCCGTGGGTATTCCATACCTGCTTGGGGGTGATGGAATTGATCTGTGGTCATCCAATCATGCTTGTGGAGTTGGATGACTGCGATCGATCATATCGCAAGTTAAGGCCGTGGGTATTCCATACCATGCTTAGGGTGATGGAATTGATCCGTGGTCATCCAATCATGCTTGTGGAGTTGGATGACGCGATCGGATCATATCCGAGACCGGGGCTCAAGTCCGGATGCTCAATCGCTAGCATAACACACCGAGAGGGGCTCAATCGGGCTAGTATAACACACCGAGAGGGGCTCAATCGGGCTAGTATAACACACCGAGAGGGCTCGGGCTAGTATAACACACCGAGAATCAGCCTGTACGGGTATTTCGTACATGGTTTCATTATAGTGCTTGGAGGTTCGTGTTACTCTGTAAGAGTAACACTCAGTCATCATGCCACACTGATAATGAGTACGAAATACAAGGCTGAATTAAGTGAGGGAGTATCCAACACTTATAAATGGCTTTATCTTTTACAAGATGTCGGCGCATGATTTTTCGGGTTTTTACAAACTCAACCTTGAACGAAAATCCACCATCAACATTAAGTCCCTCGCCTAGCACACAATGGTTACACTATTGTGTGGTAGGCATGAGATGGTGACATTAAAGATAAAACTTATGAGACAATGTTAGATGTTACCAGGGAGAGACGGGTCGTCCTGTCCTTCCGAGCATGTCACGTTCAAGAGACGTCCGAGAAAAGTGTTCCCCTAGCATGATGTCGGTCTTGCTCGCTTCGATCGACCTTGCTATGATCGCCGATCGAGGGGCTATTGCGCCCGCTTCGTTCAATCGTGGGGATGTGCCTAATCGACCGACCGTTGCGCCGCTTCGTTCGTGGGGTTATTGCGCCTGCTTGATCGAACGTGGGCTTGTTGTGTCTGCTTCGGTTGAAAGTGAGTCTCACCCACATACGCCTGACAGACTTGAAACTTGTACCGGTCTTGAAACTTGTACCGGTCTTGAAATCAACACCAGACTAAAATTTGTACCGGACTTGAATGGTGTTTGGACCGGCCATTGTGTGCTCCGATGTGAGTTGTGTCTTGCCGTGTGACTACATCTCTCCGTATTTTCATACAAGTTCTAACTCCTGTCTTTTTATTTCATTGTGGAAGAAAAGAATCCTCGTTGAGATGTCTTCCGGAGATAATGCTGGTGCCAAGTCAGGAGGTGTTGAAAGCTTCAAAGATATGCCGAACATTGATGATGAGTTCGTTCACCGCGCCTTTTCGACTATAGGAAAATATCTCATTCCACAAGATAACTCTTCTCCTATCGACTTTTAGGTTTTTCATGCTCCGCTGGGCCCTTATGAAGGATGGATGAGGCGTATGTTGAGCAATGAGTACATCAAAGATAACTTGACCGGAGCGCAGATTATTGATGCGTACTTGAGTGTTGAAACGTCTCGAGAGGATGTTAAAGTGGTTTCGATGCGACCGCCGAGGTGAGTCCCGAGAGAGTGTTGAAGAAGGATTCTGCGAACGTGGGTCTCGGAGAGAGCGTTGCGGCGGCTCTTGAATAGACCATTGAAGCGCCTTCTGCCTGGAGGGAGAGTTGGAGTGGCTTCCTCTTCGCCCGATTACCCTTGCGAATCCATGATTCTTGGTGACCATCTTTCTCATGTTGAAGAAGTCCTTGATCGACGGTGAAGGAACTTTATGCTTCGAGCCTAGTCCCCAAGCGTGGTTTACATGGTTTGTCCGTAGTGGTTGTTGTCGAGCCTGGTATGGAATACCTTGGACGTTGTTTCATCATTGTGGGATTCGCGCACGTGGTAATCGGGATTGGAGTTGATGGACGCGCATGATGTTGTATCTTGTGGTTTTCCTCTTGTCGCTTCAAGGAACTGTTTACAGAAGGCTGAATGTTGTACGCCTGTTGGTGAGATATATGCCCCTACAAACATTATGAGGCTCTTCCGGCAGGCCTGGTTCTTTCTATCAGGGCATATGTTGTTGTAGATGAGCGTTCAACAGCTCCAGAGGATGACCAAAAGCGCGGATTCTCCAATATAGCGTGATAGACATGTACCGCCGTTCGATAAAGTGACTCACCCGGATCTTGTTCGACCACTGTCGATAGAGTAACTCGCTTGGATCTCGATATGACGGTTGGACATCGTTATCTTCTTGAGGCTGCTCCCCTTGAGGTATCGGCCCGGTGGAAGATTACCGTCATAGAGCGGTTATACGTTGAACTTAAGCACTCTTTTAAACCAAATGGCAAGTATGGTATAATAAAAATTTCCGAGAGGAGTTCGAAAAGATATCTTACTTCCATCATGCTCGTACATCCTTATCTGTTTGTAGCCGCTACATCCATCCATGGAGGAGAACATGCCGTGTTCGCTGGTTGTATCTATTAACATGTCGATGTTAGGCGAGAGGAGGATCGTTTTTGGAGCAAAGACTGCTCAAGTCTCTCAAGTCTATGCAAGACCCGATCTATCCATTTTCCTCATGTATGAACTACAACCGTTTAACCGACTTGGATACAGTATGACATGTATATGATGGGTGACCAATTTTCATCCGGCATTTCTTCATATCTCCAAGCAAATATGTCCCGGGTACTCTTTTGAGAAGTTGCACGAGCTTCGTGGCGTTTATCCGTACACAAGGTTGAGCTGATGGAGATAGGCCTAGGAGATTCTCAACGATTTCAATTTCATCAAGTTGTAGAGTTGGTGCCATCTTGCACTGTTGTGGAGCATCTAGCACTTGCTCTTGTGGTTCGTTCTTTGTTGTAGCATTCCATTAGGTGGAGAGACTGGGTAACAGTCTCTCTCTGCCGATAATGGCAAAGTCTTGGAGATACCGTTATCCTTTCCGGTCACGACTCGCCATAAAAGTTCGTTTCCCTCCTCGTGTGAACGTGGGTTGTGGCTTCACAAGATGGAGAAGAATGCTTGTCGGCAAAGATGCATCGGGTACTAGCCCTCAATGATGCAAGTCGGTCTTCTTCCCGAATTGACGCCCACATGGGGAGTGGGATGCAACGAACTTGTCTCGATTCTTTCCACGGAGCTTCTCCCGTATGTGCCGGTTTGGTTTCCCTCGAAGTCCGTCATTGTGGTAGGCTTCCGCACGACCTTGCCTGGGAGAGCCTTGGATGTCCCGAGAATCTTGAGAGTAATGAAAACGATCCCGTGTAGATAAGGGTCGTCTTGAACTCGAATCCTTGATGCGTGCGGTGACATGTAGGTCACGGCCGTGACCTTCCTCGGCTGATAGCAAAGAAACGTCTCCGCGCGCCCGATTCGATTCTTCGAGATGTGAAAGTTTGCATAAACTTTCCACTAGAGAGAAACCGCTTCCCGATCCACGGCCTCTCGGTTCATAGTGAAACTATTGACTTGAGGAAGATCGTTGTGAGGATCGGTCCCGGTGTGTAGGAGCCTCCATGATGTGGACCGCCGAACTGCAGTGAAACTATTGACTCGAGGAAGATCGTTGTGAGGATCGGCCCCAGTGTAGGAGCCTCCATGACAGACCGCCATATCCGATGTCGCTTCTTTGATCAGGTCCATGTAGGTCCGTGCCATTGAAGTACCTTCTCCTGCAAACGTTGAATTCATTCCTTGTTGGCTCCAGGGGCTGTTGCGGGTCATGTGGAAATCGATCAGTTAATGTCTTAAGAAAAGTGAGTACCTCTTTCCGAGTTGCGGCCATATCCGTTTGAGTCTTGACAAGAACTTCCTACTTTTCCATCAAGTCTGCAATAATGGGAGATGGTCCTCCTCTCGCCTCTCCGGTTCCTCGTCCCGATGAAGGAGTGGAAGTTGTTGCTCGGTGACTCACGGAGGTGTTACACTTGATGAGATGCCGTGACTTGCAGCTTTCTCGGCTCTCCGGGATGGGAGGTGTTGTAATATCACCGCGAGCGATCGATTGAACGTTCCCATCCTCTCGACCACTCACGTGTTACTTGATTGATCTCTCCTTCCTCAAGCGTTTCTTCACGGCTTCGACAAGGGTCTTGAGATGTAAATCTTCCAGCAGAGGATCCGTAAGCTGCAGCTCCATTTCTTTATCCCAGGAGACGTTGAGTACTCCGGACAAGTCCTCTCCTCTCGTGGAGTTGCCTCGGTTCTTCATTGTCGACTGGACCATGTTGTTCATCTTTCCCGAGTCTCCCCGGGCTCTTTTTTCCTCTCCACCGTAAAGGTGTGACTGCTAAGGATTCGGCGTTTCTGCACCGCCCGAGTAGATGCACGCCGACCCTTCTTGTAATTGTGATGTTATATCATTCAAAAGGCGGAATGTTTCTGCCTACCTTCCGGTGATACCCCTGCTGATTTGCCAAGACATCCTCCAACGTTCCAGCTATGCTTCCCATGATATCTCGAACCGCCCGTGGTCTCCGAGTGAGGATACATCGCGGGATGAAAACCGAAGGATTGAGAATTCAATTTTTGCAACCGATAGATCAACCTCCCACCGTGGTCGCCAATTGTTGATGGGTGAAAACTACTCCCGCAGAATTTGGTAATTTGGGGGTGTGGATGAGGAATGAATCTAAACCTTCAACAAATGCCTTTGCACGGTGAGTGCTTGTAGATTCGAGAGATCAACTGCAGGCAAGTCCGGCCTAAACCAAGAAATGGCCGTTCAGACTTGTTTTCTGGTCACAAAGTGAAGGAGATGGGGTTGATCTTAGGGAGGGAAGCGAAGAAGGTGTTGAGATTGTGAAGATGTTGGCTTGCTTATGACTTGTAATGTAGAAAGATGAGCAAGGCTTGCGGTTGATGCAAGCGGCTCGGGTGTTTGAATACGATTTGTATTAACACTTGGTTTTTTTCGTCTCGTCCGAACTTGCGTTGTTCTCCGTTATTCCTTGTTGTTGGAAATAGGCGGAGAACCTATTTATACAAGTCATTGAGCCTCATTCACGTTTTCGTGGGAAGTGGAGGTAGTGGAATGATGGAGTAGTGGAGTTGTGTGTCGGAAACACACGACCGGTCTTGCCCACTTTTCCCTGTTCATCTCTAACCGTCCATGACTTCCTAACACGTTCTTGTGATGGCGCGTCGCACGCCGCACGCCAGTAAACCGCGAGACCAATACCCCGCATGTATCCCCAGTTTGTGACATGATTGATGTCGGAATGTGGATCGTGGATCCACGAAAGATAGCATGTAATGCTGAATTGAATAAATCAAGCGTTATTCGAAAGTCGATACTTGTGAAGTATCGTGTGTATTTTATGCAGTATCGCATTACGGTGTGGTAAAGTGATGGGTAATGACTCCTCACTAACCAAATAACTCTCGACCAGGGTTGTATAACCAAGTTGGTGAAGTCGGACGGATGAGATGATGTTTGAGACACTCATCCGCATGAATCGCTGATGAAATCGTGGTTTTTAAAGAGGTGCGTAAGCATCACTCTTCGCCTTGGTCGAAACCAAGCATGGGAAGGATTTTGTGGAGGACCGACCATACATGCGTGTTGACGGCATGATGGTGTACACGTCCATGTCTCACCGTCTCATGGAGATGCAATCTAGGCCACTCAATTTGACCGTCAAAGAGGAGCGGTTGAGATCGGCCATGCAGTAAAAATCCCTTGCCGCAAAGGAGTTGGAAACCGCATGACATCCCAAGTTTGGGCGTGCGTTCCAAGATGACCCATCTTGGCCTGGCCTTGGTCGATCATACCAGCGTGTAGGTGGTAGGCTAGTGTTCACACCTATACCGATTATCCCATGAAAACGTGATCTAAGCCACTCAAATCATCCAGGTGAAGTTGAGCGGTCGAGATCGGTTAGATTTGGGAGATGTAACCGCGTGAGTTTGGTCGGGCGTTTTTTGGATTAGCCGGCATGGTATGCCTTGGCCGACCGCAAGAGGAGGTAGATGGGCCCACTGGTGGTCATGCCGGTATGACCGGCCTTGGTTAATCCAATCTTGTGACCCTCCATTCGTACGGGAGAAGATGGACGCGCGTGATGACTTGAAACCCTAATTTTGGCTTTCAAAGCCGCGCGACCATGCTCTTTTGGGCGGACGAATTTGTTGTAACCAACCATGGTTGGCTTTGACCGATTGGTCAAGTGTGGCGGTCACACGGTGATCGTGTCGACATGCTCCGGCCCTTTGAGTCTACATCTACACCCTCCATCTATGCCTGCGAAGATGGACGGTTGAGACCGATTGCGGCACATGTAATATGCCGCAAACCCTAATTTAGGGTTTTCCGCCCATAATGCTTGGTATGGACGGTTTCTTGGCAAGCAAAGGCCAATGGTCGACCATGCGGGTCGGCCCGGGTATTCCATACCGCGGGGGTGATGGAATTGATCTGTGGTCATCCAATCATGCTTGTGGAGTTGGATGACTGCGATCAGATCATATATGGCAAGCTAAGGCCGTGGGTATTCCATACCATGCTTAGGGTGATGGAATTGATCTGTGGTCATCCAATCATGCTTGTGGAGTTGGATGACCGCGATCGGATCATATCCGAGACCGATCTGATCAAGTCCGAGGATGCTCAATCGGGCTAGCATAACACACCGAGAGGGGCTCAATCGGGCTAGTATAACACACCGAGAGGGGCTCAATCGGGCTAGTATAACACACCGAGAGGGCTCGGGCCAGTATAACACACCGAGAATCAGCCTGTACGGGTATTTCGTACATGGTTTCATTATAGTGCTTGGAGGTTCGTGTTACTCATACAGAGTAACACTCAGGTCATCATGCCACACACGCCATAGAAGAAATTGTTGCCGTGGTTCCGAAGTTATGATGCCACCGTTGTTGTTGTGTTAATGGAACCAGGATTTTGAATTTGGGTTTGTTCTTGTGTTCAAATGTGAAGGCTTGTAGTTCAGTGGTCTGGCCGAGTTGTGTCATTAGGGCTAGAATGAAGCTACAGTCTTTGAGATGAGTTTGAATCTCATGGCTCGAAGAATGGAGTTAATTGAAGAAATTTGAAGTCGTGGTTGGTGGTTGTATGTCGGTGGCTTGGTTCTCGCAGGAATGGTTTTTATGCTTTGGCTTGTGTAGCTTAATTAAGCAAATGATGAGCTCGGATGAACTCGGGTGAGCTAATGGGTTCCCGAGTTGTTGGATTGTGGCGAGATGACATTGCATACATGGTATGTGTAGCTCAATGACAATGATGAAGTTATGGGGTTTTAGCTAATTGTTGGTGGTGATGAATTGTCCCAGGAAATTGAATTGAATGGTTATAAAGTCGTAATTATGGATAATGGTCCGGCAGACTAGTGATGTTGTGGTATGTGATCGAGTTTGAAGCTACAACACCGAGGGCAAGTTGGAGTTCTTTGTGGATGTTTCTTGAAAGTTCAAGAAGTTGTTGCTAGTGAAGAATGGGTTCTCTCGGTATGGAACCGAGGCTTTGATTTGCAGTGTTGGTTGTTTGCAATTGCAGGCTGGTAAGAGATGGTGCTGTCATTGTTACAGGGTGCAGTTCAAGGAGGAAATTGAACAGATGGTTGGCATGTGATGCAGCTGGTGATGTTGGTGAGTCTGAGTTCAAAAGAGAAGCTGCGGATGTTGAGTTGCAGTGGTGATAAGGTTGCAGGGTTAGTGAGCTGTTGGTGTTTGTGAAACTCAGGTTGCAGGGTTAGTGAGAGTAGTCGAGGCTGGTGTCGTCGCTTTGTCAAGACCGAGGCAAAGTGGTAAATTGAGTTACTGTGGCTGACATTGATGGTAGCAAGTGAGGTGAGAATAAATGGAGATGGGTTTTTATCAAGTTTGTCTTTACAACAAAATCAGCCAAGGATGAAAGGGAAGTTGTTGATGTTGTTGAATTCAGTGAATGGATGCAATTGAATGAGTATCTTGGATTAATGAGTGAATGGGTTTGCTTTGTATGAATTTTCTTAGCAAGGAATGAAGTCATGAGCAACCAGTTCCATGTAGTTCTGTGGAGCTGTTAACCATGGCTCAATGACAAAGTGCAGGATTGAGTTTGAAGCAAGCAGGATAATGAGAGCGAGTTGTGAATTGAAGTCTGTGGAGTAGGGCACTTTGGTGAAGTGCAACTCGGATGGTACCGGTGGTGTTGTGGCGGGCTGGCATGGCAGGTTGAAGCACCAGTTGAGACAGGAAATCATGATAGCTAGAAAGACAGAACTGCAGTGCAATTATATGTGTGCTTGCCAGGAATGGGAAAGATTGAATGAATGTGTGCCGAATGAGGTTCTGGGTGGGTGTTACGGTGATAATGAATGTGCTTGCTGCCATGGTTTGTATGTTTGGATCAGTATTTGGCTATGCAAGACCAGATGGCAGTGTAAGTGCAGATGAATGGATAGTTGGAATAGGCAGCTGGGTAGATTTGTAAAGAGAAAGGAGAGGTGGTTATCTGTGCTGGTGGTATTAGGATCCGGGTATGACCGAGAAGGAGATTGAATTGATTATGATGAGTGCAGGTCATGATGTTGTGTGTTTGCAAGTGAAGCAAAGGATGAGATCGAAGTGAATCAGAGGGTGCGGTGGTAGTGGCAAGTTTGTGATGAGGTGAAGATTACAGGTGAGACATGGAGGATAAATTGATGTGCAGCTGAAGGCAAGTGTAGGTGGAGTTCAAATTGGCAAGCACGGCCATCATGGCTGGGTAGGCATGTATGCTACAACACAAGGATTGTGCATCACAGGTCAGGCTGTGCAAATGACCTAGGCCAAAGCCACTCAGCCCAGCTAAGGTCTGACTAGCCAGCTGACATGAACCTGACTCGTCTGACAAGTGACCCTGACTCGCCATTGACTCAGAATGACTCGGTTTGACTCGGTCTGACCGAGTTGACCCGAGTTGGATCGTTGACCGGTGACCGGGTGGACTTTGCCGGTCACCTGAGCTACTTTCCGGTGCCGGATTCCGGCCAATTTCCGGCCACAATACCAGATTTCCGGCGACGTCTTTTTTGACATATTTTCTACATGGGTTTCTCTCTCTTATGGGCTTGGTGGATTTTTATCTAATGGACTTTGAAGACTAGACCTAATTTTGGAAACAAGAGAGCTATTTAAAGGAAAGTCTTCTACAACTAATGACATCTTATTCTTGGAACTTTGGAGAGCCGGTTTTGTTTACGCTTCTAGGGTTTGCTTTTGTTCATCTTCTTCTTTTCAATTAATATTATTATGATGAACTCCATAGCTATGAGTAGCTAAACATATTAATGGTTATGGGATAAAAGTTGATTTCTCAACATGTTTTTGAATCTATGAATTAGTTTTGTCTCAATAATTTATTGTTTGTGATTCACAATTAATAGTGTTATAAGATTTGAATACTTGTTAGGTTGAGTCCGGAATCAATCCGATTTGCATTCATCTCTAGAGCTATATTAGGGTTTTCAATACGAAAAAGTTGTTTATCCCTGATTCTAAGTAGCATAATTGTGGGTAGTGCTTGTAGTGATATATCCTACTAGTCACAAGTGAATCATAACTTTTGTTAAAACGATTAGTGCTTTTACACATTCGTTTACATTGATTAGTCTTATTCCATAGAACTTATTGCTTTTAGGGAGTTAAATCTAATTGTGCTTTTACACTTTAGGTTGTTTTCTAAGAAGAATTCACATATGCATCTTTTAATGTGGTTGTGATGAAATCAGGGAATTAACGGGTTATACTTGCGATCAAGGTATCCTAGGACTTTTAGTAAATACGAGATTAAAATACCAATTCTAATCATTGATGAAAATACATGTTTGTGAATGATATTATCCCGTGACCAATATCTTCTCCTTATTGATTATTCCAATTATTTGCTTTGCTCTATTTTATTTTTACTTTAGTATTTCGTTAAAACAACAAACATCCCCCTTGGTTACCTTAGAAACTGAAAATTGCATAACAACAATTGCCTCTCTCGTGGATACGAACTCTTCCTTACTTTGTACTTCATTTAAATTTAGTGAGTAAGAAAGTGAAATTATTTTTGACGGATTGACAACCGATCAAATTTTGCGCCGCTGCCGGGAGGCATACGGCTTGTTATTAAGTTTTTAGTTTCTTTTACAATTTCGCTTTTATCTTTGCTTTTCGGTTCTTGTCTTGTTTCTCACTTGTTTGGGAGAATTGTTTTGTGTACCTAATCCATGGCTTCTAAAGATTGGAATTATCCAAGTGCGGGATAGCTACTCGAAGAGGCACAATACTCCAACCAAGTCAAGACGCAATGTAAAAATCTAGAGTTAAAAGTGGAAGGAGAAGTACAAATAGAAGGAGAACAAGAGGTTCCAATCGTAGACGAACCACAAGTTGAAGAAGAAGAAGCAATGGGTGATGCAAATCGTTCACTCAAGGACTTAGATTCTCATAGGCTTGATACACAACAGGGGTGTATTCAAACGAACTCTACTTTTGAGATAAAGCCGGGGTTGCTTAGAGAATTACCAAAATTCCATGGCATGGTGAATGAAGATCCAAACAAACATCTTATGGACTTCCACACCATTGTCATGGCTATGCTTCCAGCGGATGTAGAGGCGGATGGTGCAATGTTGAAAGTTTTTCGTTTCTCTTTGATGGATAGTGCTAAGGATTGGTTGTACTATTTACCTCCCGGAAGTGTCACAACATGGAATGGGTTGAAGAAACTCTTTTTGGAGAGATATTTTCCTGCATCCAAGGCTACTCAAATTCGCAAGGAGATTTGTGGGATGAAGCAAAATGTGGGAGAATCATTATATGAATGTTGGGAACGATACAAGAGATTGGTGGCAAGCTGCCCTCACCACCAATTCAGTGACGCTATGATCATCCAATACTTCTATGAAGGACTCCAATCAAGTGATAGGAATCTTATTGACGCTGCGGGTGGTGGTGCACTAGTGAACAAGACGGTGGCACAAGCTAGAGAATTGATTGAAAACATGGCGTCGAACTCACAACAATTCTTGAGTCGTGGTTCGGATGTGATTCTAAGAAGGGTGAATGAAGTGAGCGAGGTTGAGGAACTTCGTCAACAAATGGGTAACATGTCGGCAATGATGCAACAAGTTGCAGCCGCGGTGATACCTAGTTCCTCTCAAACTTATGAGGACGAGCAAGCTAATGCAATCTTTCCAAATCAACAAAGACGGTATGATCCCTACTCAAACACTTACAATCCGGGATGGAGAGATCACCCCAATTTTAGCTATGCCAACAAGCAAGGAGCGGTTCAACAACCTACCTTCAACTTTTCAAGTGGATTTCAACCTCAACAACAACAATTCCAGCCGAGACAACAATTTCAGCAACCACAAGCACAACAATCAATGCAAAATCAAGGTTCTGATATTGACTCAAAGCTTCAAACAATGATGCAAGGTATTTCTACCATGTTTAAAGAGAGTCAACAAGAAACTAAGAGTGCTATCAAGGAGTTGCAAACACAAATGGGCTCCATGGCTATTGAGTTGAACCAATTGAAGGCACAAAATAGTGGGAAACTCCCTTCTCAACCTATTAACCCAAAAGAGGGTGTCAATGCTATTACGTTGAGAAGTGGTACACAACTTGTGCAACCCGAAGTTACTGATTCGGGCAAGGTGGACACACCAAAGGAACCTGTTTTGGAGGAGAATAATGAGGAATCTCCCCAAACTTCTGAGGTACCTATTCCTAACTCTAAAACTCCGGTTTCTACTTATGTTCCTCCTCTACCTTTTCCTCGCAGATTTGCAAGTTCTAAGAAGGCGGAATTAGAAAAGGAGATTTTAGACGTTCTTAAAAAGATCCATGTGAACATACCACTCATTGATGCTATCAAGCAAGTTCCAAAGTATGCAAAGGTGTTGAAGGACTTGTGTACCAACAAACAAAGGCTCAAAGGTAATGAAGTGCTTAGTGTGGGGGAGAATGCCTCGGCAATCTTACAACACAAACTCCCACTTAAGTGCAAGGATCCCGGTAGTTTTGACATTCCCGTCACAATTGGTAACACAACATTTAACAAAGCTATGTTGGATTTAGGTGCATCCGTTAATGTTATGCCTGCCGCGTCAATGTATAATTCACTTGATCTTGGTCCTCTCAAAAAGGTGAAATTGTATTGCAATTAGCCGATCGCTCTAATGTCTACCCAATGGGTATTGTTGAGGATGTTCTTGTGCAGGTTAGTCAACTTGTATTTCCAGCTGACTTTTGTATGTTAGAGATGGATGAAGGTTCACCGGACTCGTCTCTTCCATTGCTACTTGGGCGTCCCTTCATGAAAACGGCGAAAACCATAATTGATGTGGATAAGGGAACGTTGACCATGGAGTTTGATGGAGAAACAATACGTTTCAACATTTTCGAGACGATGAGATATCCTAGTGATGTCCACTCTTGTTTCTCCATTGATGTTATGGATACATTGGCACAACAAATGTTTGAATTAAACGGTGATGATGCTTTGGAAACCGTGTTAACTACATCCATGGATAATGGTGTAGAGTGTGGTAATGAAGTCAAGGAAGCCCTTGGTGATCTTAATTCACTACAAGGATGCCCGGAAACTCATAATATCTCTTTTATTTATTTACCATGCAGGTGATGAGAAGCTTGTACCTTCAATTGTTAAATCTCCAAAGTTAGAATTGAAACCTCTTCCCCACCACCTAAAGTACTTGTACTTGGGTGATAATGAAGAGTTACCCGTGATTGTTTCTAATGAGCTTAATGATTTACAGGAGCAAAAACTTCTAAGGGTGCTAAGGAAGTCCAAGACGGCCATAGGATGGACAATTGCCAATATCAAGGGTATAAGCCCTGCCGTTTGTATGCACAAAATTCGTTTGGAGGATGATGCAAAGCCTACAAGGGAAGCGCAACGTCGTTTGAATCCTCCCATGATGGAAGTTGTGAAAAAGGAGATACTCAAGCTTTTGGAAGTGGGTGTTATCTACCCCATATCCGATAGCAAGTGGGTGAGCCCAGACAAGTAGTACCAAAGAAATCTGTGTGACAGTGGTGGAGAATGATAAGAATGAGCTTGTCCCAACTCGTGTGCAAACCGGTTGGAGGGTTTGTATTGATTATAGGAAATTGAATGCCACTACTAGAAAAGATCATTTTCCATTGCCTTTTATTGATCAAATGCTTGAACGTTTAGCTGGACACTCTTATTATTACTTTCTTGATGGCTATTCGGGTTATAATCAGATTGTGATAGCGCCGGAGGACCAAGAGAAAACCACTTTCACTTGTCCTTTCGGTACTTTTGCTTATAGAAGGATGCCTTTTGGATTGTGCAATGCTCCAGCTACTTTTCAAAGGTGTATGGTAAGTATCTTTTCGGAATATGTTGAAAACATAATTGAAGTGTTCATGGATGACTTTAGTGTCTTTGGTGATTCATTTGACCTTTGCTTGAACAATTTGTCTCTAATCCTTGAACGATGTGTTGAAACAAATCTTGTGCTAAATTGGGAGAAGTGCCATTTCATGGTAACTCATGGCATAGTTTTAGGCCATATAATATCTTCTAAAGGCTTGGAAGTTGATAAATCTAAGATAGACCTTATTCGTGTTTCTAACCCCTCCCACTACGGTGAGGGAGATACGTTCTTTTCTTGGTCATGCAGGTTTCTATCGTAGATTCATCAAGGACTTTTCCAAGATAGCATCACCACTTTGTAACTTATTGCAAAAAGATGTGGTTTTTAACTTTGATGAAAAATGTATGGTGGCATTCAATCGTTTGAAAGAACTTTTGATTTCAGCCCCTATCATTAAACCACCGGATTGGAGCAAACCTTTTGAGCTCATGTGTGATGCAAGTGACTATGCGGTTGGTGCGGTGCTTGGGCAACGTGTGGGGAAGCTTCCTCATGCTATGTATTATGCTTCTAGAACGTTAAATGAGGCCCAACAAAACTACACAACCACTGAAAAAGAGTTATTAGCTATTGTTTTTGCTTTAGAAAAGTTTCGCTCTTATCTAATTGGTACAAAAGTTGTTGTCTTTTATGATCATGCAGCGCTTAAGTACTTGCTTACAAAGAAAGAGGCGAAACCGAGGCTCATACGGTGGATTTTACTCTTGCAAGAGTTTGATATTGAAATCAAAGACAAGAAAGGAATTGAGAACACCGCTATGGATCACTTGAGCCGACTTGCTGTGGACAAGGAGACTATCCCATTGCGTGAAAGTTTCCCGGATGAGCAACTATTCTCAATTGCCTTTGGAGAACCATGGTATGCCGATATTGTTAATTACTTAGTTTCTAAACAAATCCCAAAGAACTTGTCTCGTGCTAAGAGGGACAAACTTAAGAGTTTAGGTAACCAATACATATGGGATGATCCATACTTATGGAAACATGGTAGTGACCAAGTAATACGAAGGTGCGTTCCCGAATCTGAATTTAATTCTATCTTGTCTTTTTGTCACTCTTATGCTTATGAGGACATTTTGGGAGTAAGAGAACCGCTCACAAGGTACTTGAAAGTGGTTTTTATTGGCCAACTTTGTTTAAGGATGCACATATATTTTGTACAACTTGTGATAGGTGTCAAAGAACCGGCAATCTAGGTGCCCGAAATCAAATGCCACAAACTTTTATTCAATTTATTGAAGTTTTTGATGTATGGGGTATTGATTTTATGGGGCCTTTTGTCAACTCCCATGGGAATTTTTATATCTTACTTGCGGTTGATTATGTCTCGAAATGGGTGGAAGCTAAAGCCACCCCAACTAATGATTCTAAAGTGGTTTCAGATTTTGTGCAAGCTCATATTTTTGCAAGGTTTGGAATTCCAAGAGCCATAATTAGCGATGGGGGTTCTCACTTCAAAAACAGGATTTTGCAAAGCTTGTTGACGAAGTACAATGTGTCGCACAAGATTGCAACACCTTATCATCCCCAAACCAATGGACAAGCCGAGGTGTCTAACCGGGAGGTGAAATCTATTCTAGAAAAGACGGTGAACCCAACAAAGAAGGATTGGAGCATGCGACTTAATGATGCTTTGTGGGCGTATAGAACCGCATATAAAACACCTATTGGGATGTCTCCCTTTAGGCTTGTGTATGGTAAACCTTGTCACTTACCCGTGGAAATTGAGCATAAGGCATTTTGGGCTATTAAACAATGCAACATGGAGATGGATGGGGCTGGAAAGCAAAGGAAGTTACAACTCCAAGAGCTAGAGGAGCTTCGCAATGATGCATTTGAAAGTTCGCGCATTTATAAGGAAAAGACGAAGGCATTTCATGATAACATGATTTCTAGGAAACAATTTTGCATAGGGCAGAAAGTGCTTTTGTTTAATTCTCGCTTGCATTTATTTCCGGGTAAATTAAGGTCACGATGGACCGGACCTTTTATTGTTACTAATGTGTTTTCTCATGGTGCAGTGGAAATTCGTAGCATAGCTATAGGGAAAGAACTTAAAGTTAATAGGCACCGGTTGAAACCATATTATGAGAATTTCACTTCCGAGGTGGTGGAAGGAGTTAACTTTGTGGATGTGCTCCCTCTGGAGGAGTCATAGAAAGCAAGGAGATAGTCGGGCTGACGACTTTAAACCAAGCGCTAATTGGGAGGCAACCCAAAGGATGAGTATTTCTTGTCTTGTATTTATTTCTTGTCTTGTTTTTAGTTTTTCTTGTCTTGTTTTTTTTTCTGATTTCTTGTTAGGATTTCCCACCTTGACTTACTTTGGACGATTCAATTTACATTGAGGACAATGTAAAGTTCAAGTGTGGGGGAGTGGTTTGCGTTGTAAATTTTTGCAATTTTTCAACTTTTGTGTAAACTAGTGAATAAGAAAACTCCAACTTGTAGTTAGTTTAGAGTCACATAGTATACATGTCGCTAAGATTACATCGAGAATCTCACAATAGTGATTGAACTTAGAGATGACAGAGAACATGATCGGGTTTCTTAATTGTATGAGAGTTAAAGTTGGATTTAACCATGCCAGTGGCAAATAAGGTGCAGACTAATTTGGTATTAGAGTAGTGATCCCCTATAGTGGAGACTACCCATGTTACATAATGTGAGGCACCGACCTTCAATTCTTTGTACCTGTCTAAATTGTGCTTTTAGAGTGTGTGTCACCGTACGTAAATTCCGGGCAGAATGGTGAGCTGTCCAACCTCCCACCATAGAAGCACTATTTTGATCTCTTGAGTGCTATTTTTATCAACCATGTTGGTGACATCGAATTGCTAACTTACATACCACTTGTAATCTTGTTCGCAGTTAGCACCATCCACCTTATCTCTCTCTACACCAACAGGTCCATAAAAACACCATCATCATCAACAAGAGGAGCATCACAAATTCGAAGGAAAGTTGAACACGTTCGAGGTTTACAAGCAACGGTACAAAAATTGAGCAGATTTCAGATTTAAGTATAGCAACAAAACAAGGAGCAGAATTTTTATAAGTTGAAGACTATTATACATGAGTGAAAATTATCAAGGATGAGAGTTCGAGAAGTTTATGATATCAAGACATATAAGTTGTGAAGAATCAAGCGGTAAAGTACTTACACCATGGCCTTTGTACTTACGTTTTTATTTTATTTGTATTTTACTTTCTCTTGTCTCAAAAATAAAATAAAATAAAATAATAAATAAATAAAAAAAAAATTTAAAAAAAAATAAAAAAAAACGAAAATTAGAAAAAATAAAAAAAAAAGAAGAAAAAAGACAAGAGAAAATTTTTAGGTTTGTTAATAGTTTTTATTATTTTGTTTTGTTTTTATTTTGTTTTTATTTTGTATTTGTTTTATTTCTTATTTACATAAAAAAAATAAATAAAAAATCATTGTATCATATTTTGGGTTTGTATAGTTCGTTTTTAGTTTTGTATTCTTCCAATAAAGCCAAGGGAAGAAGGAATATCTATAATGAAGTTTCAAGCAATAAGGAATTAGAGGAAAGAATTACATTGTCAAGATTCTACGAAGTTCAAGAGTTATCATCAAGAGTTGAAGACCGAAGACGAAGATGAAAACACCGATAGAAGACCGAAGACGTTTCTATGGATGCTGTGAGAGTGGTGCTAGCTGCACGCCGAACGGATACGAGG
This sequence comes from Papaver armeniacum, assembly GCA_023531295.1. Lineage (NCBI taxonomy): Eukaryota > Viridiplantae > Streptophyta > Magnoliopsida > Ranunculales > Papaveraceae > Papaver > Papaver armeniacum. Next base: position 115,340 of record JAJJWW010011058.1, read on the forward strand.
TAAGTAAGCATATTCACACCTTCGTTAAGTGGTTGATTTCCTTTCGAAGAGATCGTCAGAAAAATGGGTTTTCAAAAATTATAAAAGATGTGGGTTTTCAAAACATTGAGGGTTTTGCCTTCCTACCATTCAACGTGTCGCAGGATTCTCTCTTCATTCCTACTGGACACATGTGTGACCCATAAAAAGTGTTTATTATTGAGCGCAATATCATAAAACCCTTTCTTGTGAGGTAGAGTCGAGACTTTTGATCACTCCGAACCCGAATTTCTTTCGAGAAGGGATGGTTATTTCTCTCTCAACTTTTAAGAATGAGATTGTGTTCATTTATGTGTCTAACTTCTTATGACTAGTGTGCAGAATCTCTATGTCTTCTTAGCGCGTTGGATGCTATCATTACGGAGAACTAGTAAGTTGGAAAAATAGGTTTTGTGGGTATATCTCTAGTAAACCCTCACGAGACTATAACTCGTCCACTAGGGACACCTAGGGGTTTAAAGGCTTGTTATTTTTGCTAAAAGTGACCGTAGCCTCGACGACACGGAGTTGTATGTATGTTTTTAAGAATTGTTTTGTTTGATTTGCTCGAGGACTAGCAAAGTCTAAGTGTGGGGGAATCTGATAGGTGTTGTAAAACACCTAATTTTATATCTAGTGTTTATGCTTTCTTTGCTATTTTCCTTGGGAATTGCATCTCTTATGTCTAGTTTGAGTTATTAGGTGCAATGGAGTCTTTGGGAGCAAAAGAAGGAGAAAATGTACAATTGGAGCGTAAAGGCCAGAAAGGTTGATTCACAGGCTAGTCATATCGGGAGCGAGACTAGGTTGCGCAAGGAAGAGGTGGAGAATGAACTGTCAGTTTCCCATAACTGACAGTCGAACAACAAACTCATGTGTGAGCTGGTTACCCCTTAACCACTAGAGTGGGATGTCAATAGCAGTTTTGGTTTCTTACATCCACCCTAAAAATCAGAGAGCAATAATTCCTCTCATCATTGCTTGCTCTTACTCGCCTTAAACAGAAAGAGCAGCACCATTACTCAGAGAGAAAAACGAGAGGAAATGAAGGCGGCCATGGAGATCGATGTGTTGTTAATGGAGGAATCGAGAGAAGAAAATGGAGATTTTGTTGATGGCGATGATGAAAGCGGCCATGGACTTCAGAGAAGAGAGATCGATGGAAATAGGGGTGGTTCAGATTCAACAGAAATTGAGTTAGGGTTTCTGTATTTGAGATGAAATCTGTGGTATTCTTGAGGGGTTCGATTTGTTATCAATAGAAGTGATACGCCATAGAAGAAATTGTTGCCAGGGTTCTGAGTTATGATGCCACTGTTGTTGTTGTGTTAATGGAACCAGGATTTTGAATTTGGGTTTGTTCTTGTGTTCAAATGTGAAGGCCTGTAGTTCAGGGCTGGCTGAGTTGTGTCATTAGGGCTAGAATGAAGCTACAGGTGCTGAGATGAGTTTGAATCTCATGGCTCAGAGAATGGAGTTAATTGAAGAAATTTGAAGCTGTGGTTGGTGGTTGTATGTCAGTGGCTTGGTTCTGCAGGGAATGGTTTTTATGCTTTGGCTTGTGTAGCTTAATTAAGCAACAGATGAGCTCAGATGAACTCAGGTGAGCTAATGGGTTCTGATTTGTTGGATTGTGGCAGATGACATTGCATACATGGTGTGTGTAGCTCAATGACAATGATGAAGTTATGGGGTTTTAGCTAATTGCTGGTGGTGATGAATTGTCCCTGTGCAGCTGAATTGAATGGTTATAAAGCTGTAATTATGGATAATGGTCTGGCAGCTAGTGATGTTGTGGCTGTGATTGGAGTTTGAAGCTACAACACTGAGGCCAAGTTGGAGTTGCTGTGGATGTTTACTGAAAGTTCAAGAAGTTGCTGCTAGTGAAGAATGGGTTCATTCTGGTATGGAACTGAGGCTTTGACTGCAGGTGTTGGTTGTTTGCAATTGCAGGCTGGTAAGAGATGGTGCTGTCATTGTTACAGGGTGCAGTTCAAGGACGAAATTGAACAGATGGTTGGCCTGTGATGCAGCTGGTGATGTTGGTGAGTCTGAGTTCAAAAGAGAAGCTGCAGATGTTGAGTTGCAGTGGTGATAAGGTTGCAGGGTTAGTGAGTTGTTGGTGTTTGTGAAACTCAGGTTGCATGGTTAGTGAGAGTAGTCGAGGCTGGTGTCAGTGCTGCTGTCAAGACTGAGGCAGTGGTAAATTGAGTTACAGGGCTGACATTGATGGTAGCAGTGAGGCTGAGAATAAATGGAGATGGGTTTTTATCAAGTTTGGCTTTACAACAAAATCAGCCAAGGATGAAAGGGAAGTTGCTGATGTTGTTGAATTCAGTGAATGGATGCAATTGAATGAGTATCTTGGATTAATGAGTGAATGGGTTTGCTTTGTATGAATTTTCTTAGCAAGGAATGAAGTCATGAGCAACCAGTTCCATGTAGTTCTGTGGAGCTGTTAACCATGGCTCAATGACAAAGTGCAGGATTGAGTTTGAAGCAGCAGGATAATGAGAGCGATTGTGAATTGAAGGCTGTGGAGTAGGGCACTTGGTGAAGTGCAACTCGGATGGTACTGGTGGTGTTGTGGCTGCTGGCATGGCAGGTTGAAGCACCAGCTGAGACAGGAAATCATGATAGCTAGAAAAGACATAACCGCAGTGCAATTATATGTGTGCTTGCCAGGAATGGTAAAGATTGAATGAATGTGTGCCGAATGAGGTTCTGGTGGGTGTTACAGGTGATAATGAATGTGCTTGATGCCATGGTTTGTATGCTGTGACTGCATTTGGCTAAGCAAGACCAGATGGCAGTGTAAGCTGCAGATGAATGGATAGTTGGAAGAAGCAGCTGGGTAGATTTGTAAAGAGAAAGGAGAGGTGGTTATCTGTGCTGGTGGTATTAGGATCTGGGTATGACTGAGAAGGAGATTGAATTGATTATGATGCAGGTGCAGGTCATGATGTTGTGTGTTTGCAGTGAAGCAAAGGATGAGACTGAAGTGAATCTGTAGGTGCAGTGGTAGTGGCAGCTGTGATGAGGTGAAGATTATAGTGAGACATGGAGGATAAATTGATGTGCAGCTGAAGTCAAGTGTAGGTGGAGTTCAAATTGGCAAGCAGGGCCATCATGGCTGGGTAGGCATGTATGCTACAACACAAGGATTGTGCATCACAGGTCAGGCTGTGCAAATGACCTAGGCCAAAGCCACTCAGCCCAGCTAAGGTCTGACTAGCCAGCTGACATGAACCTGACTCGTCTGACAAGTGACCCTGACTCGCCATTGACTCAGAATGACTCGGTTTGACTCGGTCTGACAGAGTTGACCCGAGTTGGATCGTTGACCGGTGACCGGGTGGACTTTGCCGGTCACCTGAGCTACTTTCCGGTGCCGGATTCCGGCCAAGTTCCGGCCACAATACCAGATTTCCGGCGACGTATTTTTGGACATATTTTCTACATGGGTTTCTCTCTCTTATGGGCTTGGTGGATTTTTATCTAATGGACTTTGAAGACTAGACCTAATTTTGGAAACAAGAGAGCTATTTAAAGGAAAGTCTTCTACAACTAATGACATCTTATTCTTGGAACTTTGGAGAGCCGGTTTTGTTTACGCTTCTAGGGTTTGCTTTTGTTCATCTTCTTCTTTTCAATTAATATTATTATGATGAACTCCATAGCTATGAGTAGCTAAACATATTAATGGTTATGGGATAAAAGTTGATTTCTCAACATGTTTTTGAATCTATAAATTAGTTTTGTCTCAGTAATTTATTGTTTGTGATTCACAATTAATAGTGTTATAAGATTTGAATACTTGTTAGGTTGAGTCCGGAATCAATCCGATTTGCATTCATCTCTAGAGCTATATTAGGGTTTTCAATACGAAAAAGTTGTTTATCCCTGATTCTAAGTAGCATAATTGTGGGTAGTGCTTGTAGTGATATATCCTACTAGTCACAAGTGAATCATAACTTTTGTTAAAACGATTAGTGATTTTACACATTCGTTTACATTGATTAGTCTTATTCCATAGAACTTATTGCTTTTAGGGAGTTAAATCTAATTGTGCTTTTACACTTTAGGTTGCTTTCTAAGAAGAATTCACATATGCATCTTTTAATGTGGTTGTGATGAAATCAGGGAATTAACGGGTTATACTTGCGATCAAGGTATCCTAGGACTTTTAGTAAATACGATATTAAAATACCAATTCTAATCATTGATGAAAATACATGTTTGTGAATGATACTATCCCGTGACCAATATCTTCTCCTTATTGATTATTCCAATTATTTGCTTTGCTCTATTTTATTTTTACTTTAGTATTTCGTTAAAACAACAAACATCCCCCCTTGGTTACCTTAGAAACTGAAAATTGCATAACAACAATTGCCTCTCTGTGGATACGAACTCTTCCTTACTTTGTACTTCATTTAAATTTAGTGAGTAAGAAAGTGAAATTATTTTTTACGGATTGACAACCGATCAGTGTGCACAAACCTTGATCGGCTGGAATCCAACTAGAATCGGATTTATTCGATTGATTAGTTGTGTAAGATCAACATCACCTTATACTTTCTTGTTTGATTCTATATTGATTGATTGCAAATCTAAACTCTGTTACTTAGGTAGTTGTTGGATAGATTGATATGACCAGGCAAAGGAGTTTATTTGTTAAACGGGAGAGCCTTTGCATATGACTTGAGATATCTCCATCTGAAAGAATCAAGAGAGTTGTTACCAAACAGATTTTTTGTTCCTTTACTGTTTGGAATACGATCCAAAGGAATTTTTCCAGTGCGTGCACTTATTGAATGTTAGAAGCGCGGGGATACTGAAGAAACTAAGTGAACTAGGTTTAGTTGCTTGGTCTCAACTATACGAAGTTGGTTTAGATTTTGTATAGCGGCTTAATTCTGAGAGTATTCAATTCTGGACTAGGTCCCGGGTTTTTCTGCATTTGCGGTTTCCTCGTTAACAAAATCTTGTTGTGTCATTTACTTTTCCTTTCCGCAATTATAATTGTTGTTATTATAATTTAAAGTAAATTACACAAACGTTAACTCTGTATTACTTGATAGTGATCCTATAGAGTTTGGTTAAGTCCGAACCTATTATCAAGTAATCACACTTTGATTGTTGTATTGTATCGATCTCGTATCCATAGACGATCACACAAAGTGTGAATACCGATTTGTTGTATTGTCTCGACTTTGTCCATAGATAATCACTTTCGGTAAGAGGACTTATAGGTGGATAATTTAAAGATTGTGGTGTATTTGGGTACCCACGTCTTTTCAATTGGTATCAGAGCAGGCAAACACGAAAAGATCTTGTTAGAGCATGGCTCGGTTGAACCCACCAAGCGTTGGTATGTCAAGTTTGGTTGTCATATTTTAGTGAATCAAAACTCATGTTAAGAGTCGCTTGATTATGTACTAGAGTTAAACTTTGTATAGGTTAGCTTGAAAGTATTAGGATATGAGACATTACAAGTATTGTGAAGACTTGAAGATGTGAAGAAGCAAGGAGCTACAACGACAACAATCATCCTTCCACTTGAGGTTAGTGATATTTGACTTGAACTGTTTCATTCCCTAACGTATCTTTCAAGTCGTGCATATTGAAAACATAACTGCGAAGCATATTTGAACTCTAGATAGACATAGTATTAATGAATACAATACGAGGTTTATTGCTTAACCATTAAACTTTGTAGATAATACATTGCCATAATCATTTGAATGTTATTGTGATTATGTATGGGTATGAGGTGAGGATTTCATCCTAGGGAACAATGTTTACATGGGTTATAAAGAAGTAAGTTCATAGACTTGTTTATGAAACGAAAAGGAAATTGCCAGGTGTTATTGGTTTTGTTATTCATTGCATATCTTATGTACAACCAATATGTGTGATAGAGTATAACCGCTCACAACTTGTTGTGTTCTTGGTAGAACTGTTCACAAAGGCCTGACTTATGTATTGGTATAACTTCTATTAGTAAAACCGATCTTAAGTAATCACCTGTGGTATGATCGGATTTTGTATGTCTAACCTTGTAAGGTAAAGGGAACCGATCCTTGTAAGGGAAAGGGAACCGATCCTAGTAAGGGAAAGGGAACTGATCCTAGTAAGGGGTGCAATACATCAAAGGGAATCGATCCTTGTATGAGGTGCATCAAGGTTTATAGCAGAAAGGGTAACCGATCCTATGGACATGTGCAACACATATAAGTTAGATACCATACATATGTGAGGAACCGATCCTAGTACTTAGTCAACCGAACTTTTGGGAAGCTAGTGTGACTATGCACAATACTCATATGGAGGTAGAACCGAAACTTGTTTTGGTAGAACCGTAAACCCATGATTGTGATTGAATGTTGGTTTGATCAATCACATAGTTCTTGAAAGTCATATAAACCAATTCTAAACTTGTTTGGAAGTGTGGCAAATCGGTTTCAAGGTTGTAAGTGTGAAAGAGAACTTACAAAGTTAAGATGTCGACAAACTTTGAACACGTCTTTGTGAATGTTTATTTCTATAATTGTTCAAAGATATTCCTTAATGTCTAAGGGAAGAGAATCCCAGGATCGAAACATAAGTAAGTTAAGAATCTTTTAATTAAGGTTATTAATTTCATTTTGTAGGGAAATTACAAAATTAGTAATGTGCATTTACTAATTAGATTTTGGACTCGAGAGATTTAGATCGTTATTTTTGGACATAGCATTTCCAGGAATTATGAAAACCGAATTTGTTCTTTTATGAATATCTTGAGAATATTTTCGGTTTTGGAAATTCCTTGGTTTCCAAACTTCCTTGTCTATAAATACACGAAGTTTGCTTTTCTAGCAAACTAATCCTTCGTAACAACAAATTTACTCTTTTGTTGTTATTTGTGTAGTAATGTGTAGCCGCCTATTCGGAGAGGAGAGTAACCTAATTAGGCGAAATCTCTTACTTCCGTCTCGTTTGCTTTTAAAGTCTTCTTTGGGATTGAGAAGCTCGGAGAGAGCGACCTTGTTGGTGGAAACTAGATAATTGCGGTTTATCTTTGTTTTCGATTGATTTGATTGACTAACGGTGGTTGAAATATGATTGCACCTAGTTTGTTTATTCTTGCGAATATTCTCTTCTGATATAAGATTCACTCAAACTAGTTCAGAGTTTCGACGGGGATGTTTAGACTGTTGTTAGTTCTAAAGACGATCTTGTGATAATCCATTGTTAACAGACTCCGTTCTGTGCATGATTGATCACAAGAGATTCAAGTGATTGTGTGCAGGTTTTTATTGAAGATTTAAGAAGATTTGAAGACAAAGAAGATATTGAAGATCTGACTTGGGTTTTATAATCTTTGGTGTGCACAATACTTGTTTCGGTAAAAGAGGATCCAATTAATAATCGGTTTATCCTTGTGGTAGATTGGATTGATTAATTGAGTAGATCGGCATCAATATGTTTCCTTGTGATTAAAGGTATTGATTGGCTTAATCTTAAACGATTACCTTTGGGTGATTGAACATAAGATAGATCTAAGGACCCGACGAAGGAGTTTATGTTAAGATAAACAGAAGAGCCTTTGTCCGACTCATATCACTTGGTTGAATAGAGTTGATACCAAACAAATTTGTTGTTCCTTTATTGTTTGGAATACGAACCAAAGGAATTGTTCCAAGTACGTGACTTATTCACAAGTCGGAGGCGTGGGAATACAGACGGAACTAAGGTAACTATAGGGTTAGTTACTTGGTCTCAACTATACGAAGTTAGGTGTAATTTTGTGTAGCGGCTTAATCCTGAGAGTATTCAATTCTGGACAAGGTCCCGGGGTTTTTCTGCATTTGCGGTTTCCTCGTTAACAAAATCTTGTTGTGTCATTTACTTTTATTTTCCGCATTATAATTGTTTTATTATAATTAAAGTAAATCACACAAACTTTAATTCCTATTTACTTGATAAGCAATCCTATTGTGTTTGGTTAAGTCCGAACCTTTGTATCAAGTAAACATACTTCGCTGTTGTATTGTCTCGATCCCGTATCCATATACGATCACACGAAGTGTGGACCGATTAGTTGTATTGTCTCGACTCAGTCCATAGACAATCACTTTCGGAGAAAGGACTTATAGGTAGAAAAAGTTTTAGCTTGAGGTATATTTGGTACCCTCGCCTTTTCAATTGGTATCAGAGCAGGCAAACACGAAAAGATCTAACAATCTGTGTTTGGTGTGATCCAACCTATAAGAATGAATCTAATAAGTGATTCAGTTAAAGTTCCACCAAGATTTAATGGAAGTAATTATCCATTATGGAAATTGGCTATGAAGGCCTTTCTTCAATCCCGAGATTTTAATACATGGCTATTAATCGAAGACGGATACCAACGTCCGATAGATTATTCGGAGTCATATTTCAAACGACTAGCGGCGTATACTCTTGAAGAAAGGATTCTTGCAAAACAGAATTCTGATGGTTTAAACGCCATTATACATGCAGTTAGTGATGATCTTCTTCATCATGTGTTGTCTTGCAGAACCTTTAAAGAAGCATGGGATATTCTTGAGACTGTATTCGAAGGAGATGAATCTGAAAAAAGAATTTAAACTTCTCATCCTTTCATTTGAATGGGAACATCTCCATATGGATGATAACGACACCTTTGAGGAGTTTAACTCTAAACTTTCTGAGATTGTTAATGCATCTTTTCCCCTTGGAAAGGAAATACCTGAAAAGGAAATAGTTTGCAAAATTCTCAGATCGTTACCATCCATATACGAGTCTAAGAAACATGCCATAATAGAAGGAAATGATCTTTCTACACTTTCTCGAAGCTCCCTTGTAGGAAAGTTAAAGATCTTTGATAGAGAAATTCTGCTGAAGAATGAAACTGAGAAACATTGCCAAAAGGTTATGGTACCTGTTGAAAAGGAGCTTGACTCAACTACTGTGCTTCTTGCGCAACGAATTAAGAACATTTTTTCTGGTGATAAACGTGTTCCTGATACATTATCAGTTTGCCATAAAAGGGTAATGATGAAGTTCAATGCTTCAAGTCTTGTAGAATTCGGACATATGGCAAAACATTGTCCCAGTAGAAGAACTAGAAAGTGCAACAGGGCATTTGTTTCCACTCTTGATGATATTCCAGAGGAAGAATCCAATGAAAAAATATCTAATTGCAATGCACTTCTTGCCAACTCAAACAGTGATGTCTTAAGTAAGTCTAATCAACTTCTAGAAAAACTTGAGTTGGAAATTAAGGAAAATGAAGGGTAAGCCTAGATCTTGAAAACCTTTTGAAGTCCATCTCAGATAAAACCTGTATGGTAGAATCTGAACCAGAAAATTTTTGTGAAATACAAAGAGAATCGGAAACCAGTTTTTCTGATGACACAAGAAGTTCTTCATGTGAAGAAAATGATCTCGCTACAATCCTTTGCGAAATCAAACTCTTCCAAGCCCTTCGAAAAGGGATAATGAAGACTAGTAAGTTTTGGGGTTTCAAAAACTAATTGCAAACTCTGGCAATTATAAAAGAGAGGAAGAACATAAGGAAACACAGTCCACTGTGTTGATAAATCATCCTAAGGATGTTTCTGCTAAGAATGGTAAGAATAATTCTCACCTCAACACACACTGATGGTGTTGAGTTTTGCATCCTCACTTGTTGCCCAAAAAATTCTGATTGTGAGGAAGCATAAATCTGGGCAAGTTATTCATGTTTGTTTCTTCAGTGAAAAATATTGGATATTTCTTATTTTTGGAAAAATAGTTTTGGTTTCCTTAAAACCAAATATTTTTATATTCCTTGATTTTCTCCCATCTTATAAATCTTCTTCCTGTCCGAAAGAAGATTATCATCTTTCAATGGAGAAATCGGTAAAAGAAGAATCATCTCTTGATGATCTAGCACTCTGTGCGTCAGTTATGTCTGAAACTCATGAAGTTCCTCTTCATGATGACCCTCAAGTCTCTCTAAGAAAACAAATACACTCTGTTAAAGGTTGCATTAGGTATCATGAACTGATGTTAAAGGATTCAAAAGAAGTACTAGAAAACCTTCATTCTCAACTGCTGGAGATGAACATATCTATTGAAAGAGGAAGTACTCAGAGGAATTTGAATCCAGTTTTTGAAAGCAATCTTCACAAGAAACGAGAGAGCACTACTAGAGATTAAGTTATTTACTGTATTACTTAATCTAGTTTAATAAACATCAATTTTTGATTTCTTTCATTGATTGTATTGGTCTATTATGAATAAAACTATTATGAATAAAATTATGTGATTGGTAATTTTTCTTGTGATAGTTTTTGGTTTACATAGCCCGTGCTTAATTGTTTTTACCTTATTGCTATGTATGTTTATGGGATGTTTGATTTCGGTTTTACTACCTTAATATTCGATCTCATATATTGTGAACCCTCATGGTTTGGGTGACTTTTTGATTTAGCAGGATTAAGTTCTAGCCCTTGTAGGTAGGCTTTATCAAAGGATTATGAGGGGTTCTAATAGAAACAATATGTGAAAAAGTCACAATATGTTGAATCGGTTTTGGTTTAGCATAAAAGCATATGTGTTTCGACGGTTTTCAACTTTTGCTTGCAATTTTTAAAACCGGTTTTCAACCTTTCTCTGGTAAAGGTTGAGGTGTGTTGTTATTATTTTGTTCACGCATAAGGATGACAACGTGGTGATATTTCGATATCAATTCTCTCTGGACGAAGATGCAATCATATTGGAGAAGTGGATGTGAAATTTGAGGTAACAATCTTGTTAGTTAATTGTTTTCCTGTTTAAGAAAAGCCTGAGTTTATATTATATATGTTTGTTGCTTTTGCTTAACAAAATTTTGGTTCAATTGATATTTATTCCATGATGTGTGTGTGGATGTGTGTTTCAATAGGTTCCGGTTAAGAATAACTATTGTTATCTTGCTATATTGTGTGGTATCAATTGTTTAGGCTTACAAAATTTCGGTACAATTGATGTGTGTGTGTGATTCAATTGGTTCCGGTTAAGAAAAACTATTGTTATCTTGCTTTTGTATGGTATCAATCGTTTAGGCTTACAAAATTTCGGTGCAATTGAGGTGCTTATAATGTCTATGTTGTTTCAATTGCTTCTGTTTGAGGTGAATAATTATGCAAGTTGATTTATTTTGGTTTGTATGAATTATTTATGGCTTAACGAAATAATATGTGTACGGTATGGGTTGTTTAGTCTAATTCGATTCCGGATAAGAAACTAAGTTAATTTTGATCTTAGTTAGACTTATCGAAGTGAGGTTTCGGTTATTCAAGTCTAATCTAATGCCTAAACAAGAAATGCTAGTTAACTAACCTAGTACTTGTCTTGTTTAAAATTGAAAGGTCTAAGTTTATGGATAATTAGAACCCGATGAGAAAAATGGAGTTTATCTTTATTTTGGTCTTATCGAATTAAGCGGTTGTTTTTGAACAATCGGTTTAGCAAAGGGACGGATATGCTTAGTTGTTTTAGGTTTGCTAAACTAAATTGGAAAAATTGTTTCGGGCAATTGTTTCCTTGGTAACATATCAAAATAAGACTACTTGTAGTTTCGGTTTTGATATTGGTTATCAGAACATGATGTGTGGAACCCTCGTTCCTAACTCTACAGGTTTGCAAGTCTATTCTGAGATTTGTAAGATTCTTTTCGTGTTGTCCTTTATTTTTTCGTTTCTTTGTCATTTTTGTGACAAAAAGGGGGAGAAATATATGGAGTAAACAGTGATGCTGGCATTGATATTTATATTGATTGGCATCGCTAGGGAAAAGAACATTGGTACTTGAGTATTTTTATCTAACGAAAGAGTGAAAGCACAGACTAAGGGGGAGTAACATGTCATATGATTGGTATAACAAAGATGTGCAGATTGAATATCTACGTATCTTCCTTAGGGGGAGTAGTAGCTTTGTTATTATAATGTCAACAACGACATTTTCAAGGATTGAATGTAAGCAGTTTCACTGTGTTGTTGAATCGGGAATCAAGCGGATTGTAATGAATCATTGTAATTTTTTTATCCATATGATGTAAGAGTTTTGTCAATAAAATTGACAAAGGGGGAGATTGTTAGAGCATGGCTCGGTTGAACCCACCAAGAGTTGGTATGTCAAGTTTGGTTGTCATATTTTAGTGAATCAAAACTCATGTTAAGAGTCGCTTGATTATGTACTAGAGTTAAACTTCGTATAGGTTAGCTTGAAAGTATTAGGATATGAGACAATACAAGTATTGCGAAGACTTGAAGATGTGAAGAAGCAAGGAGCTACAACGACAACAATCATCCTTCCACTTGAGGTTAGTGATATTTGACTTGAACTGTTTCATTCCCTAACGTATCTTTCAAGTCGTGCATATTGAAAACATAAATGCGAAGCATATTTGAACTCTAGATAGACATAGTATTAATGAATACAATACGAGGTTTATTGCTTAACCATTAAACTTTGTAGATACGACACCGCTATAATCATTTGAATGCTATTGTGATTATGTATGGGTATGAGGTGAGTATTTCATCCTAGGGAACAATGTTTACATGTGTTCTAAGGAAGTAAGTTCATAGACTTGTTTATGAACCGAAAAGGAAATTTCCAGGTGTTATTGGTTTTGTTATTCATTGCATATCATATGAACAACCAATATGTGTGATAGAGTATAACCGCTCACAACTTGTTGTGTTCTTGGTAGAACTATTCACAAAGGCCTGACTTATGTATTGGTATAACTTCTATTAGTAAAACCGATCTTAAGTAATCACCTGTGGTATGATCGGATTTTGTATGTCTGACATTGTAAGGGAAAGGGAACCGATCCTTGTAAGGGAAAGGGAACCGATCCTTGTAAGGGAAAGGGAACCGATCCTTGTAAGGGGTTCAATACATCAAAGGGAACCGATCCTTGTATGGGGTGCAACAAGGTTTATAGCAGAAAGGGGAACCGATCCTATGGACATGTGCAACACATATAAGTTAGATACCATATATAAGTGAGGAACCGATCCTAGTACCTAGTCAACCGAACTTTTAGGAAGCTAGTGTGACTATGCACAATACTCACATGGAGGTAGAACCGAAACTCGTTTTGGTAGAACCGTAAACCCATGATTGTGATTGAATGTTGGTTTGATCAATCACATAGTTCTTGAAAGTCAGATGAAACAATTCTAAACTTGTTTGGAAGTGTGGAAAATCGGTTTCAAGGTTGTAAGTGTGAAAGAGAACTTACAAAGTTAAGATGTCGACAAACTTTGAACACGTCTTTGTGAATGTTTATTTCTATAATTGTTCAAAGATATTCCTTAACGGCTAAGGGAAGAGAATCCCAGGATCGAAACATAAGTAAGTTTAGAATCTTTTAATTAAGGTTATTAATTTCATTTTGTAGGGAAATTACAAAATTAGTAATGTGCATTTACTAATTAGATTTTCTGAGAGATTTAGATCGTTATTTTTGGACATAGCATTTCCAGGAATTATGAAAACCGAATATGTGCTTTTATGAATATCTTGAGAATATTTTCGGTTTTGGAAATTCCTTGGTGTCCAAACTTCCTTGTCTATAAATACACGAAGTTTGACTTTCTAGCAAACTAATCCTTCGTAACAACAGATTTACTCTTTTGTTGTTGTTACTGGTGTAGTCGCCTATTCGGAGAGGAGAGTAACCTAATTAGGCGAAATCTCTTACGGCCGCTCAGTTAAAGTCTTCTTTGGGATTGAGAAGCTCTAGCGCGACCCGTTGGTGAGAAACTAGATAATTGCGGTTTATCTTTGTTTTCGATTGATTTGATTGACTAACGGTGATTGAAATCTGATTGCTCCTAGTTTGTTTATTCTCGAGAATCTTCTCTTCTGATATAAGATTCACTCAAACTAGTTCAGAGTTTCGACAGGGATCTTTAGACTGTTGTTAGTTCTAAAGATGATCTTGTGATAATCCATTGTTAATGAGACTCCGTTCTGTGCGTGATTGATCACAAGAGATTCAAGTGATTGTGTGCAGGTTTTTATTGAAGATTTAAGAAGATTTGAAGAAAAAGAAGATATTGAAGATCTGACTTGGGTTTTATAATCTTTGGTGTGCACAATACTTGTTTCGGTAAAAGAGGATCCAATTAATAATCGGTTTATCCTTGTGGTAGATTGGATTGATTAATTGAGTAGATCGGCATCAATACGTTTCCTTGTGATTAAAGGTACTGATTGGCTTAATCTTAAACGATTACCTTTGGGTGATTGAACATAAGATAGATCTAAGGACCCGACGAAGGAGTTTATGTTAAGATAAACAGAAGAGCCTTTGTCCGACTCATATCACTTGGTTGAATAGAGTTGATACCAAACAGGTTTGTTGTTCCTTTACTGTTTGGAATATGAACCAAAGGAATTTTTCCAAGTACGTGACTTATTCACAAGTCGGAGGCGTGGGAATACAGACGGAACTAAGTGAACTATAGGGTTAGTTACTTGGTCTCAACTATACGAAGTTAGGTGTAATTTTGTGTAGTAGCTTATGAGAGTATTCAATTCTGGACAAGGTCCCGGGGTTTTTCTACATTTGCAGTTTCCTCGTTAAAAAAATCTTGTTGTGTCATTTATTTTTATTTTCCGCATTATAATTGTTTTATTATAATTAAAGTAAATCACACAAACGTTAATTCCTATTTACTTGATAAGCAATCCTATTGTGTTTGGTTAAGTCTGAACCTTTGTATCAAGTAAACATACTTTGTTGTTGTATTGTCTCGATCTCGTATCCATAGACGATCACATGAAGTGTGAACCGATTAGTTGTATTGTCTCGACTCAGTCCATAGACAATCACTTTCGGAGAAAGGACTTATAGGTAGGAAAAGTTTTAGCTTGAGGTATATTTGGGTACCCTCGCCTTTTCAGATCTAACAATCTGTGTTTGGTGCGATCCAACCTATTAGAAATAAACTCGAGCTCACATGAATCGATTTCAGTTAACGTACCGCCAAGATTTGACGGAACAAACTATCTATGGTGGAAATCTGCTATGAGATCTTTTCTTCAATCAAGAGACTTTAATACTTGGCTATTAGTCGTCGATGGTTATAATCGCCCGAAAATAGAAAATTCGGAAACTGAGTTTAAACGCTTAGTGGATTATTCAAACAAAGAAAAGGCTTTTGCAAAGCAGAATTCAGATCGTTTGAACACTATTATACATGTTGTAACTCGTGATCTACAACATCATGTATCAACATGCCAAACTTCAAAGGAAGCTTGGGATAATCTTCAAATCGTATTCGAAGGAAATACATCCGAGAAAGAAGCTATAATTCAAACTCTTACGTCCGATTGGGAAAACCTTCAAATGGATGACAACAAGACTTTTAAAGAGTTTCAAATTAAACTCTCTGAGATAGTTAATGCTTATTTCTAACTTGGAAAGACTATTTCTGAGAAGAAAAAAAATATAGTGTGCAAAATTCTTAGATCGTTGCCATCTGGATATGAATCTAAGAAGCATGCAATCATAGAAGCAAATGATCTTTCAACACTCTCACGGAGCACACTCGTTGGAAAGTTAAAGATCTTTGATCATGAATCATAATCTATTCAAGGTAAAGGAATTGCTTTTAAAGCTGCAAAGTTTCCAAAAGCCTCAATGGAGAAAGATAGATTGATGAATGATTCTGATGAACTGATTGCAGAGAATTTAGATGATGAAATTGAACAATCATTATGATTGATCACTAGACAGTTTCAAGATCTCTTAAAGAAAAGAAATAACAGATTCATAAAAGATACTCATCGATCTTCTCGACCTCATGATCGAGTTCAATTCAAGAACAAGAAAGATCGGGAAGAAGATGATGAATATCAGCCTCAATGCTTTACGTGGGTTTTGTTCATATGGCTGAAGAATGTCCTAATATCAGGAAATACACTGGAAGCAAGGCATTGGATGTAACTCTAGATGAGACCTCTGATTCATATGATTCTGAAGAAGAGGAAACAGCTAATATTGCATTAGTTTTCAATATAATTCCCTCTACCTCCATTAGTGATTTAACCATTTTAAAAATGGACATGTCTTCCGATGTTAATAAATCATCTAATGTTAAAGGAAAAAATAAGACAAAGTGTAAAAATGTCTCAAAAAGCAGAATTGCTAAAAGTTGCATATGCAACCCCAGTCAATCTCTAGATACTTCGTTAATTCGAGGTAACAAGAAAAGAATTTTTCATACAATACTAGATCAAGGACACTCTGCTTATTCCAAATACCATAATGAGAGAAAATCTCATACTAGTACCACTTAATCGGTATTAGAATTACATCCTCACCATTGTGTGCCAAATATATGTGTGAGGAAGTAAAAATCAAGGCACGTTTATGTAGATTATGGGAATAAAATCTAGTAATTGAAAATATATTCAATATATTCGTATTTATAGGAATATTATATTTTTGGAAGTATGAAAAATATAAAAGGATCCTTCTCCTACTCTAGTCATTCCTTGTCCGAACTATGAGTCAGAATCCGATGTCTTCTCTTGATAAGGTGTTTGATTTGAAAGATCACCTTAAGAATAAGCCTGCACCTTCTTTTGATATTGAGAAATAAAAGAGAAAAATCAAAAAGAGAGATTGGCTCAGCAAGAAGGAAAGGGAGAATATGCTGAAGAAAGATCAGTGTATTGAAGCATTGACACACTTCTGTGTTCAATCAAAGACAGAATTACATGTTCTTGCAGAATCCTTCACGGCTACTAGAAATTCTGGTCAGCAACAAGGTTATCTACTTGAAGAAACTCACAAGCTGAAGACTGAAAGTAATAATCGCCTTCCTCTAGCACTGATATGAAGGATTAAGTTGTGAAAAATAGACATCCGTTTTTGATTATTTCAATTATTGTATAAGGTCTATTTCTGAATAAAACTATCTATTATATTGAATAAAATTATTATTTTATAATTTTTCTTGTGACAGTTTTTCTGATTACATAGTTTGTGCTTGAATGCTTTATTTTATTGCTATGTGTTTATGGGATGTTTGATTTCGGTTTTCATAACCTTAATATTCGATCTCATATGGTGTGAACCCTTATGGTTTGTATGGCTTTTTGATTTAGCGGGATTAAGTTCTAGCCCATGTTGGTAGGCTTTATCAAAGGATCATAAGATGTTCCGATTGAGACTCATATGTAAAAAGTCACAATGTGTTAAATCAATTTGTGTTTACATGAGTTGTGTTTAGCATAAACATATGTTTCTCGGGTTTTCAACTTTTGCTATTGGCACGCATTAGTTAAAACCGATTCAACCTTTCTCTGGTAAAGGTTGCTCTTTGTTGTTGTTCTTTTGTTCTTGCGAGAGGATGACAACATAATGGGGGAGAGTTCTAACTTGAACTTGCGCTTAATGATATATCTTTCTGGGGAGAAGAGGATGCCGAATCTGAGGTAACGAATTTCTTAGTTAATCATTTTCCTGTTTAAAAAAGCCTGATTTTATTGCATATATTTTGCTTTTGATTAACAAAATTCGATACAATTGATGTTTATTACATTATGTGTGTATGGATGTGTGTGTGTGTGATTCAATTGTTTCCGGTTAAGAAAAACTATTGTTTGATATCTCTTTATTGTTTGGTATCAACTGTTTTTGGCTTAACGAAATTTCGGTGCAATTGCGGTGCTATAATGGCTATGTTTGTTTCAATTGCTTCCGCTTAAGAGAAATAATTGTGCAAGTCAATTTATTTGGTTTGTATGTATTGTTTATGGCTTAACAAAATACGGGATCATTTGTTTAGTCCAATTCGATTCCGGATAAGAGAAACTAAGTTAATTTTGATCTTAGTTAGACTTATCAAAGTAAAGGATTAGGTTATTCAAGTCTAATCGAATGCCTTGACAAGAAATACTAGTTAACTAACCTAGTACTTGTCTTTTCTAAAGTAAAAGGTCTAAGTTATTGTCTGAATAATTAGAACCTGATGAGAAAAATAAAGTTAATTCTGATCTTTATTTTGGTCTTATCGAAATAAGTGATTGTATTTGTGCAATCGGTTTAGCAAGGGAACTAAGTTTCTTAGTCATTTTGTTAAACTATTAGGGAAAATTGCTTTGGGAAATTGTTTCCTTGATAACATATTAAAACCAAATTACTTGTAGTTTCGGTTTTGATATTGGTTATCTAAAATGGTATGTGAAACCTTCGTGCTTAACTCTTATAGGTTGTACAAGTCTTTTAGATTTGTAAGATCCTTTCGGTTTGACCTTTATTTGCTCGAACCTTTGTCATTTTGTGACAAAAAGGGGGAGAAATATATGGAGTAAACAAGTGATTTGTAATCACTAAGGAAAGGACAATTGTGCTAAAACGTTATATCTAACGAAAGAGTAAAGCATTGACTAAGGGGGAGCTAACATATCATATTGCTATTGTAGTTATCTTGACTACATAAGGGGAATAACAAAGATGTTCGGATTGAAAATCTACCTATCTTACCTTTAGGGGAGTATTAGCTTTGTTATTCAAATGTCAACAATGACATTTATTAATTGAATATATGCGGAGTTATTGTGCCGTTGAAACTTGGAATCAAGCGCATGTGTAATGAATTCTTGTAATTTGTTTATCCATATGTATTAAGAGTTTTTGTCACTAAAATTGACAAAGGGGGAGATTGTTAGAGCATAGCTCGATTGAACCCACCAAGCGTTGGTATGTCAAGTATGGTTGTCATATTTTAGTGAATCAAAACTCATCTAAAGAGTCGCTTGATTATGTACTAGAGACAACTTCGTATAGGTTATACTATAAATTCTAGGATTGTGAGACATACAAGCATTACTTGAAGACCTGAAGAATGTGAAGAAGTCAAGAGAACTTCAACATCAAAAGGTAAGGGAAGACTGAAACACATATATCTCAAGTTTTCACCTTTCTATCTACGAGACATTGTCGCATGACTAAATTAGACAGTACATGCATAACAGAAATTTCGAGTCAAGTTTATCTTGAATATCGTTCTCGAAATATGACAATTTATGCTTAAGAAAATTTGTTCATACTTGATGAATTTGGTTAAGAACAATTTATTGTTCATGACTTCAATTATGATTCAAGATTTAATCATTTGAAAATAGCCTGGAACAGTGATATGTGTCATTGATGTTATTCGGGAATGTTTCGAATTGATTATTAGAGAGATATAGAACTACTGTTAATCTGGATACAGGACAATATGCATACCAGTTCACATACTGGAAGAACTGTTATAAGTCCGGAGCCGTAATACATGTACCCAGTACACGTACCGGCATAGCTATAGTTCAGCAACGACTTTATGGTACGCGTACATGGTATCCATACCACAAAAGGTATGTGACTCGTGAACCAGGAATGGTACGCATACCCAGTATGCAAACCGGAAAAGATATGTTGGTTTTAAAACCGAAAACTGTACGCATACCAAGTATGCAAACCATAAGGGTATCCATACCCGATACATGTACTATGAAAAACACATTCACGAACGGGTACAGTACACATACCAGGTACACGTACTTAACCTGTCAAATATTTTCAGATGCATCAAAATTATCTCTATGAGATAATCGGCATTTGAACAACTCTCTAAAAACACTATCTAGACATTTTTGATCATATGTGTGATTCAAGAAAAGTCTTAAAGTGTTATATGAAAATGGTTAAGCATATAGTTCGATTGGCTAGTTTCTCTAACCTACATGAACATGTCATTGTACAAGGTTCGGTTATGGTCCATCCTAACCAGAGTGTATATCATGCTATGTTAATGTCAAGTCAAGTTTTTCATCTAACGGTGATTATTGATTGCTTGGTTCCAAAGCTATCTTAGCTTAAACCTAAAGCAACCTTGATCTTGAAAGTCTATAAAAGGAGAACCTCAAGCAACTGGGATTTTTTAATCCCTGACATTATTCTTGTGTGTCCTAGTTGTAAACTAGAGTCGTCCTCTCCTTCAAACCTTTTTAGGGTTTAGCGAATAAAAAGACTTCACCTAGGGATTTGTAAAGCCAGGTCCAACTATATTTATCTTGATAGTTCGTGTATCCTGATCTTTTTTTGATTGGTGAGCTTGCTCCGACAAACAAGATAGATAGAAATCACAAAGTATCTTCGTCTCAGACTTTTTGAATCCACAAGTTTCGACTTGTGATGTGAATAAAAATCTAGGATGCTCTTCGGGAGTTATAAGACCGGATTTTTATGTTTGCTAGACTTTGTCTATTGCAATCGATTCTCCTACCTCACCGTGATATTTGGTCAGAACGGAAATCAAAAATAGGATTATCTGTAGGAAATCAATTGAGTTGAAGCAACTCTTAGGCTATAAAGGACGTTAGCTAAGGGAATCAATTTCGCGGAGTCCTGCTGGTATTCAAGAGGCGCAAGGAGCGCGACTGTAACTGAATTTCTGTGACGGTTTAATTCGGCCTCAACTCCATTCCAGTCTGAAGTTCTGATAGTAGTGTCTGTAGCGGCTTAATACTGTTTGGTGTTCAAATTTGGACTAGGTCCATGGTTTTTTCTGCATTTGCGGTTTTCTCGTTAACAAAATGCTGGTGTCTGTGTTATTTCTTTTTCCACATTATATTGTTTATCTTTTTAATTGAAATATCACAGGTTGTACGTTAATCAATCAAATTAGATATATCCATCCTTGTTTGTTGGATACGGCTTGATTGATTCTTGGATATTGATCTTTGGAATCGTCCAAGTTCTCTCACACATAGTCAGGTTCACAACTTGCTTCTGTAAACATTCTAATTATGAGAGAAAGAGATATAATCTCTTCATATAATTCCTTGATTAAGATTCATTAAGTTGAACTCTCGAAATTGTATTCGAGTTTAGTCCATACACGTTGCCTAAGAAAAAGTTGGTGGTGTATTTTGGTACCTCCACGCTTTTAAAACAATTGCCCGAAACAATTTTACCTTGGTCCGATTAGTCAGCTAAGATAACTAAGTTACAAAATCGAACTGATTATGTATGTATAATCTCTTTATTTGATAAGACTCAACTGACATCATAATTAACTCAATTTCTCTTATCGGGTTCTAATTATTCAGAAAATAATTGTACCTTCTTTTAGACAAGACAAAAACTAGGTTAGTTAACTAGTTTTCTCATCAAGGAATCGATTAGACTTGAATAATCGAACCTTCATTTGATAAGCATAAACTAAGATAAGAATTAACTTAGTTTTTCTTATCAGGAATCAAAAGGACTAAAACAAATGATCCCTTTTTTGTTAAGCAAAAACAAAAATCAGAATTGACTTAGTTTTTCTTGACCGAAAACAATTGAAACATAACAATCCAAACAAAATAATGGAAATATAACAATTACACCGCATAAAATATGCAATTAGATACGGTTTTCATACAGGAAGACGATTAACTAACACAAAAATCGTTACCTTACGCTTCGATATGACAAACTAAGATCAGAATTAACTTAGTTTTTATATTAGGAAAGATTATAAGAATAATTCATCCCTCGATTTCCACAACCACTCTCCCCACAAAGATATATCATTAAGCACCAATTCAATAAGAACTCTCTCATATAAGTTGTTATTCCCCTGTAATACTATATACACAACTTATGTAAACATAAATTGATAATAGCATCATGGTGACTTTCACACATGAGTTTTAGTTAGTATCTCTGTATGATCCTTTGATAAAGCCACCCAATGGGTTAGAATCAAATCCTTCTATATCAAAAAGACACACAAATCATAAGAGATCACATATTATGAGATCGGAAATTAGGGTTAGTGAAAACCGAAATAACATCTCATAACCGAAAGCAAAGATAAAACACAAGATTCACACACTATCAATTACATCACATGATTTATAAAATAAAACTTTATTGATAGTTGTAACCTTATAAAAATATTGAAATAGATCAATAATTGAATGTCTATTATTAAGATTAAGTATTACAATATCTAACTTAATCCTTAGTGGTGCTCTGGTTGTTCACTGAGGCTTCTTCAGTGTTCAAACTCTTGAAGCACGTCTCGAGAGACTTGTCATCAGCCATCTCTTATTTTTCAAGTTTATCAACTTGTTGTTTCATCTTTGCAAGATCAGTCATTGTCTCTTTAAGTCTGTCTTTTAACCATTCTTGATTCTGAACCGATATTATGAGATTGGTTCTCAGTTCTCCAAAACCAGTGATGAAGTCCACCATACTATCAGTAGGTTTCCACTTGGTTTCTTTTGGATCTTGAAAATTGAAAGCAAGTAGGCAAGACTCCTCTTGAGATCCAATAGAACTGTCAGAATCATAATCAGACATGATTTTAGAGACAACCTTCTTCTTCCTTTCTGTATTGATTCCTTGACACTCCTTAACTTTTCGAGCTTCCTCTTTATTTTCCTTTGTAACACTGCGAGTTATTGGAGGCATGCTCAAATATTTAATTAAGGATTTATCAGGGTTTCTCAATACATATAAGAGGGAATTTCCTTAAGTTAATAAGAAAATATTTTCGGACCGAAAATATCCAAGAGATTTCCGTAAATGAAAATATACAAAGTATATTTCATTTCCATAAGACATTGTCCGAAATCCTCAAGTTTGGAAGAGAATATTCTTCATATGGTAATAAGTAAAAACCGAAAATTTCAAATAAACCCTAATTACCGAAAATCGGTGTTGACATGAACTCTAGACAACATGGATTCGCAGTTATTCACTTTTGTCATGAATTTTTCTGTTATTTAAAAACACAATACGTATTAGTGTTTTCCTTTGTCCATTTATTCTCATATTCAATCAAAGGAAACAACTTTTATGCAATTAAAATACTTATTACCGCGATACCTCCTAAAGAAACAAAAGAAGCGCATGATTGAAGCACCAAGCTCTCAAAAAACCGTACAAATGATCAAACCAACAAAAAGATGTACAAACCTATTAAAAAGTATCTGTAAAGAGACCAATTGTACAAAAGGAATCAATCTAAACATCCCTACGTAAAACCCATCTACAATTCCAAAAGATCTCAGCTCAATATTTCAATGCTCTAATGTTTTCTTTTTCACCATCAACACAACTCTCTCATTTCATTAGGCCGAGTCATCACAACACACAAAAGCAAGCAAGATCAATACTTTCAAATAAACAAATGAAATTCCAAAATCAATAATAGGAATTGTATAATATTTGCTTTTCTGGATCAGCTAATATGCCCATCTTCAATTTTTTTACTAGAAAAAATCAATCTCTGTTGGTCTGGTAGAATACCTTGTTTGTCTCTATTGATCACCATAATACAAAATGACATATACAATCTTACCATGCTTGATAACCTGCATATCACAAGACCATGTATAAAAAAAACATGTACAATGTACAACAAATTGTACATGTTATATAAATTGAAGATTACAAAACAATAATATATACTCCCTCTATCCAAGTTATATAGGTGGGAGTATTAGTTTTTGGTTGTCTATCTATATAGGCATAGTTCTAACTCATAGATGACTCTTTCCAAATGTACCCATGTTTATGATAGTAGTATTGTACTAATATATATTTAATCCTTCTAGTTTTCATCAATAGTAAAGGGTAAAACAGGAAATTGGTGCATGTTTATAAAACCAATACAATCTTCTTTATCCAAGAGATTTGGTTTTTCCGCCTATATAACTTGGACGAAGGGAGTACATGCTACATAAACCGGAAATTATCAATTACTCTATCAATTCATCACCATGAATAAATTTCAATGCAACTCCAACAAATGATAGAAACTGAAACAAAGTTAATCAACAAAAAGATACCAAAAAACTAAAAAAACAAACAAAATCACATCTGCAAAAAGGAAAAGAACAAATAGCGGTGGGTACCATTTGGCGCAGATTGGTATCCAAGATAGCCGCCTTTTTCAAAGAAGGCCACGACTTCTTATTTGGGTGATTCCCAATTTGGTGTTGGTGTGCCCGTCGGAGGTGAGGGTATTTTACACGCTGTAAATAACTTGCTGGAGTTGAAAGGTCATTCTTCCAAGATGTCAATCTCGCTTGTTGACTTTTCTAACGCTTTTAATTTGGTGTGCCGATCTCATCTTATTAAGGAAGTTCGGCTCCATTGTCCAGGTATTTCACGTTGGGTGGAATTTTTTTATAGTAAGCCTGCTAGACTTTATTATGACTAATATATCTTGTCCTCGGCACTTGGTGTGCAGCAAGGGGACCCACTCGGTCCTTCGTTGTTTGCATTGACACTCCATCCACTTGTGCAAACCATTGCTTCTCGGTGCAAACTTGATTTGCATGCTTGGTACCTCGATGATGGGATAATTATTGGGGACACTCTCGAGGTGTCCAAAGCACTTAGCATCATAGAATCTGAGGGACCTGTTAGAGGTTTACATCTTAATATAAAGAAAAACAGAGGTTTTTTGGCCTTCTGCTGATCCTAGAAGTTTTGAAGAAGATGTTTTCCCTCAAGATATTGGTAGGCCATCCAATGGTGTTAAACTCTTGGGTGGGACAGTGAGTCTGGATTTGAATTTCATCAGTGACATGGCGTTGAGTAGAGATCGCAAGACCATTCAGCTTATATCTGCTATCAAGAAACTCAAAGACCCCCAGAGTGAGATGTTACTGCTTCGCAACTGTACCGGTGTGTCCAGATTGTACTTCGCTATGCGTACCACCAATCCTGCAGCTCTACAACAAGCCACTGAACTTTTTGATGACCATTTATTTCAGTATTTGAGACTTTTGGTCATAGGTGACGGGGCAGGTTTTGGGCCTTTGCAGCAGCGCTTAGCCACCTTACCCATCAAAGAGGGCGGCCTTGGCATTTATACTATGGAAGACACTCACAACTATTGCTACCTTGCCTCCCAAAGTCAGACGGTTTCGGTACAAAAGTCGATTCTTGGTAGCTTATTCCCATCAGACAAAGTATCTGCTTATCAGTCGGCTCTTCAGAACTTCATTCAGGTATGTGGTCTGCCCTCTAACTATTGCGTTGATGATACTGCCCCCCCCCCCCCTCTATGCACTCCTTGGCAGTTACTTATTTTGACGCAGTTAAGAGGCAAATCCACACCCAATTTTCTATGTCTGCAAGAGATTCCGTTCTGTGGCAATGCAATCGGGTTAAGCATGCTCAAGATTATCTTTTGGCCGTACCCATTAGTGGTTTGAATCAATGCCTTGGACCAAGACAGTTTAGAGCTGTAGTTTGTTACCGCCTTGGTATCCCCTTGTTCGTCGAAGGTGGCTTATGCTCAAGCTGCAATAGACCTATGGATATTTTTGGGGACCACGCTCTTCATTGTGCCAAGGAAGTTGGGATCAAGTTTCGGCATGATCATGTACGTGACGTAGTTACTGACATATGTTACAAAGCTAGTGTGCCTGCTCGCAAAGAAGTTACCCTTGGTTTTCTGTAGGATGACAATAAGGATTTGCGCCCTGCAGACATCCTAGTTCATAGTTGGGAGAATGGCCAAGATGTTTGTATGGATGTTACAGGCGTTTCACCTTTTACAGGTGAAGGCGTTCCTGCTTTTGTTCCAGGCCAGGCTATTACGAAGGTTGTTTTGCGCAAACGTACCAAATATTTAGACCAATGTGCTTCACATGGTTATGGTTTGGGTGTTCTTGCGTTTTCCACGTTGGGGGAGCTTGGTGATGATACCTTGTGTTTTTTTAAGAGATTGAAGAATTGTCTAGTTAGTAATGATGTTAGTAGTGGAGTAGGTAAATTTCTTTTCCATAGACTAGGTGTCGCTATTCAAAAGGGTGTTGCCTCCTAAAGTTCTGTACGATTACTGAAAAATCAAAAGATCAAGATCTGAATCACATATAAAGTTCTCAATAGTTATACTTCAAAATCACATATATGAAGATGGTAAATCAAAGATCTGAATCACATATAAAGATCTCAATAGCTATACTTCGAACTAAAAAGCAAATAGAAATAGTAGAACAATTGTAGTTTCAAATCAGAAAATTTAGTCAAAAGAAATCTTGAAAATAGTCTTTATAAAAACTCCAAGAATGTTTTTTTAACGAAATTCATAGGTTAAATGAATAACTCTAAATTGAATTACAGTGATAAGGACTTTTCATCATTAATTTCTAGCAGATCTCCAAGATTAATCGTTGTTGATGTTGATTTTTATGTTTTTATCTCCACTTGTTTTGAATTAAATCGAGATGAATAAAACGCTGTCTGAATCTGTAGTTCGGAAATTGCCCCTCTCCCTCTTTCTTCTCTGTTTTCTTAGATCAGATTTTTCTCTTGGGGGAATTTTGGACTAACCAATCCAAGGCTTGGGGGACAAGACTAGAGCGTCCAAAGCCTACTAGCTTTGGAACTAAATGATTATTTCTACTTGTTCAAAGCAGTGCTGTTTCAAGGAAGAAGGCTCCCCAATGAACTACCATAACTCCATAAGGTCCATAACCCTGAGAGGCTGAGACGAATAAGCAGCATTTTTATTGTCAATTCTCACATTCTAATTTTAATTAACACATGAGAAGAGATTCAAAAGATTAATGCTCTGATTAGATGAATGTTTTAAAGTGACATAATTTTTATCGCACAGAACAATGATAAAACATCCATACTTTGATTTCAATTTTTCGTCTACTACCTATACAGTACTCTTATTTTCATTAAACGCTATTTCATTTCACGCCCCATAATCTCCATTAAGATACTTGTCTTCTGGGTAATATTCAGCGGTAACGTCATTCCCTCCGAATTTCCTACCATGAAGAGCAGCCTTTGCCTTGGAAGAACCAGAATTATCTGCGTACTCCAAGAAAACCTGGACAAAAAATGAACAAACATTTGAAAAGATGGCTGCAAAAATATACAGTCAAGTGAATTTACAAAATTGAATAGGTGACCAGAGTGTTTCGTAAAGGTTTGATTAGCGTATATAATATACTAGTTACATAAACCCAAAGCCGGTATTGCAGGAGATACTTGATAAATTAACAAAGCAAAACTGTGGGACGCAGTACCTTTCCGACTCCTGATGACCAATCTCCGTTTGCATTAGGGCGAGGAATTATGATACTCACCAAGGGCCCTGGATCAATCAGACCAGATAAGAGCAAAATTCAAGAAATCTAGAAAACTAAGAAATCTTTCTTTAAAGGACCTGGTAGCTAAAAATGTCCAAGTCTTGTGCAGAACTCAAGAAATCTAGATAACTAAGAAATCTTTCTTTATAGGACCTGGTAGCTAAAAATGTCTGAGTCGTGTGCAGTTTCAGCTTCAAGTTTTCAGATTCTTGACATACAAGTGAAAATACAGTAAGCAATGCAGAAAGTTTGAATACCGAATTTTGCGCCTTCTTCCCTCATATCCTCTACTATATCATTGTACTCTTCGTCATCTCTCAGCTCGTCAGCACTTACCACCTTTACAGTAGAGAACATATCTGGGGTCAGTATATCATTGTAATTTACCAACTCCACTGTCAAACATCACTGGCCAAATATCAAAATCAAAATAAATTTTAAAGGGTACTGAACCCCAGTGTTTAAAATAGCGAAAGCGTAAAGCGATGCGCTCACTTAGTAAAGCGTAAAGCGCTATTAAAAAGCGTTAGTAAAGCGCTGCCCGCAAAATAGATTACAATATAAAGAAATAAATACTTATAAATGTAAATGAAACTTCCTAGCAGAAAATCATAAAATCTTTATAGAACTAAGTTGTAACATATTGCCAACTGTTGAAACTAAGATGATGATCACTAATGAGAAGAAAAATCAGAAGAAGAAAAAGAGGAAGAAGAGAGGGAGGAGAAGAAGAAACGTTTTCTTCTTATAGAATGGAAAGTTTAAGAGATTTGTTTAGGTTTTTTTATTATATATATAAAACACAGTGCCTATTATTTACTGGGCTATGCTTAAAAGCCCTTTTTTTTTAAAAAAATATTAACCTAATTTCATAGCACCGTTCTGAAGCGTTTTGGAACTGAGGCGCGCCCCGGAACACTTTTTTAAACACTCTGAACCCTACATTTCTCCATCATCAAAAAGGAAAAGACATTCTACATTATGAAATATACAGCATCAAAATTTGATAAATACGTATTGATTTGCGTAGTCAAAGGATAGCGAGACAAGAATAATACCTCGGTCAAACAGACAACTTTAGTTGGAGTTTCACCCATTCCAGCTGGCATTCCAATTCCAGGCAAATTACCACCTGCCTGGAGAACCATTTTCTACAAGCCCATAACATATATATCCCTTTAGAGATCAGAAGAAGAAATATGAAACGAATAACAACAACAAAACAAGGTAGTACACACCACTGATGAATGATGCTAAATGATATGACAAATCATTTTTACCACACAACACAATAGAGAATTTGCTGTCAGACAGATGATGTGTCTGGTGAACTCTTTCTACAAGTGGTTGTGTTGAGGGAGTTACCTGAATGGCTATGTGTTGTTGTGCCTGTTGTAATATGTTTTCCTGGTCTTTCGCCTGCCCACTGTTAGGAAAGCAAATAAACTTGTCTTAGAGGATTAGTACTGCTCTAGGCTTACAGTTAGCCTCTTGAGAGTTTATACTCACTAAAACATTATATGTGTCCGTCCACGTAACAGGTGGTAATCTTTTAGGATAACTCTCTCATGTTTACATAGTATTGACAATTTCAAACTCACATGTCGATTGAAATAAAACCATCATATCTTTCATTGCTATATATAGTTTACTGTTTCTAGTCTTGGTTGTATGTTGATATGGTCATAGTAAGAGAAATTCGATTTTTTTCATTCTTTTATAATATCTTTATTTTATATATTGTCGTCATAGAATTGCTGATAGTCATTAAACATATAACTCTACTCCTCTCTACAAATTACATTGTCTGTGTTACTGTTTCTACTGCATTACAGGATTCAATAGATATAGTCGAATAGAAGTCAGAACTAAAAGCCGACTCCTGAACACAACATGTTCATGATGAGTTCATCGTCTCCCATCTTTTTCTTGCTCTTTAATAGTAAAAAAGATGCACTAACCTGGCAGTGGCGCGACGAACAGTTAGAGTCTTGTCCCCCATTTTCAGACCATTAAGTGCAGCACAAGCAACATCCGTCACAGCAGGATCCTGAGACGTCCAGGAAGAATTGCAAAACCATATATCATATGTAAGGCACTCCAACAGGAATTAAAAGATCTTGAAATTAAAAAAAAAAAAAAAAAAAAAATGTCATGAAAATATTTTCAAATTTCACAGAAACCAGATCATAGGACAGCTGCAAAAATTTGGATTCTGAAAGAAGTGCACACACCTGATAAACACAGAATCCGTAACCTTTTGAATTTCCTGTATCCCTATCCTTAACGAGGTCAAATCCACGCAAAGGTCTGAAATGATCAACAAGCATATAAACCAAGTTTTTATTACAATCAACATTTCAGGTCCAATACGGCATCAAGTGTCAAGTGATACTCATTTAAGTTTATCAAGCTAAACTAGACGAAGAAGTACAGTCTGTAAATAGCTCCATGGCCATAGTAAAAATAATATCAGTAATTGAAAAAAACTAGCAAGTGAGTTACAGGAAATACCCAAAAGACTCGAGCAGTTCTCGTATCTGTGCATCTGTAAAATAGTATGGCAATCCACCAACAAATATTCGATCTGGTCCCTCTACTCCACCGGTTATACTGTCATGCACATTCAAATCAGCTAAACTTAAAATCATACTACCACCATATCCTACAGAAGAGCCACAGATTGTTCTTGACTATCTCCAACTGCGATTAGCCAATGGAATGTAACACCAATCTTACCCGGGTGTGAGACCAACAGCAGATAAGTTGAGATGTGGACTTGGCTGGCTAGGTCCAAGTGCTGCAGCCAGTGAAGGGTTGTAGTCTGTAGGCCTCCCGAACCCTAACAGAGACCCCCTGTTAAAACATCAAAAAATGTCAGGCCTAACAAACAAACAGTAAGTACACAGAGTCATAATGATGACACAAAAGTAAAACTGTAAAGCTGAAGTAAATGTGGTCTACAAGGAGAAGCTATATCGAAGATTTTACTCTTCCTGGTCCTAAAAATGCCGAAAGGAGTTGAAAAGTGGCACCTCAAACATAATCCCGTCCAATGCCATTGCATTACTTGCTTCTTCAACAGTTCTCATCTCCACAAAAGCGAACTTCTTTTCATGATTTATGTACACATTGACTACAGCATCACCTACAAGTACAGAATGCCAATACAGTACTCATCCAACCAAAACTAAAACCCCTTTCCAGATGAAAATCTTATTCTTGTGTGCTGTGAGTGAAACTAGTGGAAGAAACCAACCTGGACCAGCAGAATTTCCTCCAATGGCAGCCATCACGCCGCTGAAGAATGTGGCAATTGTCTGTTTGAACAAACACAAGAATAAAACCACTTAAATAAGCTCAGGTTAGAACGAGTTATCTATAACAGAAACATGGTTGTAAAAAAATTAGCAGGCAACCTGCTCATTAGCCAATGGTGGAAGGCCGCCAACATAAACTCGACGGGCATGCCTTGTTGCCTATCATGAAGAAAAAGAGGAGAAGGTTCAGCGTATTAAAAACAAGAGATATAGCATACACATCAAACAAAAGCATACCTGCTGAGTCATGGCTTGCGCTGGCATCATTGAAAGAGCTCCAAACTTATGACATCAGAAAAGACCATATAAGTTGATCAGATAAGTGAGAAATTACATTGTAACACGCTGATAAACAAAAATTACTTGAGCACAATACCTGACTGGCCCCAAAAGGGAACACGTTCTGGAGCATTCCTGGCATTGTTTGAGGAACACCTGGAACTTGTCCTGCATTTAGCAAGAATAAAAAAGATATATGTATGTCTATTTACATTTTACACAGATAGAACATGAAAATCAACTTAGTGTTGCAATTATAAATTGAGCTAACACAACACCCTTGTTATGTCATTTGAGCTTTTGGGGTTACCAGCATGTTCAAACTGAAGCTTATACATTATGCAGTTCAATACAGAAATAGAAAAAGGAAATCCATTATTGCAGGTGCTGGAGAAATATTCGTAAGTCTACCAAAATGGCACTTGGCTGCTGGTTGAAGCTGACAAGATCCAGCAATTGGAGCATTGGTCCCCCGTTGAACATAAATTCTACGATTTTGACGCCGAAGTATAGCAGTGGGACATGTGGCCAAACATTGCCTTCTTACCCAAATGATAAACACAAATCACAAACAAAGACCACACACAACAGCCAACAACACAACAATGATTCTCAGTTTCAGTATAAAGGCACTTTAAGTAATTATTGCACCATAAACAACAGAACAAAGTAAGAAAATATTTCACTGTAAGAAACTGAAACTAAAAAGGATGATGACAAAGAATGTATCACATAAAAGCAAATTGAAAAAGATTAATGTAAAACAACAGTTCCTACACTAACCTGGAACTGTACCACCAGATAACATGGCAGTACTTGGAGGTGCCATGTCAAAACCGCTTGCTCGTTTGCTTCAGAGACACAATAATTGTAGACAGTTAGTAACTCCAAGAAAAGTATTTCAACAAAATGTCACATTTCAGAAAGAGACGCCATCAGGTTCTAGTTGGAAAAAGTAGAATATGTAATGTATGCTAGGTTCTTTGCATGCACAGTATGTGTCCACAGTCTAAGTTGGGTTTGTAGAACAGCTTGAGACAGCTACTGCGTCTCACTTGCTGGTTGAAATTCCTTTTTTTTATTCGGGACCCTTATGGTGTAAAAAAAAAGTCAAAAACAAATACCTTTTTGAGCGAGAAGGAGAGCGTGATCTAGATCGATTCCTAGATCTATCCCGTGAACGAGAGCGTGATCTGTGCTTGTGTCTCCTGTCCTTATCTCGGTCATAATCACGGTGCCTGTATAAAAATAAAAAGATGAACAAAGCAAATCGAGAGACCTAAAATGCGTCTATGCTCTCCTTTATTATCATGATATACAAACCAACAAAAATCCGAGAAACAAATGTACAGAAGCACCGAAATTTGTTAAAAAACATGCCAATAAACGGATCAAGAGAATGAGTTCTCTGCTGATAACACTCTTACCTGTCGGAATCACGGGTTCGGTGACGGTCATAGTCATCAACTTTCTCCCTTCCTCTTTCTTCCCTCACGCCTCTATCCTTATAGTCCCTTTGGCGTCGATCGCGATCCCTTTCCCTCTCTCGATCCCTTTCTTTAGTCCTCGGCCTTTCATGATCCAAACCCCGAGAATTGTGCTGATACAATTTTACAAGATTCAGTTCCTTTGTGTAGATAAATTACAAAAGGCAAACTCCGCAGTGTGGCTCACAGCATGGTATAGCATATCATGCATGTTCCCCTTAAAAATTATTAAACATAGCATCTAGTAAATCAGGAAACCTTCAAAATTATTAAACATGGCATCTCGGAAATCAGGAAATACTAGTAAATGCATCCATAAGAACAAAGGTACCCGCAAACAACAATCTAGTTTAAAATTTCAAGAATTTGGCAAGCTGGACTCTGATGCAAAGTCAGCCTATTGGAAGTACAACAAGGCTATTAAACATACTTACGTTTCTTGACTAAGCCGAGAAAAATATAAAGTACATAATGACGGCCAAAATAATTTCCTAATGACAGGGAACATAAGAATGAGAACA
The DNA here is from genome assembly GCA_023531295.1 of Papaver armeniacum. NCBI lineage: Eukaryota > Viridiplantae > Streptophyta > Magnoliopsida > Ranunculales > Papaveraceae > Papaver > Papaver armeniacum. Next base: position 148,115 of record JAJJWW010011058.1, read on the forward strand.
AATTTCTCTTTTTTTGGGTAACCATAAATGAGAAAAGGTGAAACACACTTTAATCACAAATCCCCGCCCCCCATTAACCATTTTTTTTGTTTCGATAAATCAGAAAAATTACAAAGAAGGTATTCAAGCTACAATGTAAAGTCTTTAAGCATAAATTAACCTTAACCCTGCTTATGATTTCGCCTATTTTAGTGACATCAATGGATTAAGAAAAGGAGGCGATAAAAATGCTTAGGTCTCAGAAGAACCAAAATTCAAGCATAAATCTGATAATTCAGAATTCAGAAACTGTTCCCCAAACCAGAAATCCAAACGAGAGAGACAGAAAAATAGGATACAATGTTTACCTTGATGTGAGAGTCACGATCTTCAAACGCATCATAAGGTGAAGATCCTCCATGATTAGTTCCTCCTCCTTTGTTGGTCTCTTCATTGCCTTCGAATCCACCATTGTAATCACTCATCTCAACTCAATTAGCAAAACCTTAATCTCCTACTGCGTTAGGTTAGAATGCTAGGACAACTCTGGTTCTTTGGTTTACTGATACAGAAAAGTACCCAAGAGATATGATACGGGATGTTTGGATGTCATATAATAGATACAGGATACAGCTAAGGGTGTAAACGGATGCATACGGATGCGGATAGGCATTATCCGTATCTGAATCCGAAAATACCATATATTATCCGAATTCGATCCGAAATCCGAACGGATATCGTAATTTTCACTTTGAATTCGTATCCGAATTTCTATCCGGATATCGGATAATTATCCGATCCGAAATCATAAGAAAAAATAATACTCCCTCCGTTCCGATTTACTTGACGTTGTAGAGATTTTCACGGAGATTAAGAAATATCAGAGAGAGTAAAATCTTTCCAATTTTACCCATATTAATTCCTTCTTAAAGATTTAAATGACCTAGTTTTTAGTTTCCAAATTCTAGGAAAGTTATCACTCCCGTAGTAATTTACTTGGGATATACTACCAAATTCTCCATCATTTTGGAACATAATAAAAGATTATAGGAGATTTAAAAATTAGAGTACTGATTACAATAAAACTAATGATATTGTGTGATTTCAAAGCAAGGGCAAATCAGTGAGAATATGGCCAAAATACTAAAACTATCATCTATTTTGGAACAGAAAAATCCCTAAAACATCAAGTAAAATGAAACGGAGGGAGTAGTAAAATGCAAAAGATTAATGTTTACATAATAAAAATTAATTAGAATTAAAAGTATTATTTATTATATTTAATAAATAATAACAAAATGTCTAAATATAAAGAAAAATAAAAAAAATAGATATGATCTACACTTTCATAGGTTTAAAAAATATATATATTCATACATAAATTCCGGATACGGATATTTCGGATGCGAATACCTCCATATCCGATTTCGTATCCGATTTGTTACATTTTCGGATAAAATAATTCAGATATCCGAATCCGAAAATTATTTTCGAATAATATTTGATATTTCGAATGCGAATTCAAACGAATACCGGAATTTTCGGACATCCATTGACACCCTTAGATACAGCTGTGGGGTTACACATGCAGTTTACATTTGCCCAAACAGATCATTACCTCGGGTGTTTGAACCTAAATCTGAATCTGGATAGGGTTTCTGCCATAAGGCCCATAACATAGCTACGGCACCCTTCCCTTCTCCCAAGCAAAAGGCCCACAGTACCCTAGGCCCACAATGTCGTCACTAGAGTAGAAAGGTTACTCAGTCAGTCTTCCTTCCAAGTTCCATGATAAGTTGTGTTGTTACAACACTTATCTGGATGATTTAATCATCAGTTGTTTTGCAAGCTTTGTTTCCTTCACTCCACTTCCATATCGGAGGACCTCTGTTTCAATTACAACACTTGTCTTCACCTTTCACTGGTACTCTCAGTTGAATATTTTGCAGTTGAGCGGGATGTTGGGTGTCTGTTTAGGAGAGAACCTGTCGTTGGTTATTTTGGTCTTTTTTTTTTGTGTGTGTGTTGATCGTTGAAAAGGCAAAAGCGCGGTAACAACTTGAATCTAGCTAATACTACTGGCTAGTATTCTTAGTGGGCGTGCAATAGGTCGAAGAGGTATTTTATGGTTTAGATAAGGGCCAGAGGCAAATCAGAGATAACTAAAAATCTCAAGGGGTCACAACAACCCCTCCTCAAAAGATTCGCAACCAAGCTAAACTTTAGTTTAATTCGTCCGTATGTCAAGACAAAATTAGCAGGATAAGAGTGAATTAGTGATTGCTGATTGGTACGAGATTATCCAACATCTAATTCTAAAATGCATGATGATGAGAAGTGAGAACAAATAGAATTTTGTCTCTACTCCGACATGTCCACTTAACAAAATCCAACATGTTAATAATTTAGTATCTTAGGGCAAGTACAAATACAATTTTGTAACTTGTAGTGCATACTAGGGTGTGACCCGTGCCGTAACGGCACGGGCTTGAGTTTGTTGTTATCGTGGTTTTTTCTGGTTAACGCAACCTTACATTAACTTATTTCACGGCCCTGATATAATATGGATTTGCTTTTATTTTTGTTGCAGTAGAGGTTCACAGTAGCTACTAACCTTTTCTGGTGAGAAAGGTCGTTAGAGAAAGGTCGTTAGAGTCTTGATCGCAAAATCGTTGCTTACTCTGGTGTTGAGAAGATGAGCGGAATAGGAGGAAGTGGTACTGCACCGGCAGTCATCAGAACTTTCCAAGGTAGTCATCAGAACTTTCCAAGGTATCGTATCCTACCTTAGAGAAGATGGAGGATCGTTCGGTCTTTAGGAAGACTTGCAATGGTGTCTGCGAAAGTAATCGATTTATGTCATTCCCCAATTGTGAACTATTTTTGAAAGAGATTGAGATGAAAATTTGGTTTGTCTATTGAGAAAACAAAGAGATATGTAGGAAAATAGTCCCAAAAAAGGGCATTCTAAAGATCGTAATTTTTGCCAATACATTTTGTTTTGATTTTTCGAAGGACATCATTTTTCGAATGTGATAGGTTGCCAATACATTTTGTTTTGAACAATAGAAACAAATAAATTGGAAAATATTAAAATCTAAAAACTTCATGAAGTAAACTTCTCATCCTTCATTTTGTTGGCAACGACCCACAATGCAACTACAATAAGGTACAACACCATTCTGATAAATTTAGGAATAAGAAATTAACATTTCATTACATTCTATGAATATAAAGATCCAAGAAGGCAATGAACACATCGATTCATGTCTATTGTCAATAGCCACAGGATACAAAAACTCCAGATTAAACATGGAGGATGAGAGTGCAACAGAACCTTCTACATCTCGAAATATTTTCCTAGGGTCTGTTCATTGTCCAACACGCTTTCCTCCGTTATCCTACTATGTAAATCAGAATGTTCAATAACTCAATGTAAGATGTGATGGAAATGTGCTCTAAAGGTGTCACCAGTCTATACCCATTTCCCGTGAAAGGATTACCTTGTCAACAAACTGAAGGAAAATAGCTGACGTGTCAACAAAATTTTGCAGAAATACCGAATTATATTGACTACTGACCAATGTCGCAAATTACTTTGAAGTTTCAGCTCGATCAGCAACCTGGAAGTGCATCCATAACTCACCAGATATGGCTCAACCATTCAAGGGAATAGAATCTAGGTACAAACATCAGCAAGTTTACCTAGAAAAAACTAAGAGAGAATTTAAATTAGATCAATTATTCTAATTTAAAATATGAAAAGATGAAAAAGAAAAAGAAAAATTAGAATCATTTTTATATGGAACAAAGAGAGAAATGATAGTGCAGCCATAGTTTGAGATGTTGACTCGCATGGTTTCATTGTTGATTTTAAAGAGCTGAGGTACTTTCTGGTCATTGGCCATAGCTTCTCCTTTTTTCTCTGTTTGTTTGCTGCGTGAAAACACAATACAGATTGAGCTTCTCATAAAAATATTGTTTAAGCTATTTTCACTATTTCCTTATCTCTATCCAACACCCTAATTGAAAAGAAATAAACTGAACTTTGCCAATCAAAACCACAACCCCCAAAACAGTGACATGAAATCAAATAAAAATTCCATTCCAAACCTAACTTTTTACATGAAAATGACCAAACATGTTCCATCTAAAGTCATTGAAGAATACCAAAAAAAAAAAAAAAAAAAAAATTATAAGCCAACGATTCACATGTAACATCTCAATAGAATCAAGTCCTAGTGAATTGTAACAAATATAACCAAAATACAGCTTTAGCTCTTAAGTACTGTAATATCTAGGTGAATTCTTTTCAGATAAAAGGATTTTCACGCAATCATTGTGGTAATACCAAAGCCAAAAAACTACCTTACATGGTCAGTCATTTTTTGGTAATCTGAAGCTCCCTTTAGTGTATAGTGCAATGAGCAGCATAAGAGTGATTTAGTGTACAGGTTAATGATGTGCAAGTGAACTTTGACAATCAAAAGAAATAAACTGAAATCAAATAAAAGAAATAAACTGAACTTTGACAATCAAAACCACAACCCCCAAAACAGTGACATGAAATCAAATAAAAATTCCATTCCAAACCTAACTTTTTACATGAAAATGACCGAACATGTTCCATCTAAAGTCATTGAAGAATACCAAAAAAAAAAAAAAAAAAAAAATTATAAGCCAACGATTCACATGTAACATCTCAATAGAATCAAGTCCTAGTGAATTGTAACAAATATAACCAAAATACAGCTTTAGCTCTTAAGTACTGTAATATCTAGGTGAATTCTTTTCAGATAAAAGGATTATTCACGCAATCATTGTGGTAATACCAAAGCCAAAAAAACTACCTTACATGGTCAGTCATTTTTTGGTAATCTGAAGCTCCCTTTAGTGTATAGTGCAATGAGCAGCATAAGAGTGATTTAGTGCACAGGTTAATGTCGTGCAAGTGTCCCGTAACTAAAACATTTAGGTACCCCTGTAGTTCAAATTTTTTACTGATAGACCTGCCAAAGGAAAATGAGACCTCATTAGAAAAAGGAATTCAAATCAGTAAGCAGAATGAATCTAACATTAGTTTCGATGTATAAATGCTTCCTATATTCGAGATAAATGACAAATATAATGCTAAGTTTGCAATACTAAAAGTAATTAACTTTACATAATTAAAAACTCAAAAGGGTTCATGAAAATCTTTTGTGCCAACTGCCAAATCATAGACTCGTTGAGTGCTTATTTTCTCTAATTGGGCTTTAGTCGGACTAACTGCCAGTGGATATTTTGTTTAAGATGATCCATACACCAAATTTTCCAAACTTAGAAGACCATGTAGACGAAAAGACCATCTCGTCACACACATCCCTGAAAACTATTACCTATTGTTATTTGATTACAATATAATTCATGCAAATCAACCTATGAATCTAATCAAAATTGTCACCTGAGGTCGTTAGGCTATCTTTCAATGAAAATTCTGGCACTGGAGAACTTCGGAATGCATCATTTTCATCTGACCAACTCACTTCCTTTAGTAAGCCTAGAAAATTCTAGCAGACAAAAACAAACTGATTAAACGTTGAAAAAATTATATATATGCAAGTTTCCTTGCCAGATCGAAAACTCATTGTTTTTAATCTAACATTTTCTGGTTTAAAATCACATAACGGTTGTCTCCTACTACTTCTGATATTTAATATGATGAATGGCTAATATCTTCTTTAACAAATTCATTATTACAATTTGTATTCCAAAATATTACAATAACTATGAATAACCATGTTTAATGCTTTGTCAATGATCTCAACATCTAAAACTTGGGTTTTAGGCTGGAAAACTTACTATTAGGATTGGGAGAGTAAGCTAAATGAGGAACTGAGAATGATGAAGATATTAGGAAACCAAAAGATAAAAAAAATTCAATTAGTCAAAGATTCAATATGAAATAAAATAAAACTTAAAAGCCGAGATAGTAATCTTTTACCTAATGATGATGACAATTTTGATGGCTTTTACTTATTATTGTTGTTGTATGGAATGAGTTACAACGCCGCATATATTGCAGCTACAACAATTGCCTCCCAAATTTAACAAATTCATCAAAGAGAATTCAGATAGACTAAAAATTGCACATCATTCTTATCTTCATAATCTTTGGAACATATATTCCTCAAATTAGTCACTCGGTGATTAAAAGCACACAAAATTCCAAATCATAAGCAAAGAAGAGACATCATTTAATCAAATGCATATTAAACTACGAAATTCAAAACTCTAAAATGACCCGTTACCTGGGCATGAATATTCTAAGCATAACTTCCACCAAATCCATCAACCTAAATTTTGAGCAACAAAACGAAAGAAGATATATGGTTAAAACAAACTTTATTAAGAAGAAGTAGAATCAGCAGATGAAATAGACCAAGTAGAAAGAAAAAAACCTAATTAGAAGAAGAGAACGCATCTGCCAGGGAGACACGAAAACCCCCCCAAAATTAGTGAATCATCATTATCTAGTCTTTGTTTTTCGATTCAGAGACTTGGTCTTGTTTCTGTAGAGTAACGCCTCACATCGATGAGTAGGATCCGTTTACATAGATGTGAAGACTTAAAACGCTTGGAGTTAAAATGCGAACAGTAAAATACGTGGAGGGAGGAGTTTAAGCCGAGTGGAACGGGTGTGTTAGAAGGACGTGGTGCGATCTCATCCGTCTTCTATATATCCAAACTGTAGATCTCCGTTCAGATGATCACGGCCGTCCTTTATATGTCCAAACTATAAAGAGTCGTCGATGTAGGAAAACACCATTGTCCCTTATAATATAGACTAGGATATGACCCGTGCCGTAACGGCACGGGGCTATGGGTTGTTTTGGTGTTGGTTATATTATATTTTCTTGGGAGAATACCATGAGCTGAGCGTGTGAAATTTGGGGGAATGATCATCTTTCTTAAACTGATTTTGAAGCTTTGATCGATATTATTAAAATCAACGGGAGCGGTTTCTTATTAAATAGTGATCAGGATGTCCATACAAATACAATCATTAGGAGCGGTTTTCAAAAATGAATATTGACTGTGTGCTCGTATCAATGTATAATTGGCATATAGATTTTCAATCTACATTTAGGAATATAAAGAAGGGTCCAGATTAATTCAAATATTGATTTTACCTAAGACAATGAGTTAGATTTTTGATGAGAATTTATTTGGGAGTTATTCCTCTCATTTAATGTCAAACCATTACTTTTCTTTTAAATTAATGCCCATTAACTTAACTCTTAATTTAATTTTCATTTAATGTCAAATCGTTACTTTTTTGCCTGACTATGTATAAATAATTTAAGATGACCTTCGAAGATAATAACAAATACTCACTTTGTAAACCATCAAAAGGTTATAAATATGAAGAGATGTAATTTAAAAAGTAACAAATATAATCAAGAAACTTCAACCCATTTGATACAAACATGTACACGACTCTAATCCAACTAAGAGTATAAAAAGTTAACAAAAGTTATTTACCGACCAAAGTTAAGGGCATAACAATGAAACCGTCGTTTTCTTTGTCATTTATTTTCACTCCATGTAAATCCTATGATTTTGGCCCAAGAAATCAAAGTCTAATTGGACAATTCCCTATCCAGAGAAAAATCAAAAATTATGTAAAAAAAAGTAGAAACTAAATGGTATGGTATTAAAAAAAAACTATCATAAGAACGAAAATGAATAGATAGCAATCATATTTGATCAATATCTTTTGACTGCAAATGAAATTTTTTTTTTTGAGATATTAATGAAAAGAATCAAAGAGAAAATAAACTGATCAAATGTATGGTATTATAAAACGCCTAACATAAGAATGAAAATGAATAGATAACAACAATATTTGATCAATATCTTTTGACTGCAAATGAAAAAACAAAATTGGGATAACAAAAGATTAAACTGATCAAATACCATATTTAATCAGTATCTTTTGACTGCTAACAACAATTATCTCAATCAACCAAAACAATAGTGAATCATACCTTGGGAATAGAGTTGTGCAAAGGAACTTGATTATAAAAGGGATTAAATTAAGAGTTAAGTTAATGGGAGGAATAAAAGTAACGGTTTTGACATTAAATGGGAGGAATAACTCCCAAATAAATGCACACTAAAAATCTAATTCATTGTCTCAGGTAAAAGCAATATGTGAATTAATTTGTAACTCAATCGGGACCATTCTTTATATGCCAGAAATGTAACTGAATAACTTAGATACGTGTCTCAATCTAGACCGTCCTTTATTTGTCCAAACTGTACATGTCCGTCCAAATAGATACTTGATCAGTACCTTTTGACTGCATAAATGACATAAAAATTGCGTGAGGCACCATCAATCCATTGATGTTAAACAAAAAATTAAAGAGAAAAGCTAACAACAATGATCCAACCAAGAGTATGAACAGTTAAGAAATGCTATTTACCGACCCAAGATAAGGACATAACAATGACACATTCGTTTTCTTCGTCATTTATTTTCACTCCATGTAAATCCTATAATTTTGGCCTGAAGAAGTCAAAGTCTAATTGGACAATTCCCTGTGCGGAAAAAAATTAAATAAAAATTGTGTAAAAAAATAGAAATTAAATGGTATGATATTAAAAAAAACCTAACATAAGAATGAAAACGAATAAATAGCAATCATATTTGATCAGTATCTTTTGACTGCAAATGAAAAAACAAAATTGGGATAAAAAAAATATTGATGAAAAGAATCAAAGAGAAACTAAACATATCAGATACGATATTTGATCAGTATCTTTTGACTGCATAAATGACATAAAACTTAGGCGTAGGGCACCATGAGTTCATTGACGTTAAACAAAAAATTAAAGAGAAAAGCTAACAACGATTATCTTAATCAACCAAAACAATAGTGAATCATACCTTGAGAAACTAAACTGATCAAATATTGTACAATATTTGATCAGTATCTTTTGACTGCATAAATGACATAAAACTTAGGCATGAGGCACCATGAATATTCATTGACGTTAAACAAAAAATTATAGAGAAAAGCTAACAACAATTATCTTAATCAACCAAGACAAAAGTGAATCATACCTTAGGAATAGAGTTGTGCAAAGGATGAACCTTTGGGAAGGAAATTGATTATAAAAAGGATTAAATTAAGAGTTAGGTTAATGGGATGAATAAAAGTAATTCCAAAATAAATGACATTAAATTAATGTGCAATAAATTTAAATTCATTATCTTAGGTAAAATTAATATTATGTGAATTAATCTGGACCCTTCTTTATATGCCTAAAATATAGATTGAAAATCTTAAATATGTAGCTCAATCTGGACCATTCTTTCTATGCCAGAAATGTAAATGAATAACTTAAATAGGTGCCTCAATCTGGGTCGTTCTTTATGTGTCGGTTAGCGTAACGGCACGGGGCTATGACTTGTTTTTGTGTTGGTTAGATATTGTTTTCTTGTGAGACTACAAAGAGCTTAACGTGGGAACCCTGGGGGAACTGTAATCTTTCTCAAACTGAATTCGAAGCTTTGATCGATACTATTAACATCAACCGGATCGGTTTCTTGTTAAATGGCGATTAGGATGTCCACATGGATGTACACTGACATATATACATCAGAAAGTATTTTTTTGTGATTAAGATATCCAATATAAGTGTGTACACTGGGATCTGCACCCGTTTTCATTTATGGTAATTGAGATAACCATCCATTCATTGTTGTTGCAAATAATACCAACAAACTCGAAAACCTAATGTCCCAAGAGGGAACACGTAGAAATTCAGGTTTGAATAAAAGTAACTTGTCGATTGCATTCCAAATTACTAATGCGGTTCGGTCATCATTTAAATAGATTGTCATTTAGTGCTAAAAAAGTTTAGTATTTTTTTTCGAAATTCAAAAGTTGAATCGAGTTGGGAATCCTTCTTTCATATCCTTAAAAAGTGTTATATCTACATTAATTTTTGGAACGCTAACAGTTTTAAAATACAAATATTGACTTTGTGCTTGTATCAATGTATAATTGGCATGGTTACACATTAGTAATACTTGAACTCATGGTAAAAAAATTAATCGATTAGGATAATATAATTTACGGCCATTAAACGTCATTATTCCCTACAATATTCTAGGTTTGAGAGGCGTTATCTTGTAATATGAAACCTCTTGATAAAGAATGATAATAACTATACATTTATGGTTTAAACTAACAAATGAATATGTAATTGGGAATTTTGATTCCTAGGAATCCAATTCCCCCAAAATGATAGATTTCCATTGCATTGGTCCATTGATGCGCGTCACAAAAAATAAAAATAAATAAATAAATAAAATGTAAAACATTAAATCCCTACGGGCTGTTATGGTTTAAACTAACATTCCCTTGGTCACAAAAAATAAAAATAAATAAATAAATAAAATGTAAAACATTAAAAGCATTCCTTGGATATTAATGAATCTTTCTTTCTTAGCGGTGAAAAATGATGCGCGTGATGATATTGCATATATCATATGCCAAATATGCTTTTCCTTGCAAATTAATAATACAATCTTATCGTCTTAACTAAGTAGTGAAAGAATCGCGTTAAATAAAATTGCATATCCAAACAAAAGAAATTTCCTCCTCTAATTTGATACATGTATAAGAGAGTTGCTCTTTATCAAAGATATGCGTTTGAGACCTAGAAGTAAATAAGAGACCCAGTCTAAATATGAATGGTATGAAAACTTGCAAATGGGCTGATATTACACCTTAACCTAAGAGTACATAAGAGACCAAAAACATCCATAATTTTATAATTTGCTAGCATAAAATGAACATGACAATACAATTGAATATTAAAATATTTTTTAAATCAACTTCTATAAAGTGTAAGATATTTGTACCGACTTTGGTTACTTGGTATCTTAAATGAAATAAAATAAACTCAAGTATTAGATGATATCTACATAGTAAAAGATAGGTAATGGGCCAATTATTAGTCATGGTATCTTTAGATGAAAAATGTAGATGAGTTCATATGCACTAAGCTCTCTTAAACCAAGATAATCTTTAAAAAACTCAACAATTTAGTCATCGCAATCACATATGTGCATATGAACCACATCTTCTAGAAAAAAATTAGACTTGTACCTTTCTGGAATACCAAAACTCTTCATTTGCATCAATGATAAAATGCATGCAATGAAAATTTGTGTAGTCCCGACACATAAAGATATAGTGACGCATCCCACAGAAAAAAAAAATTGTATCATTGTATTGCTCCCTAAACCGCTTTCTTCATTGCTTAAAAATAATCTCTTGAAATCAGAAAATGAAAGATTATAGGTGAGTTTCAATAAGCGATTCGCGTTGCTTTTTTGAGGCTTCTTGAATTTCGAGTATTAGCAAGATGGTTGACTATGTATAAAGAATTTAAGATGATCTTTTAAGAGAATACCTATTTTTAGATGTTAACTGCATATAACCATTATTTGACTATGCATGAAGAATTTAAGATAAAAAAATACTCACTTTGTAAACCATCAAAAGGTTATAAATATGAAGAAATGTAATTTCAAGTTTCACATGATACAAAAAAATTGAAGAATAACATACACACATACTCAATAAACTTTAATCCATTTGATACGAACATGTACACGACTCTAATCCAACAAAGAGTATGAACTCTCTAACAGCAGTAGCAATACAGTTAAAAAAATGATATTTACCGACCCAAGTTAAGAGTATGAACTCTCTAATCCAACCATCGTTCTCTTCGTCATTTTCACTCCATGTAAATCCTCTGATTTTGGCCCGAAGAAGTCAAAGTCTAATTGGACAATTTCTTGTCCAGAGAAAAATAAAAAATTTAGTGTAAAAAAATAGAAATTAAATGGTATGTTATTAAAAAAGAACCAAACATAAGAATAAAAATGAATAGATAGCAATCATATCTGATCAGTATCTTTTGACTGTAAATGAAAAGTAACAAAGAGAAATTAAACGCATCAATGACATAAAAATTAGCGCGAGGCACCCTTAATCCATTGATGTTAAACAAAAAATTAAAGAGAAAAGCTAACAAAAATTATCTCAATCAAGCAAAACAACATAGAATCATACCTTGAGAATAGAGTTGTGCAAAGGATGAAAAGCTAACAAAAATTAAAGAGAAAAGCTAACAAAAATTATCTAGAGAAATTAAACTGCATAAATGACACAAATATTAGGCGCGAGGCACCATGAATCCATTGATGTTAAACAAAAAATTAAAGAGAAAAGCTAACAAAAATTATCTCAATCAAGTAAAATAACAGAGAATCATACCTTGGAAATAGAGTTGTGCAAATGATGAAAATCTAACAAAAATTAAAGAGAAAAACTAACTGAATCTGGACCATTCTTTATATGCCAGATTGAAATCTTAAATATTTAGCTCAATCTGGACCATTCTTTATATGCCACAAATGTAACTGAATAACTTAAATATATATCTCAATCTGGGCCATCCTTTATGTGTCCAAACTGTAGATCTCCGTCCATAGGGAAAAACATCATTGTCCCTTATAATATAGATGTGAAATCATTCTAGTTGTATACTGCTTCACCTAATATCAAAAGCCAGATGTTTCTAGATAAACTTTCATGTGTTTTATTTTGACACACCAACTTGCTCAAGTAAAAGTGCATGGTTTCTTAGAATATACTTGCTTAATGCCACTACTTCTTGGCATGGTTGGTAAAGCATCAGCTTCAGACCTTTTAGAACCTTTTTTTGTCAAGGTTCTAAGGCGCGGTGATAGTTTTCTTTACGTCCTGCCTCCGAGAAACATAACTGATGATGAGAGTAGGAGACGACTTCGTTGTTAGATTGCATTAATTTGCATATGAGTTTCTTTTGCGAACGTTTTATGGGATGGAAATGACTAGAAGGCAAAAACTTGTCCAAATTACAAAGAAGGCCAGAAGGGAAAAAAGTCCAAAGGTGATGCCTGATTACAACTTTTAACCACAAGATTGTATTATATTAAGTGTCCTTGATTAGTTGATTATATGATTAAACTTTTTGACTAGATTTGAAATTAAAACAGTAAGTTTAAATAATTACACCCTTTTACAGCCATTTTGATTACTAAAAGATTTATATTAATCAACACGTAAAATAGCTAACAAAGAATATATACCAAGTTAAGCAGACTAATTAAACAAGCATGTTATAGGGGCGGCATGGTTTATTAGAGGCGCGGCAATGTGATAGTAATGTCCCTCTAGTTGGTTAGGGGATGTCCTATATGGGGTGTAAATTGACTAGATCACCCTCCCCATTTTTTAACCTAAATCAAAGCTAAATTGAAAATTTGTTTTCTTTCTTCTTCTCTTCTCCTCCTCCCATCAACCGTAACCTCCCTTAAAACTCAAAATTTCATCGTCTTTGATTAATCGACGATTCGAAAATTAATCAGGTGTAGTTTAATGACTTATATGAGGTATGTTTTGAAAACCTAGTTACGATTTGGTTTATTTTGTTCGATTTAAGTTTAATTTCTATCAAAAATTAGGGTTTTAGATGAAAATTGAAATTGAAATTTTTGTTGATTTTAACTCAATTACGAACCGTAACTAGAGATTTTGATGTTGTTACGGTTGGTAATAGTTCAATTACCAACCGTATGTTCTTGTATCTGAGAATTTTCTTCAGTTACGGTTGGTATCGAGCATTTGGTTACCAACCGTAACTGAGTTACGGTTCGTATCGAGCATTTAGTTACCAACCGTAACTGTTTTACAATTGGGTTTTCTTCAAATTTAACCAGTTACGGTTGGTAGTTCATCTTTTACGAACCATAACTTCGATTTACGGTTGGTTATGAGCAAAATTCCAATCGTAATTAGCTATGAAAATGTAAAAAAATTGAATTTTTTACGTACTTTAGATAACTTTGAGCAACAAAAAGCTAGTTGGGACTAATTTAGAAGTATACCGGTTATTTTTCAGGTCCCGGTTCTTCATTTTGTTGGTTAATTTCTTCAATTGATTGAGATTGACCTTCTCCTCTAAATATTTTTTTTTTAACTCTAAAAATCTGATTTAGGTTTTGATTTTGAGTTGATATAAGTGAAATTAATCATTAACACTAAACTTGATTATCATCACTAAACTAGGTTATCAATTATGAGGGTTAATTTGTCATTTCCAGTTTTTTTTGGATAAGGGACACTTGAATTATCATGTAATGACCCTTTTTGTCTTATTATAATGCCGCCCCTCTAATAAACCATGTTGCCCCTATAACAGGCTTGTACTTAAAAGTGTTGAAAATGCCAAAGGAAAAATAAACTTGGTGTCACGCGACACGACTTTATGAGCCATCATCATAGTACTCGCAATTTGAAAAAAAGATCATTAAAATTCTTAGATTGACGATGAGAAGTGCTGGCCACTACCCAGCTGCACAAAAGTCCTGACTGACGGTTTCCCACAAGAACTCCTCACAGAATATGGAGCCCTTTAAATCTTACCAAATTCAGTGGAGAATTTCCAAAAGATGAGGAGGATGTTGATATCATTCCTACCATTTTCATCTCAAAAGTACATTGACTTTTTTAATAGGATATCGCCTGCCAAAGCTTTGCTATCATATCCGGTACTATCTTGTTCCTAGTTTTGTTATGTGTTCTCTATCACTACGAGGCTGTGTATCACGCAACATATGTTAATAGTTACAAGAATTGACTTGCTAATTCTTGTGTATTACAACTTCCAAGTTCAAACAAAATCTCCAACACTTAAGACTTGACACCTTTACCTTATTCCACTAATCGGCGGCCCAGCTTACACGAGCTCCAGCATTATGAGCCGTATAGACAGACAAAGACGAAGGTTGCATATACAGTAATAATCAAAGCCATCGAAGAAGCTGCTACACTTCCCCCACTCTCTTCCCCCGTTAGGTGGCATTGTTCTTAACCCTTGATCCTTCAGGGACGGGCCTAGCAAGGGGCTAACCCGGGCTATAGCCCGTCCCTAATTCTGACCAAAGTTCTGTTTACATGTAAATTTTCTGAATATTTTTCTTTCAGCCCACTGATACAAACAATTTTAGCCCATTATATGTATTTTTAGCCCACGTACATCATTCCAACTCCAAAGTTCAGTTGTAAGCTAGTTTGTGGGACTAAATTGTTTATTTTAACTCACTTATAAGATACTTTTTAGGCTACTTGTTGTAGATTTTCATTTAAAAGCGAAAATTTCTTCCTTGTCAACACAATTACTTCCCATTTATGCTTCAAAGAAAGGAAAAAAATCTTCCATTTGTCTTCGTAAATTAAAATTTTATTTTTGTGATCACTTTCCGTCGTTAGTTAAGTTCTTTTAAGATTTAGCTATCTCAGATATCTTTCATTCTATTTGTGAACCAATATTAGCTATTGACAACGCGATTGTCTCAAAAAAAAAAAAAAATGCTGTGGCCTTTGGCCGTCTTGCAAATTAGTACTATTTCAGCCCTACCCGAGAAAAAATTATGGGTCCGTCCCTGTGATCCTTGAATTGAGATTAGCAGGGGATCCCATTATTATTGGATTTAACCAATATCTGGAACTAAAGATACGACAGTAATTCGTGTACCCGACGAGTGATTGAGACGATTCAAAAAAACCGTATAGGTGAAAGGTTATGTGCCTTTATGTCTTGAATCGCACTCATGTAAAGTCGTCAAATTATCCAGTAATGTATCGATCCGATTATTTTGGTGAGCCATACCCATGTTTGGGATTGTTTGAAAATGCCAAACTGATTTGACAAGCCTGCTTGTACAATTTGTACCAGCCTAAATGTACACACTCAAATCCCTAACCAAACAATTGTCCCTAATCTCAATTCCGCTCGTCTTTTTGTACTACTTTCTTGACACCGTTTCGTACTCTTGCAATTGCGGTGTGGGTAACCTATGGACCACAGTATCATCATTAAATAAAAAAAAATATAAGAAAAAAGAACTACATAAAACATAAAATACAATAAACTTTATATATTAATAGTTTTGGAAACTCACAAAATTATTAAGATATGGAGTTTATTAATATAGAGTTAACCTGGATTTTTTACTAGTTCAATGTATATAAATGTCACTGGGTAATGTACATTGGAAATGTTTTCTCTTCCACAAGAAGATATCAAATAGTGACGAGGTCTTGTATATCTGCAAATTAAAATGTAAAGATTTGTTTATTTTGCTCCCACTATGGACTCAATAAACTTGAAAAACGGATGGGCAAACCATTAAATTTGATGGTTTGTTGAGTGCGGTCATAGATTACCCGCGCGCTTAATGAACAACCGCTATGCGGCACCAAAACCGCTGGCGGGTGATCCAAAACCGCGCGGTTTTTCAACACACGCCAGCGGCTGTGGTAAATCCTCCAGCGGGTGATCCAAAACCGCCAACGGCTACTTTCCAATCTTGTCATCCAGCGGCTATTATTCATTTACCTATAAATTCATCTCATCTTCAAACTTAAAACTCACACCTTCTTCATCTCTACCTCAAAATTTCACAATTTCATACCATCCCAATACTCACTTTTCCTTCATTTCAAGCACAACTACTCATATCAACTCAATCTACCCGAAAAAAACTCTATAAATTCCATTTCAAACAAATATGGAATCCTCATCGCAACGTTCACAACAACAAACACAACAACAGACACAACAATCACAACGAAGAAACACTAGAATTCGTGGTGTCAAGTATACGATGGCTGAAGACGAATCAATTTGTAGGAATTATGTATTATTTACATTAGATCAAATCAATGGTTGTTATCAACAAAAGAATACTTTTTATGGAAATATTTTTCAAAAAATTTGTAAAGAAACCGGTAACATCCATGGTCGTGATGCCGACGGGTTGTCTCATCGTTTTCACGCAATTTCAGCAGCCGTTAGTGAATACGTAACTTTGATCATGCAAATTTGGCGTGACAAAAAAAAGTGGTGAAGGTGAACCGGATGTGGAACGAAGATGTCGGGAAGAGTGGCAAAGATCCCATAAAACTGGTTTCCAACATGAAACTTGTTTCATCATTCTGAGGGTGCTTAACAAGTTTAATCCATACTTGATGGAAGGTAATCAAGTGCCTGCAAGATCACCACATGGTCCAATCTCGCAGGATTTTCAGAATGGTGGGCCTGCTTCCTAACCTGAAGGAACTGGATCTCCATATGATGGGTCTCCAAGTAGTCAGGAACAACACAACTCCAATCTATACGTTAACATCAACGTCAAGAGAAAAAGAGGAGCGGGTCAGAGAGCTGGAAAAACAGCGAGAGACGCAGCCCAACGAGCATTATTAGTTTGAGGTTCAAACGAGTTCAATTATACTGAGCACAAGGAATTCGAGATAAAGATAGAAGCAGATAGAACCAGAGACCGTGGCATTGCTATAAAACAACTTCGAAAGAGTCGTCTTTCACGAGAACAATACTACATGGATTTTAAGATAAACAAGCTACTCTCCTTGAACACTTCAACAATGAATGCACGACAACTTGTTGTATGGACTAAGCAAATGGATATGGCGGAACAACAAGTTTACAGCAAGAGTGAACCGGATGTGGAACGAAGACGATGCCGACGATGCCTCGGAAGAAGATGAAGATGAATACCGTCTTGATTAGATGTAACTGATTTGTTTAGTAGTTAAGTTTAATTTAAATGTAATGGTTTAGTTCAAATTACTTTTAATATAATTGTCTTAATTTTAATTTTAAGCTTAGTCTTACTGCATGAAAATAAAAATCATTAAATTGAAAAACAAACAACTTTAAATTAAATAACACATTAATTAAAATAAACAACACTAAATTGAAAAATAACATCTATCTGCCTCTGCCTCGGCCTCGGCCTCGCCCCGCGCATCGTTTCTTGCTCCTTTTAATGCTCAAAGGTGCTTAGTTAGATCTTATCTTAGTTTTCTATAGAGTCCCCGGTTTTGGATTCTATCAGTGGAAAGTCTATGTTATCCTGTCATACGACCATGCTCCTTTTAAAGCCCAAAGCATGCATGAAAAATAACATCTATCTGCCTCTGCCTCGGCCTCACCCCCGCGCATCGTCTCTTGATCCTTTTAAAGACCAAAGGTGCTTAGTTAGATATTATCTTAGTTGTCCATAGAATCCCCGGTTTTGGATTCTGTTAGTGGAAAGTTTATATTCTCTTGCCGGACGACCATGTTGCACCACAAGCCTCGCGTGCGCCCTTAAATCTTCATCTGGAAAACTAGTCCAGGTCGGGTCACATCTGGTTTCTTCAACGACCATGTTATGCAGAATGATGCAAGTCAACATAATTTTGTTTATTTTTTTAAGATCAAAAAATCGTGACGGCCCAGTTATGATGGCGAACTTCCGTTTCAGTGTGCCAAAAGCGTGTTCAGCATCCTTTATGCATTTCATTTGTTGGGTATTAAAGTACTTATTATCCTCCGCAGTCGTCGGTCTAAAACATGTCTGACTATAAGCTTGAACCATAGTTGACCATTATGGATAGATTCCGTCTGTTAGATAATAACCTTGAGTGTAGTCATGACCGTTGATGGTGAAATAACAGTGCGGCGCGATCCCATGCTTAAGATCTTCAAACAATGGTGACTTATACAAAACGTTGAGATCGTTATTTGAACCCAGGAGTCCAAAAAAAAGCATGCTAAAACCAACAATCATGAGTAGCCTAAGCTTCCAAAATTACATTTGGATTTGGATAATGACCCTTATATTGGCCTGCCCATTCAACCGGACACGAATGCCATATCCAGTGCATGCAGTCAAGACTACCTAACATTCATGGAAAACCCCTCGTGGTGTTTTTGGCAGTGATTCTTTCAACGTCTTCCCGAGTAGGTTTTCTTTAAAAAAGTTGGACCAAAATGCTCGACTATTGTTTCGCAAAACAATTTGAGATACCTAAAGGCGGTTGTTTTCCCAATACGGATGTAATCATTTGTAAAAACAAGGGAAGTAGGTGTTTCCATTATCCTTCCGACTCCCACTTTAATTGGTCAAATGGAAGTATATCTCCCTTACATTGTATTCTCGTCAACATGTACAAATATAAAGGTGTAAACCCTATAAACAACATGGTCATAATTAAAATCTGTATCTAAAACTAAAAATTCGACTGGAAAAAAATAATCATACCACATTCAAAATCCTTGAAAAAGAACATATTTGCAGTAGCCCACCAACATTCTAATATAACTTGCACAATTTGAGTCCTCTGAGTTTTGGTTTTCATATAATATGAACGTTACCAAGGATATCTTTAGACCCTTTCTTGAACAAACAGGAAGGAACTCAAACACTGTATTGTTCTCAGTCCACCCACTTCTTAATTTAGTTAAATCAACTCACTCAGTATGGCTAGATATTTGCACAGGTAACACAGCAGGACCATATAGCTGTCTAGCATTTGCGTATTCCATTTCTTTATTCTGATTCCAGACACCACCACATATTGGGAAGCTGGCTATTCCTTTTCCTTTTATGTTTCTTTTTGCTCTTATTTGTGTCCTACCACTCATATTTTAAAAATAAAATTACTCAAAAAATTGCTTTTGTTTGTTCTCTAGAGAAGGGGAAAGAAATTTGAAATAGGTGTGAAGGAATACTAAGGTGAGTGGTGCTATTTATAGATGATAGAGACCCTCCGTTAGCGATGGAAACTAGGCCGAACAATTTAGAGTAGATCGCTAGCGATGAAGACTCCTCCACTTGCGATGTAGTCAACATCATTCGATAGACATTCTATCGCTTAAATATTTTACCATAGTGGCACATCAAGTTTTCCAGGCCACATGGCATGGCATTTGTGTGGGTTTGCCCTTCCCTATAGAAACCGACCTTATAGAGCAAACAAGATAAGCCTAGATAAAATTGATTGAATTTATATTTTTTACAAGAATAATGGATTCCATGTTGGTCATGTAAAGGAAAAGACAAACCTCTTCCATTCCATCGCTTAAATCTTTTACCATAGTGGCACGACAAGTTTTTCAGGCCGCCTTGCCAGGCATTTGTATGTGTTTGCCATTCCCTATAAAAACCGACCTTATAAAGCAAACAATATAAGGCTAGATAAAATTGATTGAATTTATATTTTTCCAAGAATAATGGATTTCATGTTGGTCATGTAAATGAAAAGACAAACCTCATCCATTCGTTACTATAAATGAAGTATACTCATACTACATATAAATTTGAATTAACACTGGTTTTGACCACTGTTGATGGTGGATTTTCAACAAAGGTCAAAATCGTAAAATCATGATACTGCATGTTTCTGACCCGGCTTCAGGAACGCATGTGAAGATTCATATTTTATGATCCGTGAACCGTTTCACGATCTCTGACTGAGTGAGCGTTCCACTCAGAGCTATGATGAATATGTTTCTCGAAAGGCCTCCCCGGCTGAGCGTTCGATGCTTCACACATTTCATCATCACCTCTACTTAAAATCTTAATGATTGGGTGGTTCCCTAGACATAATTGTTTGTTAGAGAGCTTAACGCCTTCATGACGTCACGCTGCACGTTGTTCCCTGACTACGAAGAGAGACCCACCTCTACATAGAATCTTAATGATTGGGCGGTTCTCTAGACATAATTATTTGTTAGAGAGATTAACGCCTTCAGGACGTCACGCTACACGTTGTTCCCTGAATACGTAGAGAGACCGTGTATAGAATCTTGATGATTGGGCGGTTCTCTAGACATAATTGTTTGTTAGAGAGCTTAACGCCTTCAGGACGTCACACCGTTCGTTGTTCCCTGACTAGACACCCCTCAAAACGAATATGATGCTTCAACAATCTCATATCTCGATTATGCAAATAGATTAATTCTATCGTGACATTCATCCAGTGAATTCCTAGAAAATAATCTATTATATCTCATTACTCCCTTCCCTGAATCCCCCGGCTGGATTCATGGATTAGTAATAGATAACCATTTTATCTCATTACTCCGTTCCTTTAATTCCCCGACTGGATTCCATGGATTAGTAATAGATACACAATTCATTTTTATTACTCCGTATCATGAATCATTCTCCGCTGAAGTTCATGAATTAGTAATAATTACTCAACAATCGGGCGTCTGGACTATCACCGAGTAAGCCCCAAATGGTGTAAGTGTACTCAATGATGATGCAAGAACGAGCACCCAAATGCACGAACGAGCATTCAAAAGTATGGACAAACGAGGAAACCTACACAAAATAGGTGAGAAAAAATAATAATAATAAAATAAAAAGAGGCGCCTAGGGACCGGGCCCACCGGCCGGCCGGTCACGCCGCCATGGCCGGTACCCCACGCCTCTTCCTTTATTTTTCCTTATTTTATTATTTTCATAATCTCATGAAGACTCCTCCATTCGAGCAAATTTCCTTGTTTGAGCAAAACTCACGGTTTCTCCATATTTTCCCTCAAACGATGAAAAATAATAAAAATAGGGAGTGTCACGGGACCGGGCTACCTAGCCGGCTGACCATGCCCTAGTCATGGCCGGTCCCACACTTTGAAATCCCTTGTTTTCACAATTATTATTTCCTTCATCTCATGAAACTCCTCCGTTTGAGCAAAAACCCTGGTTTTTCCATATTTTCTCAAATATTGCTCAAACCATGAAAAAGCCAAAAAGTCAAATGGTCAAATGACCGACTAAGCTACTCACGAAAATGAATATTAAAATATTATTATTTTAATATTCTCAAAATATTGATCAAATGAGCAAAGTTCTACTTGCTCATTCGAGCAAAATCAAGAATTTCAGTCAAAGATCAAACTCTTCTGAAAACCCAAAATATTTTTCAAACGCACATCAGAAAATACCAAAACTCTCAGGACTGAGACACGAACATTATGGTGACACGGGCATGCTTCCTTGACCGACCAAGGCCGACCCTAAGGCTTGCAACGAGCCGGTCCCACACATCTTTATAATTTTGACCTAATTTGCTCAATTGCTCATATTGGGTCCAAACTCTTTCCAACCAACTTGGAATTTGCTCAAACGACCATCAGCTGGTCCCACGACCACCCAAGGCCGGTCCCATGATCCTTGGTCTGTCCCTCATTTCTCTATAATTAGGTTTTATCACCTAATGCTCAGACGAGCACTATTCTAATAAGTGATTAAACCAGCATTTAATCATCCTTTCACCAATTGGCAACAAAGGACTTTGGTGCATGCTCACACGAGCACCTGGGCACTACATGGTCGTCCATCATCCCATGTAGCCGGTCCCTCCTTCACTCAGTGATTGATCTTCAATAAATCACCAACTGATCAGCAATCGATAAAAATTAGGGTTTCGAACTGAATGCTCTGCAAATTATAATTTTTGAGAAAGTTTAAACACTAATAATTTTATGTTGATTCAACAATCAACATCTTAACTAATTATATAATATTCGGTCCAACTACCAATATTTTAATTAATATTTTATTTGGTCATGCTACCAATAATTCATCAAACGAGCAATATTTGCTCAAACAAGGAATATTGATTTAACCATCAATATTCAATAATTTTACTCAGATACGAGAAACGTTGCTCAGAGTGGTAATACTGATTCAGACATCAATATTCAACGATTTATCATACAAGCAATATTTGCTCAGACTATCATCATGTTGATTCAAGAACTATACGTTTCAACAGACATGTTCAATCCATGAATCACTGAGCATTCGTCAATCATGCTCGATTCAAAAAAACTTAGACTCAATGGCTAATCAAGTCAACGACTGACTAATCAAATACACGTCTGCTCTGCAGACTCCACGTTCGTGAGACATCAATCACGTCACATGGGGGATATCAATTAGGGTTTTGGTTTGGTGGCCTACATCACGTGTGTTCATCCACGATGAGAAATGTGAGTAAGTCGTGCAAGTAGTTGAGGGAGTTAGCAAAGTAGTGGGTGGACAATCAACCAAGTCTCCGCACGACCTGGAACTGGTTAACACACGATTTCTCACTTTCCCACTCTTTCACTCGAGCAACCGTCACACTTACTAAAGATCAATGTGTCTACTATTCTGGCAATATAAATAAGTCTCTGAATCCACGATTGAAGGACACACAATTTTTCGAGCAATCACTCTCAAGAATTCCATCAATCGATCAGAACTTATTCGAACTCAACAGTTCACAGAAAACTTGTAGAAACCCACAACACATTCACAATCCTTGATCATCATTGATCTCACACAATTCTTAGCTTCCCTCCTACATATCAACCTTCTTCCCTCTTTGTGACCGAATTGACTCTGGAACGGCCATTGACTTGGTTTATGCCGGAGTCCTACAAATTGATCTCTCGAACTCAAAGCACTCCCGTGTAGTACATCTGTTTGAGGTTAGGCAGTCCGCTCGGTTGAGGAGCCTCCGTCACACGGTCGTCTCTCCATTCCCTAAGCGTGACAAAACATAGTTAACAATGAAAACTTGCTTTTAATAGGAAGATACAGAAATGTCACAAGATGCTTGTGAAAATTATAATTTCGCCTCTAGCCCAGTATCATAAATATGTAGTTCTATACACAGAGTCTCAGACAGTCCAAAACTATACGAAACTTCGATTGGCTTTGAGGATCTGGCGACATTCCATGAGTCAACTCAGTAAAAAAAATACCTAAACCAGTCTCTCACTTTTAATCTATTTTATTTTTCTTCTTCTTTACTTTTTGTTCTTAATGGTCGCGAATACTTAGTTTCTTTGGGTTTACTTATTATTGGTTACTCTCTTTGAGTCTTTACTCCTGTTTCAACTGGGGTTTTATTTTCTAATTTCTCACTAATCTTCCTTTCTACCATTATGTTTTACATACTATTTAATTCCATAATGGCATTTGTCGAGCCTCTAAATATTATTGAAGTGTTCGATGTTATTGTTATTGCATTTGTTGTTGTTGCTGTTAATATGCTTTTTGAATCAATTAAAACCATGAATAGAAACTCTTTCAGGAAAAAGGTTAAGGAAGAAGGTTAAGTAAGCCTGTGAACCTACAAGTAATAACGGTGTTCAATAACATTCAAGACTCAAACAACAAGCCACAAGCTCAAGGTGATTTTGTGAATAAAGTTGTCTTAGAAGTGTTTATGAGAATTATAGCAAAGAAATCTTAGTCATAAGACAATTAGTGAGATTCTGCTAAACTAGAACTAGGTATGTATGCAAACCGGGTTTGCAAACCTCTTGGCAGTTTGCGAAGTCAGACTCAAAGGGTATGCAAACCAGGTTTGCAAGCCTCTGCCAGTTTGTAGGGTTATGCAAACCAGGTTTGTAAACCTCCCCGCCCACACCCTGCCCCCATTTCTGAACTCAGATTTAAAGAGTATGCAAACCGGGTTTGCAAATCTACACAGTTCGCGGAATTCGGATAGACTAGGTATGCAAACAGGGTATACATACCTTGCTCCAAGCAGTTCTGAAACCCTCCATCTAAGATGTGGTTGGACCACATACATTCTATATGTTGCCCCTCTTTATATTATGACACGTATTTAATTTAAAAACCCGCCCCCTCCAAATCCCGTTAATTGCTTTACTTTTTGAGAAAAAAATAGGTAGTTAAAAAAAAAGAAAAAAAAGACAAACAGTTAGGTAATAAAACTATTTTGGAATCTTGTTTTCTACTTTATATGACGTATCAACATCGTAGCCGCACTGGTTCTGAAAATCTCTCATTCTTAAATTTAAAACATTCCCAATAGCCATGGATGATATGTAAAATAGATTGTTAACAATAAATTATTCTAACTAAGATTGCTAAGGCTTTAATAACATTCATTGCTCGCATAATATTTCGAGAGTTTAACCAAGACAAGCTTGAACTCGAAATTTCTTTTGCAATATTAAATCTACTAAAATCATACGACATGGTCTCATAAGATAGAAAGGTAAATGTCATGAGTTAATAGGATAGTTTAGTCTTCATATACCTCTTTGTTGACGAAGTTCTCCAAATATCTTTTTTTGTTATTCAATCTTCAATCTTCGAGGGTTATTCAGTATTATGTGATTGTCAACTACCATGTTGTAATCCTAGTCTGAGACATGACTTAAGTAGACTAGAAATCAAGATATTAGTTTTGTGCATCTCACATTGACAATAAGCTTGA
The DNA here is from genome assembly GCA_023531295.1 of Papaver armeniacum. Taxonomy (NCBI): domain Eukaryota; kingdom Viridiplantae; phylum Streptophyta; class Magnoliopsida; order Ranunculales; family Papaveraceae; genus Papaver; species Papaver armeniacum. The sequence goes on from JAJJWW010011058.1 coordinate 173,308, forward strand.
AATAGAAAAAAATACGAATTTGACCGAGCTATGCTCTAACACCTTGTACTTCTCCAGATGCAGCTCATTCTCATCTTACTTCTGAAGGTGTTCTCTTGAAAATCCAACTGAGTATAGATCTCTGGTGAGGGATTTTCACTATCTCACTTGGACTATGCCATATATTTATTTTGCAATAAGTCAGGTATGTCAACACGTGGATCAACCTACTATCCTTTATTTCTTGGCATCTCAATGGACTCTCAGATATCTCAAGGGTACAATCAGTCATGGCTTGTGTTTTACTAAGGTTTCTCTAGTCTTGCATAGTTTTTCAGATGTTGATTGGCTGGCCATGGTAGTGATACAAAATCTATTGGTGGGTTTTGCATTTTGGGTTAACCTTGTTTCCTGGTCCTATAGAAAATAACCTACAATTTCTAGGTCTCCTACTGAATCTGAATATAAGGCTCTTGTTAGAGCACTGCTCGGTCGTACTCACAAGAGTTGCTATCTCAAGCTTGTTTGTCAAGTTTAGTTGATCAAAACTATAGTCATGATTTCTAGTCTACTTATAGCTATGTCTCGGATTAGAATAGAATGTGTAGTTGAGCTTTAGACTTCATGACGTTCATCAATTGAAGACGAAGATCTACTGAGGAGAGCTTGGAGGAACTTCATTAACAAAAGGTATATGGAGACTAAAACATATCTATCACTCAGACGTCTATTATATTCTATCTCTTAATAAGACTAATTCGTATAGCTATATAGACTTTAACATTATACACATTTGATATTTCGAGCTGATATGTGTTGGAAGCTTTTTTGCTTTAACTATGTTCATCATTATTCTTGACGAGTTTAGTTGGAAATAATTTATTTGTTGGAAACTAAATATTAAGTCAAAAGATGATCATGTGGAAATTGCCATGAAACATCTTATATGATTTGTGTGAGACAATCATTTGATGTCGACTTGGAAAGTTTCGTATTCATCATTCGATCACTTGAAAATTACTTGAATCTAATAGTTTGTGTGAGATAGCTATTGTCGTCTTCTAAGGATGTTTCAATGATTGAAATGGGAGTTTAGAGCAATTAACCATGTCTGGATACAACACGGTATGCATACCTAGTATGCGAACTGTTTTGTAATGATTCAGGTCCGGGAACCTTGTTTGCGTACCTAGTATGCGAACGGTTTCAACTGTAAAGGTCCGGGAACCTTGTTTGCGTAACTAGTATGCGAACGATTCTACATGAGTTGGGTCCGGGACGGCTGTTCACGTACCTGGTTTGCGAATGGCTCCACTTAGCTTGAATTTTAAATCAGGATTTCATCTAACGGTGAATATTGAATGCTTTGTTACTAAGCTATCTTAGCTTTGATTGAAAGCAAACCCTGATTTGAAAGACTATATAAGGGAGAACTCTAGCAACTGGAAAATCTAATTCCGACACTTTCCTGTGTCCTAGTTACGTACTAGAGTCGATTCTCCTTTAACCTAGGTTTTTCCAAAACCATATTAGGTTAACGACTTGAAGACTTCATTTGGGATTCGTGAAGCCAGATCCAACTATTTTCTTTGTAGTTGCGTATTCTGACCTTACTTGTTATATCGTATTGAGTAATATCTTCTCTAAGATTTGCTCGAGATTTATCTCCGATAGGAAAGATATAAAAAGTAATCACAAAGTTCTTCGTCTCAGACTTTGTGGTTCCGCAGTAACTTCTTCTACTACCATATAGTTAAGTTATTGTGAGGTGATTGATATTTTTAGGCTGCTCTTCGGGAGTATAAGACCGGATTATCAATTGGTTCCTGTTCACCTTGATTTATCATAAGATGGAACAAAACTTCATAGGTACTTCTGTGGGAGACAGATTTATCTATCAGAATAGACTTATCTGTGGGAGATAGATTTGTTTATAAGTCTTCGACTTTGGGTCGTAGCAACTCTTAGTTGTGGGTGAGATCATCTAAGGGAATCAAGTGCGCAGAATCCGGCGTGGTTCTAGAGGCGTAAGGAACGCGACAATACCTTGATCAGTGTGAGATTGGTTAGGGCTCAACTACATTCCAGTCCGAAGTTAACTTGGAGTAGGCTAGTGTCCAGTAGTGGCTTAATACAGTGTGGTGTTCAAATCTCGACTAGGTCCTGGGATTTTTCTGCATTTGCGGTTTCCTCGTTAACAAAATTTCTTGTGTTTGTGTTATTTTTTTTCCGCATTATATTTATTTATATAATTGAAATATCACAGGTTGTGCGTAGTTCAATCAATTGGTAAATCCGAGCTTTGTTTGTTGGATATAAATTGATTGACACTTGGGCATTGCTCTTTGGTACCGTCCAAGCATTTCTCATTTCAATCAGGCTCATAGATTTCTATCTGTTTGATTTTCTGATTGAATTGAGAAAGAGAGATATAACTCTTTGATATCTTTCTTGATAGAGGTCGCTTTATAAGCTGGTGCTCGCAATAATATTGGAGTTAGTCCATACATATTGCCGAACGAATTATTGGGTGTGGTTGTTATACCCCCGCTTTTTCAATTGGTATCAGAGTAGGCAAACGCGATAAACCTAATAAGTTTGTGTTTGTTTGACCCTAAAGTCTGTCCTGATGGGAAATCACTTTGGGAAACTTGTTCTGTGCATCTATAACGCACACCAGAAATCCTTAAAGATTGTTCAGAGTTTATTTTCTTCAAGACCTCTGGTCTCTCAAGATAATCTCAAGTCGCCTAAGACATTAAAAATCTTAGATGATAGAAGACAATCTAAAGGAAAAAATAAAGGTTCCTTTAAACAGGTTCGTTGCAGGAAAAGTGTGAACAAAAGCTCAAGGATATGGAACCTCACTGGACTGCTATTTGAGGAATACTATCATGATGGATCAATTGACAAAGATCTATTTTAGGCTTTTGAAAACATTTTTAAATTGTTGGAACGACTAATTTCGATTAAGGAAAAGGTTTGTACTGGTGTTAATTCCGACTCTGTCAATTCATGTATACATGACGTGCAATCAGGTCTTGTTAACAATTCAGGTAAAATCGATAAAAAGGATTCTGCTGAATTTGTTGCGAGTTCCAAATGTCGGTAAACTTCATTCCTTAATCGTAATAAAAAGGAGTCAAAAAGATCAATTAACCCCGAGTATCATCATTACTATGATTATACTTCTGGTACATATCACAAATATCAACCGAAGATGGTGCGTGAGCTGCCTCCTTACCATTTAGCCTCTTGGTAACAAGATTGGCTTCACCCCATCTGTATATAACTTGATATGGGGCAAGTAACGGTTTGATTAGCTTTTTTTTTTTTTTTTTTTTGTATTATGGGTTACTTTTGCTTTTGAATTGTAAAGTATTTCATTTTTTAAGAAAAGCTCCTTTGACAGAATTTTTCTGTCTACCTGAGGTTAAATAATGTTATGTAGTTTTCTACTATCTTATTTACCACACTGTGATGTAATAAAAATATCAATTATTATTTTGCTCAGAATGTTTTTGAACTGTTCATTGAGCTCGGAATAAAAGTGATTATTCCTTTACTTGGATATAAAATTCTCTCAGTGTGCGATCATGGTTCAGGATTTAATCTTGGTTGTTTGAACCATCTAGGATTCCTACCTTCCTTTTATGGGTCACGGTACATGCACGGGTCCAAGCCATCTACCGGGTATATAAGGGATACGGTACGCGTACATTTCTTCGTCCGCGTACGTGAACGAGGGTTTTTCTAGGGTTCGCGTACCAGCTCCATTAAAGACCAAAATTTGGAGGTATAAAAGGTGCAAGGTTAGTCATCATCTACAAAGGAACTCATCAAGTAAGATTCTCTTCTTTTACTTTTCTCAATTTTAGTTTTCATGGAAAAATTCAATTGTGTTGGTGAGAATTCAAGAAGGATGTCTAAAAACCTTGATTCATCTATGAACATACCACGTGACCAAGACTCTATTAGAATTGTTTTCATCAATAATTCTAGTAGTAAGACCTTTGATAAGTGCCAAATATTGCATATTTCTACACCTTTTTATTGGCAATTAACTCATCTTTTGCGCTTTAAAATCATACATTACCCAAATTCTGTATTTTCATTGATTTCTATAATAAATACTTTTACTAATTTACTTTGTGTTCTTAGGTACTAAATAAAGCTTGGATGAATTGTGAAGCCAAAAGAGCAGAGAATTGGTGACAACGGAAGAGAGACAACAAAGCTCCCGCAAGAAGGCATTGAAAAATGTTGTTTGCACCTCATCCACAAGTGAAGAATGTTGTTTGAAAGACCCAAAACTAGGAGTGGGCTTGAGATTTTAGCTTGGAAGAAGATACGTGCCTAGAAGAAAAATCTTCCAAGAGATAAAACCCAAGATTTAATACCCAAACCCGTTTCCATACTGAGCTGTCAGATTTGATATAACTACTAAGCATCCAACGACATCTCCACATAATATATCAGATTTTGCTACTCCTGCCCAGCACCGTATTTCCTATCTCCTTCCATATTCGAACAGAAGCCAAACACCACCTTCACTTCCCTTTCATCTTCTCTTGAACACTCTGCAAAGCGACCATTTTACCTCCATCAATCAATTTCATCCCCGACCATATCTGAGCTTAGCCACCCTCTCTGCCTTCATCAATCAAACTGCTAGTCTCTATCTATCTCCATCGTAGCTTCTTCTCCAAAACAGTAACCCTGGAAGCTAGGGTTGAGAGAGATAAGACTAGGGTTATCTTCACAGATGTAAAACATCAAATCAAGGAGTTGCAGAGTTGAATTGTAAAAGGGGTTTGTCGGGAAAACGCGTTTTGGGTGAGTGGGTATTCTCTAATTATCAAATTTAAGGGATTGGAAGAAAATTGGGTATAAATAGGGTTCACTGTGATTTTTGCAAACATCGAATGGGAGCAGAAACAACTAGTTTTTATAATACATTTGTGTTTTAATCATCTTCATCATGTTCTAAATTCATCTGCTAGGGTTTAGATGAAGCCCTAGCCTGTTACTGTGTTATTCATACCATTTGTGTTATTCTTAAATGCTCAAACTGTTTAGGATAGAATTAATCTTAGTATGTCAACATTTTACTCTCACAGTGTACGCCATGTATCCATTGTAGTTAGACTTCTACTATGTTGATTATATTGCAACTCATGCTAAACTGGACTGTTATTGATCCTTAGATTAGTTGTACTTTAACTAGATAGTTAATGCTTTGGAAAGATACATTAGTTACGATTAAACTATCCATTGGAGAAACACCTTAGATACAAGGTAAACTTGAATCTGTTATAAGGACAAGAATAGTGCTATCAGTTGAATACATAGTGTAGGTTAGTGGTGGATTTGACTGCCCTAGTATCCTCCTTATCATTGCTTTGCATTCTGTTTTACTATTTCAGTCACTACCAACCTCTCGGTCGTATTAACAAAACAAAACCCTTTTGTGTTACTCGTGTTTGAATCAATTGTAGTAAGACTTCAGAACCAACTCTACATCCACCTTGTCTCTGAGGACCGACTTGTATTTGCACCTTACATAATTGGCACTGTGCACTTGCAGTTATCATTGTAGGTACTGTTCAATACCTACCAACCTTTGAAAGGATTTGTTCTAGTGGATTCATAGTAGAGAAGAAATTGGTTAAGGAAAGTGGTCACTTGGCGTGTTTTGAGAAGTATAATCTAGGAAACATCTTCAATGGTCTTGGTGAAGGATTTGACACTCTCACAAGAATCTTTTATGCTAACATCCGTGATGTTGATCTTGATAACTTGAAATTCAAGACTATGATAAATAAGAAAAAGATTCTAGGTGATAGAGAGTTGATTTCAAAGTTTACCGAAATTCTGTTAGGTAACTTTCGTCTTCCTAGACCAAGAGGAGAAAGACCATCTCATGAAGCCATTTATTTTGGTCTTTGTCGCAAGAAGTTTGATTAGATAGAAGGGAAATTTCCTACCCAAGATCTTAGTATTGCATTGAGTATTTTCGGAAAACTTGGCATTTCTAATCTTTGTCCCTCCACGATCGAGAACTCTCGGTGGAGTCTTGAATTTGCGGAGTTGGTCTATTTCATGGAAATGGGTGCTCAAGGTCTTGATATTTGTGGATTTATCATTCTTCAAATGATCTCGATGGCGTTACTCAACAAGAAGTTAGGTTTTCCATGCTTAATTGGGCAAATTTGTAATGCACATTCCATTGCTCTCATTGGCAACTCTATTGGAACTCCCAAACTAGTTCGTCCAAGTATTTTCAAACGTATGAAGACGAACTTCTACAAAAGACAAAGATGTGATACTCTTGACGGTTCTTGTGATCATACCACCTTGGGTCTTCTTCAAAAAAGTCACAAGGGTGTATGTAAGATCAATTCCAAGGTAAAATGTGTGCAAGAACAATTATGTGTGATTGCTACAAAGTTTCTTGAAATCAAGGAAGAAATGGATAAAGTTCAAGCCTCTTGGATGGATTCCGATGATGAAGATGATGATTAGCTTCTATATCTCTTGTCATTTATTTTTGTGTCTAGGAAACTTCTTGTGAGAATTTATTTTTATGAAGGATAACTAGGGTTTGAAATAGCAAATATTGTTATTGCACATAGCTATTTCAACGATTTTCATCTTGCAATGTTTTTAGATTTATTTATTTAAATTCTAAGTTATTTGGAAGATGATTTTGCAGTATTAATCTTTATTGGTTTTATATATTGCAAAAATATTTTATGGGATATGTTACGTCCGTGAACTATGATTATCTAATATATGCTCAAAAGTTAAGTCTATTGTGTCAGTATGCAAATATTGATAAAAGATATAATGAACTTTTGAAAATTCCGCAGTATTGATCTTTCCCTAATCCACTTTTATGTGAAAGTACTGTATGGCTCCGTAAGTTTCTTATGTTGAGCTTTTCTCTATAAGGTCTCTTGTGGTTAGTTTATTCGAGTTTACTGGATACAAATTCATTTGATTTGTTAATGTCCAAAGAAATCCTTTTTTTCTTGTAAAAGTAAGGTCGCTCTTATTGTTCTTTCAGGAATGACATTTTATGGGGGAGAGTTCTTCATTGAATTTGTGCTTAATTGCCAAATCTTTGTGAGGAGTGCGGTTGTGGAATATTGTATGAGTTATCTTGTATCTTTATAAACTCCTTGATGAATACACTAAGTTTCGACTATGTGAAATCATCGAAACAAAGTTGATATGTTCTCTTTTAGTCATGAATTATCTCTTTGAGAATTTCATTATGATCCCGTAATTTTCGTACCTTTGCCAATTTATATTGACAAAAAGGGGGAAAATTACTTGGTAGTTCTCACTACATACATATGGTTTACGGATCATTATGTAAGGGGGAGTGGTTTTCATTGTGAGATGGAAGTATGATCGGTGTCGTAGGCGTCAAAAATATAAATTACACTTTCTTACAACTCAGAATATATAATGAAGCAAGGACAAGAAAGGATCGTTCCCACAGAGAGGTCTTGGTTGTCAAATTGATTCGGTTTCCTATAAATAACACCGGGAGTTTTCTGATTTTTATAAACGAAATAAAATAAAAGCAAAACAATAAAAAGTAAACACGCAAATCAAGGATGAGAAAATATTGGTCATGGATTTCGTCTTCAATCACAAACATGTTTTCAACACAATAACTAGAATTGATATTTTAATCTCAACTTTTATCAAAGGCCCTAGAATACCTTGATCGCAAGAATATCCCGCTAATCTCCTCTTGTCATCAACAAACACATTAAAAGATGCGAATATGAATTCTATCTAAAGGAACAACCTAACGTGTAAAAGCACTAATCAAGTTTAATTCCCTAGATGCATTAGGTTCTATGAAATCAGGCCAATCAAAGCAATCGAACGTGTAAAAGCACTAATCCGATTTAACAAAGGTTATGGTTCACATAAGATCATAAGAATATATCACTACAAACTATAATCTTATTTATGCTACTTGCAATCAGGAATTATCACTTTTGCGTATAATAACCCTAATCTAGCAATAAAGATGAAAGCAAACTCAATCGATTCGCGACTCAACTAAACAAGAATTCAAATCATGTAACAATATTAATGGTGAATCATAAACGATAATATGAGAGAAAACTAATTTATTGCACAAAAATTCATGTTTGGAAATCCAACTAATTCATAACCAAAAGAAAACTCTAGCTCATATTCATGGAGTTCATAACAAGAAGAAAGAGAAAAGACTTCATGGTTTCAAAACCCTAGAAAAACAAAGTAGAGGCCAAAGATTGCCTTCTTTTCTTGTTATGTGAATAGGTTTTTATATCATGAGACTTCTGTATCTCCAATCTCGACCAACTCAGGCCAAGCCCTAACCAACTCTACAAAACTGTCCGTTCCAACCAGCCCACAAGATGTTAAGCCCAATTCATTTGAGTAAACCACTGAATCGGTGAGTCAGGAACCTGGATCACTGAGTGAACTCGCCTCAGTAGAAAATCTGGCAGAGTTTCCTTTATTTCCAGGCCAACCCTGGCCAATTTATTCTCCCCTGCAAACCTAGCATTCATCTAGCATTCATACCCACAATTCGCAGACAAACTTCCTGCAGCTTCACTTGCATTACTACTACCAGCACCGACATCCATTAGCTCATCTCAGTTCATAACACCAGCTGCAATTCCTTCTGTGGCTTCAATCCACGACAACCTCAACATCCAGTGCCTCAATAGGACTTCAGTTCTTGAAAAACCTTGTAATACAACTTCACAGCAACATCATCTCCAGTGTCGAACCTGGTGATCCCTGCAATCTCAGTATAACTCATCATCATTGCAGCACCCATTGGCAGCCCTGGCAACATCTTCTCATTCTTCCATTGCAGCACAAACAAACACAAATGCCAGCCACTAGCCCAGCAAACTGCACCATCAGTGTACAGTTCCAACCATTCCTTATCACTCTCCGCTGCAACACAATACAACCCAGATAGCAAAATCTGCCCTGCATTAATGCCATACATTCACCACTACCACTGCAAACCTTAGCGTCGCCTTCTCAGATTCATGCCTTGCCCAATTCTGCCACTGCGAACTAGCTCAGTTTGAGCTTCATTTTCTTTTCAGCTCCACACAACAAGCTGCGGCTGCCATCAGGCCATCTCTTCCATGTTCTTCTCAGCCCAATTCAGCCTTCAATTCTTAGCACACATCTAATCTTCTCAGCTCCTCCATTGCTTCAGTTGGCACCTACAACTCATTCACCTGCCAGCAAAACCACCCATATGCCTGCAACTCTACAATTCAGTTCCTTGTGCTCTCACTTGTTTGCAAGACTCTGCATACAACAATTCCCAGTCTGCCATTATTTCAGCACACTTTATTTCCTTTAGCTCCATCTTCCTGCCACCACAAGCTTTTCCATTACCTGCACCTGCGATTCCCTTGCAACTTCTGGCAACACAAACTCATAACCTCCTCAAACTTGTACACTCCTTTCCCTATTAGCTTACAACAACAGCTCTCAACTCTGTCAATTTCTCAGAACCATTGCAACTTCATAATTCCGTAGTCCTAAGCATTCATCTAATTCCCTGTAATACTTGACCAAGACTCTTGGTTCAACTCAATCAATCTCAATCGACTCCTGCAGCTGCAATCCATTCTGCAGTTCCGTCTTGCCTGCAATACATCATCACTACCAGTTACCTGCACTTGACTAACTGACTGAGCACCATTGCACTCTGTGATACTCAGCACATTATACTTTAAAACCACCATAACAGCCAACACCACACATTCTCGTACACAACCCTGTAGAACATACATTCACCAGTTCCTAGAACTATGCTTGTAAATCCCTTGCAATCACTGTAGAGCTACCATCTTAGATTCCAGCCTTCACCTGCTGCCCATCTGCTACAAGACAAAAATACCAAAAACCCATTGCAGAACCAGCATCTTCATCCTGACCCATCTTGAATCTCGAGCTCAGAAACCCAATTCATAAACCCTCAATTTCTCCTTTGAATTCCTCCATCAAAATAACCAACGACTTCTCTCTTTTATTCTCAGCACAGATTCACCACTAAATCAGGAATTGACACAAACCCAGTGTTCAATATCCTTCTCATACTCTGAATCATCTCTTCAATCAACATCGACCATCAGTAACACACCACAACCCATCAGATTTGAACAAAAACCCTAACCCTGAATTTCTCGGATTCTTCTTTTATTCTTCGCTGGATGTGTAAACTCATCTTTCATTTACCCTTCTCAATCTCAGACAGCATCGTCGCCTCCATTTCCTCACCTCTCTGTGAACATTAACGAAGCGGCCATCACAGTTCCTCTCTTATCTCATTCTCAATCAGACAAACACAATAATGAGAAGAGAAAATGTTTCTTTGGGTTTTGGGATTGTAATGAATGAAACAACTACATGCACCCAGCCATTGGATAAAGGCCACCAACAGTGACAACCCCTTAATCTTGGTTAGACTCCCTTTAGCACGTGCCCTGTGAAATGACGCTTTTATCAATTTTTGTCGATTTCTCTTCGGTTCGCTCCAAATGACTCCATTGCACCTAAAAACTCAAAACAAACGTAATAATACATAATTCGCCAGAAAACATAACAAAGAAAGCATCAATTATAGATATAATCAAGGTGTTTAATACACCTATCAAATCCCTCACACTTAGACTTTGCTAGTCCTCGAGCAAATCAAACAAAATAAATTCTAAAACATACATACAACTCCGTGTCGTCGAGGCTACGGTCATTTTTAGCATAAATAACAAGCCTGTAAACCCCTAGGTGTCCCTAGTGGACGAGTTATAGTCTCGTGAGGGTTTACTAAAGATATACCCACAAAACCTACTTTTCCAACTTACTAGTTCTCCGTAATGATAGCATCCAACGCGCTAAGAAGACATAGAGATTCTGCACACTAGTCATAAGAAGTTAGACACATAAATGAACACAATCTCATTCTTAAAAGTTGAGAGAGAAATAACCATCCCTTCTCGAAAAAAATTCGGGTTCGGAGTGATCAAAAGTCTCGACTCTGCCTCACAAGAAAGGGTTTTATGAATTTGCTCTCAATAATAAACAACTCTTTATGGGTCACACATGTGTCCAGTTAGGAATGAAGAGAGAATCCTGCGACACGTTGAATGGTAGGAAGGTGAAAACTCTTCGAAGTATTTTGAAAACCCACATCTTTTATACATTTTTGAAAACCCATTCTTCTGACGATCTCTAAGAAAGGAAATCAACCACTTAACGAAGGTGGGAATATGCTTACTTACCTCGTTTTCCGTTTGGCGTGCAACTAGCACCACTCTCACAGCATCCATAGAAACGTCTTCGGTCTTCTATCGGTGTCTTCATCTTCGTCTTTGGTCTTCAACTCTTGATGATAACTCTTGAACTTCATAGAATCTTGACAATGTGATTCTTTCCTCAAATTCCTTGTTGCTTGAAACTTCATTATAGATATTTCTTCTTCCATTGGCTTTATTGAAAGAATACAAAACTAAAAACGAACTATACAAACCCAAAATATAAATTTTTTTTTTTTTTTTTTTTTTTTTTTTTTTAATAATAAGAAATTAAACAAATACAATATAAAAACGAAATAAAACAATAAAACTAGTAACGAACCTAAAGATTTTCTCTTGTCTCTTTTTTTTTTTCCATATTTTTTTTTCTTCTAATTTTCGTTTTTTTTTTTTTTTTTTTTTTTTTTTTTGAGACAAGAGAAAAATAAAATACAAATAAGATAAAATAAAAACGTAAGTACAAAGGCCATGGTGTAAGTACTTTACCGCTTGATTCTTCACAACTTGTATATCTTGATATCCTAAACTTCTCGAACTCTCATCCTTGATAATTTTCACTCTTGTACAATAGTCTTCAACTTATAAAAATTCTGCTCCTTATTTTGTTGCTTTACTTGAATCTGAAATCTGCTCAATTCTGTACCGTTGCTTGTAAACCTTGAACGTCTTCAACTTTCCTTCGAATTTGTGATGCTCCCCTTGTTGATGATGATGGTGTTTCTATGGACCTGTTGGTGTAGAGAGACAAAGTGGATGGTGCTAACTGCGAACAAGATTACAAGTGGAATGTAAGTTAGCAATTCGATGTCACCATCATGGTTGATAAAAATAGCACTCAAGAGATCAAAATAGTGCTTCTATGGTGGGAGGTTGGACAGCTCACCATTCTGCCCGGAATTTACGTACGGTGACACACACTCTAAAAGCACAAATTTAGACAGGTACAAAGAATTGAAGGTCGGTGCCTCACATTATGTAACATGGGTAGTCTCCACTATAGGGGACCACTACTCTAATACCGAATTCAGTCTGCACCTTATTTACCACTGGCATGGTTAAATCCAACTTTAACTCTCATACAATTAAGAAACCCGATCATGTTCTCTGTCATCTCTAAGTTCAGTCACTCTTATGAGATTCTCGATGTAATCTTAGCGACATGTATACTATGTGACTCTAAACTAACCACAAGTTGGAGTTTTCTTATTCAAATATATACAAAAAAATTGAAAATTTTGACTCAAAAAGGCTAAAAACTCTATATGCAAAAGACTCCCCACACTTAAACTTCACATTGTCCTCAATGTGTAAAACCGAAAATTCTGAATTCTGACGTAACAGCAGATAAAACGCAAAAACTGTACAAATTGGTAAGGAATTTGGAAAAACTCCATTTCACAAAAGTTGTTCATCTACGTGTTTTCTATAAATTGTTAAAAGGGCACAGTGTTTCGATAAACGGTCTGACAGTTATGGTCTTTGGACTGAACTACATGCAGTCTGAATTTTTCTGACGAAAAGGTATTCGTCATAATTCTCTTCTAAGATAGATTCCGGACGCAATGAAATTAAACTTGGGGATGCAAATATGATATGAAAACTACAAAAATAAATAAATAAAAGGGTTTAAGATACAAAACCTATGGGTTGCCTCCCATTTAGCGCTTGGTTTAAAGTCGTCAGCCCGACTCTTTTGTTATCGTCCATATACCAACAATCTGAAAAGTTGGGGATCCTTCCATAAAACCTGTTTTGCAAACACTAGCTTCACACAAATATTAGTAATGTAAAACAGAAATGAAGCTATGAACCGATAAAAGCTTCCCCCACACTTATTCTTGTCCACACTTGGAAGTGTATAAAGAATATAGAAGTCGGGTACTTCCACGGTTTCTTGTTCCAAAACCTGCATAATATGAGAATCAAGTATCTCTAATGGCGGAAATCGAGAAACAAAGTCATTCAACAATACTCTCGAAGCACATATATTCAAACCAATAAGAGATAAAGGAGAAGAAACAATAGGCAAAGGGTTAGATAAACCTTGCACAATCTCTTGTATCACGGAATCCTCTTCATCCTTGAAAAACTCAAGTGAGTTAGTCACCTCTTTTATATCATGGTCCTCTATCAAACCTTGCAACCATTCTTCGTCCGTTTCTGCCTTAACCAAAGTCTCAACATAAACATCATCATCACAATCATTTGCAAGCTCAATTGGGACTTCCACAATATTGGTCAAACCGGTCTCATTCTCAACACACTCCTTTTTGTTGTAAGGCACATACTCTTTTGCGGATCCAAATTTTATTATAAGAAACTTTTTTAGAACACTCGAAAATGCATCATCCTCAAGCTCCACCCTTTGAATAGGCTCTTGATCATTATTAAGATCAATGCTTGAGTATTCTACACAAGTGTCGACATATTCCTCTTCGTCTTCATCTTGATCCCAAAAAGACTCCATTGTACACTCCTCGGGGATGTCACCATGAGTTGTTTCAAGCAATGTATCATAATCACCGTCACTATCATAGTCAACATAAGATTGGTCCACGCTGAATTTAGGGTTGCTAATCTCGAACTCATCCTTTTGAATAGGTGAATGATCATTATTACGATCAAGAGTTGAGTTAACTACACAATTATCAACGAAAGTGCCCAAGGATTGGCCTTTTTCAACATTAGCATCAATCAAATATTCATCACAAACCATATGCACATTAGAATTATCCATATCTTCCTTGCATTGATCAATGCCTCTTCGCAAGCTAGCAATACCTTCACGAAGTTCTTGGAGTTGCTCGTTCGTAGTCTCTTTTGCTTTTTGAAATTCCTCTTGTAAAAAGTTGGAAACTTTGTCTATAAAGTTAGAGACTTTTTGTTCACGAGCATAAGAATCCCCGGCAACGGCGCCAAAATTTGATCGCTGTCGTAGGCGTCAAAAATATAAATTACACTTTCTTACTACTCAGAATATATAATGAAGCAAGGGCAAGAAAGGATCGTTCCCACAGAGAGGTCTTGGTTGTCAAATTGATTCGGTTTCCTATAAATAACACCGGGAGTTTTCTGATTTTTATAAATGAAATAAAATAAAAGCAAAACAATAAAAAGTAAACACGCAAATCAAGGATGAGAAAGTATTGGTCATGGATTTCGTCTTCAATCACAAACATGTTTTCAACACAATAACTAGAATTGATATTTTAATCTCAACTTTTATCAAAGGCCCTAGAATACCTTGATCGCAAGAATATCCCGCTAATCTCCTCTTGTCATCAACAAACACATTAAAAGATGCGAATATGAATTCTATCTAAAGGAACAACCTAACGTGTAAAAGCACTAATCAAGTTTAATTCCCTAGATGCATTAGGTTCTATGAAATCAGGCCAATCAAAGCAATCGAACGTGTAAAAGCACTAATCCGATTTAACAAAGGTTATGGTTCACATAAGATCATAAGAATATATCACTACAAACTATAATCTTATTTATGCTACTTGCAATCAGGAATTATCACTTTTGCATATAATAACCCTAATCTAGCAATAAAGATGAAAGCAAACTCAATCGATTCGCGACTCAACTAAACAAGCATTCAAATCATGTAACAATATTAATGGTGAATCATAAACGATAATATGAGAGAAAACTAATTTATTGCACAAAAATTCATGTTTGGAAATCCAACTAATTCATAACCAAAAGAAAACTCTAGCTCATATTCATGGAGTTCATAACAAGAAAGAGAAAAGACTTCATGGTTTCAAAACCCTAGAAAAACAAAGTAGAGGCCAAAGATTGCCTTCTTTTCTTGTTATGTGAATAGGTTTTTATATCATGAGACTTCGTATCTCAATCTCGACCAACTCAAAGGCCAAGCCCTAACCAACTCTACAAAACTGTCCGTTCCAACCAGCCCACAAGATGTTAAGCCCAATTCATTTGAGTAAACCACTGAATCGGTGAGTCGGGAACACGGATCACCGAGTGAACTCGCCTCAATAGAAAATCTGGCGAGTTTCCTTTATTTCCAGGCCAACTCTGGCCAATTTCTTCTCCCCTGCAAACCTAGCATTCATCTAGCATTCATACCCACAATTCGCAGACCCACTTCCTGTGCCTTCACTTGCATTACTACTACCAAAGACCGACATCCATTAGCTCATCTCAGTTCATAACACCAGCTGCAATTCCTTCTGTGGCTTCAAGCCACGGCAACCTCAACATCCAGTGCCTCAATAGGACTTCAGTTCTTGAAAAACCTTGTAATACAACTTCACAGCAGCATCATCTCCAGTGCCAAACCTGGTAATCCCTGCAATCTCAGTATAACTCATCATCATTGCAGCACCCATTGGCAACCCTGGCAACATCTTCTCATTCTTCCATTGCAGCACAAACAAACACAAATGCCAGCCACTAGCCCAGCAAACTGCACCATCAGTGTACAGCTCCAACCATTCCTTATCACTCTCTGCTGCAACACAATACAACCCAGACAGCAATATATGCCCTGCATTAATGCCATACATTCACCACTGCCAACTGCAAACCTTAGCGTCGCCTTCTCAGATTCATGCCTTGCCCAATTCTGCCACTGCGAACTAGCTCAGTTTGAGCTTCATTTTCTTTTCAGATCCACACAATAAGCTGCGGCTGCCATCAAGCCATCTCTTCCATGTTCTTCTCAGCCCAATTCAGCCTTCAATTCTTAGCACACATCTACTCTTCTCAGCTCCTCCATTGCTTCAGTTGGCAGCTACAACTCATTCACCTGCCAGCAAAACCACCCATATGCCTGCAACTCTACAATTCAGTTCCTTGTGCTCTCACTTGCAGCTGCAAGACTCTGCATACAACAATTCCCAGTCTGCCATTATTTCAGCACACTTTATTTCCTTTAGCTCCATCTTCCTTCCACCACAAGATTTGCCATTACCTGCACCTGCGATTCCCTTGCAACTTCTGGCAACACAAACTCAGAACCTCCTCAAACTTGTACACTCCTTTCCCTATTAGCTTACAACAACAGCTCTCAACTCTGTCAATTTCTCAGAACCATTGCAACTTCATAATTCCGTAGTCCTAAGCATTCATCTAATTCCCTGTAATACTTGACCAAGACTCTTGGTTCAACTCAATCAAGCTCAATCGACTCCTGCAGTTGCAATCCATTACTGCAGATTCCGTCTTGCCTGTCTGACATCACTACCGATTACTGCACTTGACTAACTGACTGAGCACCATTGCACTCTGTGATACTCAACACATTATACTTTAAAACCACCATAACAGCCAACACCACACATTCTCGTACACAACCCTGTAGAACATACATTCACCAGTTCCTAGAACTATGCTTGTAAATCCCTTGCAATCACTGTAGAGCTACCATCTTAGATTCCAGCCTTCACCTCTTTTGCCCCATCACGCTACAAGACAAAAATACCAAAAACCCATTGCATAACCTTGACATCTTCATCCCGATTGACTTGAATCTCGAGCTCGAAACCCAATTCATAAACCCTCAATTTCTCCTTTGAATTCCTCCATCAAAACAACCAACGACTTCTCTCTTTTATTCTCGGCCTGATTCACCATTAAATCGGGAATTGACACAAACCCGGTGTTCAATATCCTTCTCATACTCGAATCATCTCTTCAATCAACATCGACCATCAGTAACACACCACAACCCATCAGATTTGAACAAAAACCCTAACCCTGAATTTCTCGAATTCTTCTTCTATTCTTCGCTGGATGTGTAAACTCATCTTTCATTTACCCTTCTCAATCTCAGACAGCATCGTCGCCTCCATTTCCTCACCTCTCTGTGAACATTAACGAAGCGGCCATCACAGTTCCTCTCTTATCTCATTCTCAATCAGACAAACACAATAATGAGAAGAGAAAATGTTTCTCTGGGTTTTGGGATTGTAATGAATGAAACAACTACATGCACCCAGCCATTGGATAAAGGCCACCAACAAAGTGACAACCCCTTAATCTTGGCTAGACTCCCTTTAGCACGTGCCTGTGAAATGACGCTTTTATCAATTTTTGTCGATTTCTCTTGGTTCGCTCCAAATGACTCCATTGCACCTAAAAACTCAAAACAAACGTAATAATACATAATTCGCCAGAAAACATAACAAAGAAAGCATCAATTATAGATATAATCAAGGTGTTTAATACACCTATCAAAGTATTGACTAAGGGGGAGTGATAAATATCACTATAATATTATTGTCAAAGTTGTGATGCAATTGGACTTTGATGTTGTGTAATAATACCATGACATTGTATAACAATGATTGAGAATAATTGTTTTCTTATTGTTATGGCTACGGATCTTCAACAACAATGATGCTGAGTTGAACACGTTCAGAATCGTTGGAGTACATGGAGTAGCGAAGAATTCAAGGAATGTTGAAGAGCCAAGGAAATCAAGCATGATGGATGAGAAGCTACAAAGTTTATTTATTTTGTAATCCATATGTATTGATAGTTTTGTCACTAAAATTGACAAAGGGGGAGATTGTTAGAGCACTGCTCGGTCGAAATCGCAAGCATTGCTATCTCAAGCTTGTTTGTCAAGTTTAGTTTATCAAAACTATAGTCTTGATTTCTAGTCTACTTATAGCTATGTCTCGGATTATGATAGAATGTGTAGTTGAGCTTTAGACTTCACGGCGTTCATTAATTGAAGACGAAGATCTATTGAGGAGAGCTTGGAGGAACTTCATCAACAAAATGTATGTGGAGACTAAAACTTATCTATCACTCAGAAGTATATTCTATCCTATCTATTAATGAGACTAAGTCGTATAGCTATGTACACTTTTATATTATACAAATTTGATATTTCGAGATGAGTTTATCTCGCTTATCTATTTCTCTAAATATGTGTTGGAAGCTTTTTGCTTTAACTATGTTCATCAATATTCTTGACGAGTTTAGTTGGAAACAATTTATTTGTTGGAAACAAAATATTAAGTCAAAAGATGATCATGTGGAAAATGCCTTGAAACATCTTACATGATATGTGTGAGACAATCATTTGATGTTGACTTGGAAAGTTTCGTATTGATCATTCGATCACTTGAAAATTACTTGAAGCTAATAGTTTGTGTGAGACAGCTATTGTCGTTTTCTAAGAATGTTTCAATGATTGAAATGGGAGTTTAGAGCAATTAACCATGTCTGGATACAACGTGGTATGCACACCTAGTATGCGAACTGTTTTGTAATGATTCTTGTCCGGGAAACTTGTTTGCGTACCTAGAATGCGAACGGTTTTAATCTGTAAAGGTCCGAGAACCTTGTTTCCGTACCTAGTATGCGAACGGTTCTACCTGAGTTGGGTCCGGGATGGCTGTTCGCGTACCTGGTTTGCGAACGAATGGACAGGCCAAGATCCGGATTTGATGTTCGCGTAACTGGTTTGCGAACACAGTGGTTAAGTTCTAAAATCGGCTAAGTATGATTCTCATACTCATGAAATAAAACATTTATGAATTAAGGAATGCAATCTTTGCAAACCGTGGCTTAATGTTCATGAATTGATTCTTGAATAAGTACTTTGTACGATTATGAATCAATCTGATTTTGTTTCAACTTGTTCATATATATTTTTATGAGATAGTGAACAGTTGAACAACTCTATGTAAAACACAATTAAATTCATTTGATTATCTTTCATGTTTGATTGATCATTATATTTCATCTAGAAGTGTTAGATGAATGTGGTTAAGATAAAAGTGTTCATATGACTAACTTCGGTTAACTATTATTCAAACAACTCAATATACACATTTAGGTAAGGTTACCCATATCTAAATGAAGGTATATTTCATTTGTGTGTAACAAGCTAAGACCATCTAACGGTGGAGATTAATTTCTTTATTTTAGATTGAATCTTACATCAGGATTTCATCTAACGGTGAATATTGAATGCTTTGTTACTAAGCTATCTTAGCTTTGATTGAAAGCAAACCCTGATTTGAAAGACTATATAAGGTAGAACTCTAACAACTGGAAAATCTAATCCCGACACTTTCATGTGTCCTAGTTGCGTACTAAAGTCGATTCTCCTTTAACTTAGGTTTTTCCAAAACCATATTAGGTTAATGACTTGAAGACTTTATTTGGGATTCGTGAAGATCCAACTATTTTATCCGTAGTTGCGTATTAAGTCTTACTTGTTCTATCGTATTGAGTACTATCTTCTCTAAAATTTGCTCGAGATTTATCTCTGTAAGATAAAAAAAAAGTAATCACAAAGTTCTTTGTCTCAGACTTTGTAGTTCCGCGGTAACTTCTTTTACTACCATATAGTTAAGTTATTGTGAGGTGATTGATATTTCTAGGCTGCCCTTCGGGAGTATAAGATCGGATTATCAATTGGTTGTTGTTCACCTTGATTTATCATAAGACAAAACAAAACTTCATAGGTACTTTTGTGGGTGACAGATTTATCTATCAGAATACACTTATCTGTGAGAGACAGATTTGCTTATAAGTCTTCGACTTTGGGTCATAGAAACTCTTAGTTGTGGGTGAGATCAGCTAAGGGAATCAAGTGCACAGAATCCGGCGTGGTTCTAGAGGCGTAAGGAATGCGACTGTACCTTAAACGGTGTGATATTTGGTTAGGGATCAACTACATTCCAATCTAAAGTTAACTTGTAGTAGACTAGTGTCTGTAGCGGCTTAATACAATGTGGTGTTCAAAGCTGGACTAGGTACCGGGGTTTTTCTACATTTGCGGTTTCCTCGTTAACAATTTTTTTGGTGTCTGTGTTATTTCTTTTCCGCATTATATTTGTTTATATAATTGAAATAACACAGGTTGTGTGTAGTTCAATCAATTAGTAAATCTGACCTTTGTTTGTTGGATATAAATTGATTGACACTTGGGCGTTGGTCTTTGGTACCGTCCAATTATTTCTCATTTGAATCAGGCTCATAGATTTCTATACATTGATTTCTTTGATTGAATTGAGAAAAAGAGATATAACTCTTTGATATCTTTTCTTGATAGAGCTCGCTTTATAAGCTGGTGCTCTCGGAATAATATTTGAGTTAGTCCATACAGATTGCCGAACAATTATTGGATGTGGTTGTTATACCCCACTTTTTCGACTTTAGTTATTCTTGTAATAGAAATGATTTGGATTTGTCAACTGTTCAAAGATTTTTTCTACTTTCGAACTTCTCCTCCATAACTCATATGTGACAATATCAGTTTCCTTTTAGCCGGTGCCTCTTCATTATCAATTTGTGAAGGAACGTTTGAAACATTTGTATTGGCTTGTGCGCTATTTGTCCCACTTTCTCCCTTCTTTGGTTGACCCATTTTCTTTGGAACCTTCGCCTCTTCATATTTAGCGTCTTCATTCTCATGTCTACAAAGGATTTTTATGACTCAACAACGGGTTTTTCGGTACTCATTGCAACCTTAAACTCTTTCCTTTCTTCCTTCCAATCCATGTTGGTAGGTGGTCTTCCCGTCGGCGGTAGCACCGTTGGTTCTCCGACCGGTACCATATGGGGTTCGTGGCTAGTTTTAAGTCGTACATCAAAACTTTTCTTCCCAAGACATCCTTTTTGCGAATTTCTCGATGATTTCCCTTCCAATATCCGTGTCCACAAAGGATTCGAGTGGTTCTTCGGTTGGGGGTGGTTTGAAAGTAAGTTGCTTCCAAAACGGATCAATGATTTCAAAGGAATTCCTTGTTGGTACTTGCGATCATGTGATGACACGGAAATCCGAAGGCCGTCATCATCATACATTTGCATTCAATTCTTCTTCTCCCCATCTCCTTATCCACATAATATTTGTAATCCTTTATCATAGAAATGATTTCCCGGTGAGACACCCTATAATTTAAATTTCTAATCAACCGATGGTGTTCCTTGTAGCTTGTGATAATTTCATCCTACTCTCTTCCATTTGAGCGCTTATCTTGATGATATCGGCCTTGGTGTATTCATGGATGGCTTCTTGTAATGTAACCACGGTGTTTTGGCTCCCTCGGAGCAAGCTTTTCAAACGTCCATGAGATCCTTCCGCGATACTTGTCGCCTCATTCTTGTAATGCATATGTTGGTACGTGTAAGCACACACAAATTTTTCCTTGTACGGATCCAACAATTCCTTCAAGCAATAAACCACACACTTCTCGTAATCTTTCTTCCATAGCCCAATAAAACTCTCCAAGTAGGATTCGAAGTCGTCCCACGGACATTGAGTGTACCATTAAATCCAAATGATGTTGTAAAGCCTTCCATAGTAACCCATTACGCTTCATACTCCGATTGCCTTTTCTTCTTGTCCGCCTCTCTTTGTTCGGAGTTAGTTTTTGAAGACGCTCATCTTCGGCCTTTTTACGAGCGGTACCTTTTTGTGGCTTTGGATTTTGGATATGACCCCTAAAATTACTTCTAATATTGCATTGTATGTGCCATTTGCAAACAAAATGCTTAGCGTCCGGAAAAACCACTCGATGACATTCATTAGTGCTTGGTCCTTATCCGTTACTATGATCCTCGGAGTTTGATCGCCACGGTATATCTCCTTCAAGGTCTCTAGCATCCAAGTAAAACTCACATCATTCTCCGATCCATAAACCCCCATGCTACAGTGTGAAAGTTTGCTTGTGGAAGTATGACAAGCAATGTTTAACAACGGCATATTGTACTTGTTGGTCATGTATGTACAATCTATTAACAAAACTTGATAGAAGCATTGTGCCAACTTGATCATCTCCGGATGCGCCAAGAAAATACGAGTCACTTTGCCTTCCAATACTTGCTTTCTCATTGTGTATCGTGTTGATCGGCTAACCATTGAGATTGTTCTATAAACGCTCTACCATCCCATGACCTCCTCCTAAAGGCTGCTCTTGTCGTGTAAATTTGCCTCAAAGTGGACAAGTTATCCTTATCATCCTCCTTAATCTTCCTAAGGATGTCACTTGGTTTACACGCTTTCATCGACCTCACCGTTTCCAATTGATGTGGTTTCAACCCACAAACGGTCGCGTGTCCAACAAGACCGGATCATCATGATTGTGACAACCATTCATCACTTTAGAGAACTTGTATACCTTACTACCATCGGGTCTCTTGGGTCTATTAACTATAATCTTAAACGGGCAACCATACTTCTTTGATTTAGTAATGTATTCCCTTGTCGTCTTCTTCACGTACAGTCTTTCCTTTGCCCAGTGACTTTCTTGCTTTCCACCTCTCTCACAAACAATTTCCAAACGATCTTCACTTGAATGACGGACTAAAACTAAGCGCATTTGATCTCTATTCCCTTGTCTATAAACCATTGCTTTGCATCATTCCTTTCTTTCCATTCCAAATCGGTGTAATAGTGGGCAGAGGTATCAACACCTACGGGTTTGGGTTGATCTTCGTCGAACGCCGTAACAATCTACAACAAATATCAACAAGTTGATGATTCAAAATCGGTTTATATGTTACAGTCGATTAAACCGATTTTCCACAATCGGTTTATATGTGCAACTATAAACACCGATTAAAGATTTGTCTAAAAAATTTCAAAGTCCACGATCGGTTCACGTCTCGTGTCATATAATCCGATTGTTGTTCACATTTCTCCTGGAACTTTAAGAATCGGATTACATATACACGAAAATAAACCGATTGTCGACTTACGTGATTATTCAAGTAAAGAAATCGGGTTATGAACATCACCAACAAAAATCGATTCTGGTCACGTACCCATCGCGCCAAAAAAATTACTATAATCGGTTCATATGGTGATGAACAAAGACGATTTTTGTACCCAATTTTGGGGATTTCACCCCGAGAATCGTTTATGTAGTGTTATCGAATAAACCGATTACGGAAAACATTTTGAAATGTTGTTCCTTTTTGGGCGATCGAGACGTGCAAATACATGTTTGTAGATCGTTACAACTCATACCTGTTTATTAGAAGCATTATCACCTTCTTCTTCCCGACGAATTTGTTCTTGTGTTTGAATAATATCCTCAAGCATTCTTTGGTTGACATCCTCTTCTTCTTTCAACAAATTATTCAATTCGGTAGGATCGAAATCATGATAATACGATGCACCCACTTCTTCATCACTACTAGAGTCTTCATCATCACTATAAAGTTTCATTTTTCCTAAGAAAATCACAAACCCTAATTTTATCTTTTTTCCCTCTACTTCTTCTTTCCCTCCAAACCTTAAAAGGGGAAATGAATTTCTACTCTAATCTAACACTATAATCAAACTCAAACACTAATTAATTTAACTAATACTAACTTAATTAATCATCACTAATTTAATAAGGGTATATTAGGTATTAATAAAAATAGTGGTTAAGAGCAACCACAGTCTTGGACCAAAACTAAAAATTTAGTCGAAACACCAGGCGTTACGGGGCGGAGTAAAAACCAAATACCAGACTAAAACCAAAAACCAGAGTATATTTGGTCTTTGGTTTGGTTATGGTCGGGCGTAATTCACGACTACGCCTGATTGGGACGGAACTGCAGGTTACGCCTATCGCTGAGGCGGATGTAATATTTGCGCCTGGTTGGGGCGGGAGTGCAGAGTTCGCCCGCCAGGCGGGAATTTTTAGTTGCGCTGATGCCGAGCTGTTTCATCGGGTTCGCCCCATTCGGGCGTAATTAAACGTTACGCCCCATCGAGGCGCGATTATAAATACCGCCCGACTCTGGCGTAATCACGGATTCGCCTTATCTTTGAATGGGCGCAACTACATACTACGCATGTTACTCATGGGCGTAACCGGCTCAATAACATGCTCTCCTCCTCCTCCTCCACCACCACCACCACCACCACCACCACCATTACTCATTTCTACGAGACTACGATATCGATGATGGTGACGATATCTCCATACCCTTTTTATTCACCAACCAAAACCCCTAATTCTATATTACAATGGTGAATCGAAAATTCAAGCATTCATTGGTTACGCAAAAGTTAAATTTGAGAAGACGACTCGTATGAAGTATGAATCTGTCTTTTCTTTCTCTAGTTGTATGAAGTGGACATTTGAACGGTTGTTGAGTTGATGATATTGATGATCTCTGTATTTTGCTGACCAAGACTAACCTCGTTCTTATTTTGGACGGCTGATACTATGTCTCATCTAGAAAGTTTGGTATACTTCCGCATACAACGAAATTGTGTATTCAGGCGGAATGTTGGGATTACGCTCCATCGGGCGTAATTTGGGATCACGCCCCATTCGGGCGTAATTTTAAGTTGCGTCTCTCCATGGGGCGGTTTTATATATTACGCCCCACACCAAGCATAATTTATACCTATGCCCGACACCAGGCGTAACTTACAATTACGTCCCATCCAAGCGTAATTTATACCTACGCCCCGTATCGGACGAACCTGTGTAACTCCGCTCCACAAAATTTACTCCTCCACCGTAGCGTCGCTGGACGGACTAAACCAAATTATCTGACTTTTTTTTAGTCTTTAGTCTTTAGTTATACTCCCATGACTGCAGTTGCTCTAAGGGGTTTCTAGAAATTACTTGTTAGTGACCCTATTTTGTCATTTAGCTATAGGCCCCAATTAAGTGGCATAGGCCCCAATTTATGAAGGATCACAAAACCATCAAATTTTATTTATTTCATTAAATTGTTTATTTATTTTCCACCAAATAGAAAAATCAAAATTAACTAGGCCCATAATCTGATCTAACCATGGATTGAGGGGGGTTAACCACACCTACTTACCTCTTCGTGATTTTTTGACCCTACTCCTGAATCCTGATACGAGACCCCTGTTATAAATATCACTACTACTGTCATTAACCCCATTTACTAATAAACTCCGCCCCGAAAAACAAAAAGAAACAAACTCGCTTTTCCTCCTGTCACCAGCCTCTTTTTCTGTCTGTAATTTTTCCTAGGGGTTTCAACTCTTCAAAAGGGGGTTTTGATTTTGCGGAGAAAATAACCTCTTTCAAGTTTCTTTTATAGAATTTGCATGGCAATAAGCTTGTTATCACATGAGGTATCAGACCTCTGTCTTGGTAAACCAGCTTTGAGATCATTATCAATTTCTGCTACAATTAGTGATGCTTTATCTGTATTGAAATTCACCGGTGAAAATTATATTAGCATATGGAGTTGTGATCATTCTGACCTATTAAAAATTGATAGTAATTGTGGAGAAGAAGAAAAATGTAGATGTATTGGCAAAATTTGTATGGTTAACATTGTTTGTTATCTATGCAAAGAGGAGAATGTATCAAATCCTTGTCTTGCATTAAAATCTCCTGTTTCTGTTCTTCTTCCTGAGGGTGTTTCTCCTGGAGTTATTAGGCATGTGGAGCCACATTCAAGGTTTGGGGTTGTTTTTTCTTTTTTAGGGTTTCCGTTTCTTTAAATTTTTTGATTATTTTTTATTTTGTTTTTGCTGTTTCTTGTTTTTTAATCTTGTGTGTTGTTAATTGTTTGATCAATTGTGGGAGGTTTTTTGTTGCATGAATTGTTCCGGCAATGTCAAAGATTTTTGCCGGATTCAAAAATCAGAGCTTGTTAGAGGTGTCTTTTTATCTCTCTTTTTTGACTGTTACTTGTTTGTATTATTGTCTCTGTTGAGATAAAGACTAATTTCATTAAAAAGAGAGAAATTAGGGAACAATTTCATAAATTAACAAAAAGATAAATTAACCTGGTCAAGAAAGAAAACCGAGTCGGATAGAGTAGAACCTAACAATTTTTGCAGCTCTGTTGTTGAAAATTGCAGTTTGTTTGATTGTTTAAACTTGTGTCTTTCTGCAGCAACTAATTACTTTCAATCTGTTTGTTTCTTTGTTTACTTCTACAGTTTGCTAGAAGTGATTGATCTCATCATAGAAGGTAGTGCACAGAACCTGATTGTACCCTTAAAAACCAGCTCAAGGAAAAAGCTTCTTTCAAAATCTTCGTTTGGGCCAACTCACCACAGTGGTCATGAATTTTGTTGGTTAACACAAGAAGATGTCATTCGGTATCTTCTCAACTTGATTGGTCTATTCTCTCCGACCCCATTTTACTCAATTGAGTCCCTGGATATTATTGATCCTGAAATTCTAGCTGTTGGTTACCATGACCCTGCTTCTTCTGCTGTCACTGCTATTTCTAATGCCTTAGCTCAACAAACCTCGGTTGCAGTAGTCGATGAATTAGGCAAATTGTTAGGGGAAATTTCACCATTAACACTTTCTAATAGTGAAGAAACTGTTGCAGCTGCAATTGCAACACTCTCAGCTGGTGAGTTAATGTCATACATAGATTGTGGTGGCCCACCAAGTCATTTGATCAAAAAGGTTAAAACAAAATTGGAGGATAGAAATTTACAAGGGATGTTGGATTTGATACAAGAGTTGAGTATGTCAAAATCTTCCTCATCGTCGTCGCAAGCATTTTCTTCCTTTTGGTCTTCTTCCTCTTCGTCATCCTCTTCTTCTTCAGATGACGAATGTGCTTCTACTTTACTGAGAAGTAGTAGTGATAGTACACCAACAAGATCAAATAGTATGAGCAGTAGGTGTAGCCGATCAAGTTGTTATTCAGCAAGGTTAGTAAGAAGATCAGAAGCAATTGTTTGTAATCGTAGAAGTTCATTAGTTGCTGTCATGATTCAAGCTTTAGCTCATAGAGTTAATTATGTTTGGGTCATTGAAGATGATTATACTTTGGTTGGTATTGTTACTTTCTCAGAGATGTTGAAAATCTTTAGAGAACATTTAAATTCAATTTAGTTACTATTCCTCAAATTTTTCGAAAGTTTGTAGAGCATAAACTCAAAAATTCTATATTAAAATAGGATTTCCGTGAGTGGTTTATAGAGATGAATTTAGTATGGAGTTTGTCTTTGTTTATGTTGTGACCTGCTACTACTCTTGTCTGTTGTCTTTGGATTCTGAAAATTGTTTTCTATATTTCTTTTGTGAAGAAAAAGTTCTGTTTTAGGATTTTTTTTTTTTTTCTTTTTTCTTTTAGATGTATTCCAAATTTCTAATCGGAGGAAGGATCTAATACGAATCTAAGAAATATATCTTTTGGGGCCTTTTAAGTTATTTCTTTCTTGGGGTCAAATATGGATGGTCAGTTTTGCAATGCAATAAAGTAATATGGAGGTGGAGTTGAACCATTCTTCTGATTCTCCAAAGGTTACTTTCTATATTACAGTAACACAGTTCCACTACAGCAAATTTGCCAGGAAGTCAAAGCTGATCAACAGCCAGGCAAGTGGCATTAGCTTGAGCAGATTTAATCTCAGTGTTTCAAAGTTGAAACTGAATAAGACGTGCATTTTAGAGTCAGTGTTTTAGGGGCAGTTTTTTAAACTGTTATACATCGGAAAATTTTATACAGTTATATTAACATATTTCTATCAATAACTCTATACTCACTTCAGTTTCTCCCGGAGTAATCACCGAGTAAAACACGGACCCCACTTTTCTCCCAATGCCGGGAGATTTTGTGGTGAAACAGTAATCATTTCCTAATCAGATCTTTCATTAATGAGTAAAACACGGACCCCACTTTCCCACACTACCATCCCAATGCCGGGAGATTTTGTGGTGAAACATCACGGTGCGTGTAGCACCACTGTATTTCTATCGGAGGGATCTTTCATTAATAACAAAAAAAGAAAAAGAACCACCTTGCGTTATTTAATTCTGCAACAGTAACTTTCATCAACACCTGGTTAGTTGTACCAGCTGTCAGCTCTTATAAGTTGTGTCGTCATTGCATGAGAGGATCCGGGAAAACATTTCCCTTCGTCCATTCCATTAACATACTGCCCATCGTTTTCAATGGATAGCAACTCACTCGAGCAATGCAATTATTATTAAAAAACCGACAGTCCAATACTACAAGAAAATGAAGAAAAAAAAATGAAATCGTATGTATTAGACGGTGATTATACAACGAGATGTCAAGAAAGAAACTTCGCAAAGATATTATTTCTGTCGACGAATGTGTTTGAGATTATTTTTTAAAATCAATACGTGTATTAGAGATACTACTACTAGTAATAATACAGTTGTATGTATGCGTGACAACAGTTTAGTCGCTAGCCGACTACTGGGGCATATAAGAGAATAAAAGCTGAATATAGAAAAGAAAGACGTTCGCTGGAAGGAAAACTGATTCCTCTACGGCACCATCGTATAGAGATTTGTAGGACTAGAATGTGAATGTGAATACAAGACTCATACTAATCCGAAAATGAAGAAAAAGAGTATATGTCTCTAAAATAGTTTACTAAGATTAACAGATACCGTTGGAAAATATTAAACTGAACAGCTTAATTCCAATTTGATGGCAAAACAGAACCTTGAGTTTACCTTAAAGACAAACACATAATGCCCACCTAAGAGTGATGTAAAATAACACTGTTTTGAGTTTTGACCCCAATTAAATATCAAACTCCAAAGATGGGTAGTCATTTGGTAATAATTCCACATTATGAGTAGGTAATAGTAGTAGAGTCGGAGGTTGATCTCAAGTCTTGAAAGTCTATTATAACATACCAATTCTGAATTAGTAATAAGTTAAAGAATCAAAAGTTTCTTCGTAACAAAACCACGAGGATTGAAAACAGATATTCACAATTAGTAAACGTAAGACTGTAACCGCGACTCAGCTGTTTGAGATCCGATTTCATTATTTCTTCATTGTTTCCAACAATTTTAAGGTATTTGATTTTGCTATGGAGGTTGAAAGGAAGCGCGTTGATGATACCAACAAGCCATTCAAATTTGAAGGGCTGCATTTCAGAAGATGGAAGCTGAAGATGTTCTTTTATCTAAACTCATGAATTTTGCATATGATTGTGTCGAGTGTTCATCCACGGAACCATGGAACTGCTTCTTGATAAAGCGCTACTGGCGATAAGGCTGTTGTTGATCTTGATGATGGTGCTGCTGCTCTTGATCCATCTCCTTCCGATGGTGCCAAAGATGTTGTTTCTCAAGCTGCTGAGGAGAAACAAAAGGCCATTGACAAATGGATCGATGGCGACTTTGATTGCAAAAACTACATTCTTAACGCATTATCGATGATTTATATGAGTATTATTCAACTTTTGAAGCTTGCTAAAATGTGTGGGATGCATTACGGAAAAATACGACAGGGAAGCTGGCTCAAAGAAGTATCTTTGAGCCGGTATTTGAGATACCAAATGGTGGATGATAGGTCGGTTGTTGCACAGGCTCATGAACTTCAAAAAATTTACCACGAAATTGTGGCGAAGGTATGAAAGCCGATGAACAATTTCAAGTTTACGTAATGATTGACAAGTTACCACCTAGGTGGAAAGATTTTCGTAATACTTTGCGTCACAAGACTAAAGAATTTTCTCTTGAAAGTTTGATTGTTAAGCTCAGGGTTGAGGAAGAAGCTCGGAAACAAGATAAGAAGGAAGAGATTCTCATTGTTTCTAACAATAAGACTCATCAGAGTTTGAAACCTAAGAAAAGGGATATGAAACCTAACCCGAACCAAAAGAAAGGAGGAAGGCCTAATCAAAACAAGAACCAACACCCATCGAAAAATGGACAAGAATTCCAATCCCGAGTTTCTTTGTTATACGTGTGGTAAACCAAACCACATGGCTAGGAATTGCGGGTTTAACAAGGAAAAGAATAACGCACAAGCTAATCTGTGGGTGACGTTATAATTGCCATGGTCTACGATCCGAGTTCTTCATGGTTGGTGGATCGATGGGTGGTGGATAGACGGTGGTGCCAAAGCGTCATTGTTGTTTTGATAGGTCAATGTTTAAGACTTATCTTTGAAACAAAGGATAAAAAGTGTTGTTGGGAGACTCTCCGCGACCTTTGTGGTGAAAGGTTACAGTACGGTAGAGTTGAAGTTTACTTAAGGAAGACACTTATCTTTGAAAGATGTCCTTCACACTCCGGAAATGAGAAAGAACCTTGTTTAGAGGCTATCTTCTCAACAAAGGCCGGGTTGTATCAAACTATTGGGTCCGATGTTTACTTTATAACTAAGAATAAAATTTTGTAGGAAAGGGTTATGCTACTTGATGGAATGTTTAAGCTTAATGTTGATGCTATGAATAAAATTGATTCTTACGCTTATATGGTTTGCAATTTTAATGTTTGGCATGGTAGGCTTTGTCATGTGGGTAAAAAGTTAGTAAATAACATGAGCAAGTTAGGTGTCCTTCTGAATTTTACGAAAATGAATTTGAAAAATGTGAATCTATGAGTCAAGCAAAAATAACTAAGACTTCACATAAATCTGTTGTAAGAGAATCCCAACCACTAGACTTAATACATTCGACTTGTGTGAATATGAAGGTATCCTAACTAGCAATGGGAAGAGATATATTATGACGTTCATTGATGATTGTTCTAATTATACGTATGTTTATTTCTTTGAGCCATAAGAATGAAGCTATTGAAAAGTTTAAAATTTTTATT
Organism: Papaver armeniacum; assembly: GCA_023531295.1. Taxonomy (NCBI): domain Eukaryota; kingdom Viridiplantae; phylum Streptophyta; class Magnoliopsida; order Ranunculales; family Papaveraceae; genus Papaver; species Papaver armeniacum. The sequence continues at coordinate 204,143 of JAJJWW010011058.1, forward strand.
CTTTGAAATTGAAAATCAATTTGGTAGAAAAATTAAGAGGTTTCGTAGTGATAGAGGCACTGAATATGATTATGCTCCTTTTACTGAAATTTATCAAACTAATGGCATAATACATGAAAGAAGCTGCTCCATATAATCCTCAAATGAATGGAAAAGTGAAAGAAAGAATCGTACACCGATTGAACTTCTTGTTGCTTGTTTGCTTAGTTAAGTGCTTGCTTCTCATTGGTGGGGTGAATGTTTGTTGATTTGTTTGCCATGTTTTGAATCGCATTCCCAATAATAAAACCATGATATCTCCTTATGAACTTTGGAGAAATAGAAAACCTAATGTATCTTATTTTAGAGTTTGGGGCTGTTTGGCTTTTGTTAGGAAACCTGATCCTAAAAGACATAAGTTAGAAAGTAGAGCTTATGAATGTGTTTTTATTGGTTATGCTCAAAACAGTAAAGCTTATAGGTTCTTTGATATTAATAATAAGGTTATTATTGAATCTGTTGATGTTGACTTCTTTGAAGATAGATTTCCTTTTAAATCTAGAATTAGTGGGGGTAATAGTGGGGGTTCAACACCTAGCACTTTACCTAGTGTTGATTCTGAGTCTAGATTAGAAGAACCTAGAAGTGAAGAAACTAGGATCACTGAATTTGAACCTAGATCCAGTAAAAGAGCTAGGACTGAGACAAAAGATAAAAATCCACGATTTTGAATTTTACGCTATAGAAGAAGAACCTTCTAATTTACAAGAGGCGTTTAGTTCCGCGAGAGTCTAGTTTCGGCAAGAAAGCTGTAGATAATGAATGGGATTCTCACATGTCTAATGGAACTTGGAGTTATGTAGATTTACCTCCTGGTTGTAAGCCAATAGGTTGTAAATGGGTCTTGAAAAGGAAACTCAAACTGATGGAACAATAGATAAGCATAAGGCTAACTGGTTGCCAAAGGTTATAGGCAGCGAAGAAAGTAGACTTTTTTGATACTTATTCTCTGTTACTAGATTAACATCTATACGTGTTTTGATTGCTGGTTCTGCTACTCATAATCTTGTTATTCATCAAATGGATGTTAAAAGTTTGCTTTTTGAATGGTGAACTAGAAGAAGAAATTTACATGGAACAACCTGAAGGTTTTGTAATTCTGGACAAGAACAAAAAGTATGTAAGCTAGAAAAATCTCTTTATGGTTTTGAAACAAGCTCCTAAACAATGGCATGAGAAATTTGATAATTTAATGATTTCAAGTAACGAGAATAAATGAGGGTGACAAATGCATCTATTATAAATATGAGAATGATGTATATGTGATTGTTTGCTTGTATGTGGATGATTTGCTAATATTTGGTTCCAGTTTATCATTGTCAATGAAACCAAAAAGCATGCTTAGTTCGAATTTTGACATGAAAGATTTGGGTGAAGCTAGTGTAATCTTGGGAATCAAAATAACTAGAACTAATAGTGGTATTTGTTTGGATCAATCTCACTACATTGAAAAAATCCTAAAGAAGTATGAATATTTTGATTATAAACCTGTTTGTACTCCTTTTGATCCTTTGTGAAATTGTTAAGGAACACTGGAGAAAGTGTTAGACAATCTGAATATGCTAGTATAATAGGCGTGCGTTATGCACCAGTGATTGTACTAGACCAGACATTGCGTATGCGATGGGAGTTTTGTGCCGGGGTTTACCCAGTAATCCTAGTTTGAAACACTTGGGATCTTTGTTGAGAGGGTTATGCGGTATCGAAAAGAACCACAAACCTAGGATTACACTATCAAAGGTATCCAGCGGTCCTTGAAGGATTTAGCGATGCAAATTGGAATATTCTTTCGAGATGATTCCAAGTCCACCGGTGGATATGTTTTTACTATTCTTTGGGGCAATTTGTATCTTGGAGATCAAAGCAGAGACAATTATAGCCCAATCTACGATGGAGGCTGAATTGATAGCGATAGAAGCAGCTAGTGAAGAGGCGGGATGGCTGAAATGTCGTTGTCGGACATTCCGGTATGGAAAAACCAATACAGCCACTTTGATCCCGATAGTAGTACGCGGCTATCGGAGTAGTAGATAATTGTTATAATAACAATAAGAATCGACATATACGTCGAAAGCACGACACAGTTAGAGAATTTCTCACAACTGGTGTTGTAAGAATAGATCATGTAAGATCTGAAGGAAATATAGCTGACACTTTGACGAAAGGGTTAGCTAGAGAAAAGGTATGGAAATTTTCTAAAAGTATGGGACTTAGGCACCGTGAGAAGTTGAGTCATTTGTAATGGATACCTAACCTAGATAGGTTCAAAGGGACTAGACGAAGTTACAAATGATATGATAGAGTCATGCACTCCCATAGCATGATATCCTGAAGTGGGAAACAGGTTGAGTGTTTAAACTCTTAATGATGTCTATAGCTCTTAAGTTAGAGTGGGATACACAGGAGTATTCTTGATAGACTCACCTATACGAATGTGAAGGTGTGGCCGCCTTCTATGAGAACTTGGGCACTTCTCTAGATCGTTCGTTAAGAAAGGGATAAGCACATGGGCTTAATGTGCGAACTTAAGAACTTTACTCTAGATATAGTTGTGTGTGTTGAATAATCTAGTATTAGTTAGAGTTCAAGACGCGAGTCACTCTAGTTACCTAATACTTAGAAAGTTTAACACGATGTAGAGGTTCAAGTCGAAAGGCACCTTTGCTTACGCACAACTGTATAGCACTTGCTCAATGTTTTTTGAAATATAAGTGGGGGATTGTTAGGATATATATTTAAAAACATTGTTTTGTAATATTATACCAAACTTAGAGAGATAGTGTGGTGGTATTATTTTGGGCTCCCACACTATAGACTTGGGTTCAAGTCTCACCCCATGCATTTGAATAGGTATATTTATATATTTATATATACTTAATAAAATCCGGGAGAGCGGGGCCTTGGGGGTCTTGGGAGGTCTGCTGATTTTAAAATAATTTTTGCGGGTTTTAACTTCGATTTCCAAAGCGTTTTTGTCAACTTAATATTCTTAATTAATTTCATTAATTTAGGCAATTATATTTTGCCCGTTTTTAAGCATTTATTACGGAAAGTTAATTGAGTGTATTTACTCAAAATTTATTGTCATTAAAGTTGATTGATTCTCTTGAGTTTATAAGGCTTGGTTTTAGGAGAAGATGAAAAAATATAGATTGTTTTACATCTATTGAGTTACGAGCAAGATAAGAAAGAAAGAGTTATAGTTGGTTCGATTTCTCAAGGTGCGAGAAATCGAACAAGAGAGTGAATCATTGTTTTATCCCATAGGTGTTCGACAATCTTTTTTTGCTAGCACAATCAAGAGGCGAGTCGCGAAATACCTTAAAGATAGCGACCTAGTCCGCGACTCAACTGTTTTTGAGATCCGATTTCATTATTTCTTCATTGTTTCCAACAATTTTAAGGTGTTTGATTTTGCTATGGAGGTTGAAAAGAAGCGCGTTGATGATACCAACAAGCCTTTCAAATTTGAAGGGCTGCATTTCAGAAGATGGAAGCTGAAGATGTTCTTTTATCTCAAACTCATGAAGCTGCATATGATTGTATCGAGTGTTCATCCTGGAACCCTGGAACCTGCGCTTGATAAAGCGCTACTGCTGATAAGACTGTTGTTGATTGATGATGGTGCTGCTGCTAGTGATCCATCTCCTTAGATGGTGCCAAAGATGTTGTTTCTCAAGCTGCTGAGGAGAAACAAAGGCCATTGACAAATGGATCGATAGCGACTTTGATTGCAAAAACTACATTCTTAACGCATTATCTCGATGATTTATATGAGTATTATTCAACTTTTGAAGCGCTAAAGATGTGTGGGATGCATTACGAGAAAAATACGACAGGAAATTTGGCTCAAAGAAGTATCTTTGTGAGCGGTATTTGAGATACCAAATGGTGGATGATAGGTCAGTTGTTGCACAGGCTCATGAACTTCAAAAAATTTACCACGAAATTGTGGCCGAAGGTATGAAAGCTGATGAACAATTTCAAGTTTACGTAATGATTGACAAGTTACCACCTAGGTTGGAAAGATTTTCGTAATACTGCGTCCACAAGACTAAAGAATTTTCTCTTGAAAGTTTGATTGTTAAGCTCGGGGGTTGAGGAAGAAGCTCGGAAACAAGATAAGAAGGAAGAGATTCTCATTGTTTCTAACAATAAGACTCATCCGAGTTTGAAACCTAAGAAAAGGGATATGAAACCTAACCCGAACCAAAAGAAAGGAGGAAGGCCTAATCAAAACAAGAACCAACACCCATCGAAAAATGGACAAATTCCAATTACGAGTTTCTTTGTTATACTGTGGTAAACCAAACCACATGGCTAGGAATTGCAGGTTTAACAAGGAAAGAATAACGCACAAGCTAATCTTGTGGGTGACGTTATAATTGCCATGGTCTCGATCCGAGTTCTTCATGGTTGGTGGATCCGATGGGTGGTGGATAGACGGTGGTGCTTCGCGTCATTGTTGTTTTGATAGGTCCATGTTTAAGACTTATCTTTGAAACAAAGGATAAAAAAGTGTTGTTGGGAGACTCTCACATGCCTTTGTGGTGAAAAGGAGTTCAGTACGGTAGAGTTGAAGTTTATACAGGGAAGACACTTATCTTTGAAAGATGTCCTTCACACTCAGAAATGAGAAAGAACCTTGTTTAGGCTATCTTCTCAACAAAGGCTGGGTTGTATCAAACTATTGGGTGCGATGTTTACACTATAACTAAGAATAAGAATTTTGTAGGAAAGGGTTATGCTACTGCGATGGAATGTTTAAGCTTAATGTTGATGCTATGAATAAAATTGATTCTTCCTCGCTTATATGGTTTGCAATTTTAATGTTTGGCATGGTAGGCTTTGTCATGTGGGTAAAAAGTTAGTAAATAACATGAGCAAGTTAGGTGTCCTCCTGAATTTTCTGAAAATGAATTTGAAAAATGTGAATACTGCAGTCAAGCAAAAATAACTAAGACTTCACATAAATCTGTTGTAAGAGAATCCCAACCACTAGACTTAATACATTCTGACTTGTGTGAATATGAAGGTATCCTAACTAGAAATGGGAAGAGATATATTATGCGTTCATTGATGATTGTTCTAATTATACGTATGTTTATTTTGCTGAGCCATAAGAATGAAGCTATTGAAAAGTTTAAAATTTTTATTCTTTGAAATTGAAAATCAATTTGGTAGAAAAATTAAGAGGTTTCGTAGTGATAGAGCCTTGAATATGATTCTGCTCCTTTTCTTGAAATTTATCAAACTAATGGCATAATACATGAAAGAACTGCTCCATATAATCCTCAAATGAATGGAAAAATTTGAAAGAAAGAATCGTACACGATTTGAACTTCTTGTTGCTTGTTTGCTTAGTTAAGTCTTTGCTTCTCATTGGTGGGGTGAATGTTTGTTGACTATTTGCCATGTTTTGAATCGCATTCCCAATAATAAAACCATGATATCTCCTTATGAACTTTGGAGAAATAGAAAACCTAATGTATCTTATTTTAGAGTTTGGGGCTGTTTGGCTTTTGTTAGGAAACCTGATCCTAAAAGACATAAGTTAGAAAGTAGAGCTTATGAATGTGTTTTTATTGGTTATGCTCAAAACAGTAAAGCTTATAGGTTCTTTGATATTAATAATAAGGTTATTATTGAATCTGTTGATGTTGACTTCTTTGAAGATAGATTTCCTTTTAAATCTAGAATTAGTGGGGGTAATAGTGGGGGTTCAACACCTAGCACTTTACCTAGTGTTGATTCTGAGTCTAGATTAGAAGAACCTAGAAGTGAAGAAACTAGGATCACTGAATTTGAACCTAGATCCAGTAAAAGAGCTAGGACTGAGACAAAAGATAAAAATCCTGATTTTGAATTTTACGCTATAGAAGAAGAACCTTCTAATTTACAAGAGGCGTTTAGTTCTGCAGAGTCTAGTTTCTGGCAAGAAGCTGTAGATAATGAATGGGATTCTCACATGTCTAATGGAACTTGGAGTTATGTAGATTTACCTCCTGTTTGTAAGCCAATAGGTTGTAAATGGGTCTTGAAAAGGAAACTCAAACCTGATGGAACAATAGATAAGCATAAGGCTAGATTTGGTTGCCAAAGGTTATAGCGGCGAGAGAACGTAGACTTTTTGATACTTATTCTCCTGTTACTAGATTAACATCTATACGTGTTTTGATTAAGCATTCTGCTACTCATAATCTTATTCATCAAATGGATGTTAAAACTGCTTTTTTGAATGGTGAACTAGAAGAAGAAATTTACATGGAACAACTTTGAAGGTTTTGTAATTCTGGACAAGAACAAAAAGCATGTAAGCTAGAAAAATCTCTTTATGGTTTGAAACAAGCTCCTAAACAATGGCATGAGAAATTTGATAATTTAATGATTTCAAGTAACTTCAGAATAAATGAGGGTGACAAATGCATCTATTATAAATCGAGAATGATGTATATGTGATTGTTTGCTTGTATGTGGATGATTTGCTAATATTTGGTTCAAGTTTCTGTTGTCAATGAAACTAAAAGCATGCTTAGTTCGAATTTTGACATGAAAGATTTGGGTGAAGCTAGTGTAATCTTGGGAATCAAAATAACTAGAACTAATAGTGGTATTTGTTTGGATCAATCTCACTACATTGAAAAAATCCTAAAGAAGTATGAATATTTTGATTATAAACCTGTTTGTACTCCTTTTGATCCTAGTGTGAAATTGTTAAGGAACACTTGGAGAAAGTGTTAGACAATCTGAATATGCTAGTATAATAGGAAGATCTGCGTTATGCGGTGATTGTACTAGACCGAGACATTGCGTATGCGGTGGGAGTTTGTGCGGGTTTACCGGTAATCCTAGTTTGAAACACTTGGGATGCTGTTGAGAGGGTTATGCGGTATCGAAAAGAACCACAAACCTAGGATTACACTATCAAAGGTATCCCGCGGTCCTTGAAGGATTTAGCGATGCAAATTGGAATATTCTTTCGAGATGATTCCAAGTCCACCGATGGATATGTTTTTACTATTCTTTGAGGCGCTGTATCTTGGAGATCAAAAAGCAGACAATTATAGCCCAATCTACGATGGAGGCTGAATTGATAGCGATAGGCGAAAGCGGCTAGTGAAGAGGCGGGATGGCTGAAATGTCTCGTTGTCGGACATTCCAGTATGGGAAAAACCAATACAGCCACTTTGATCTACTGCGATAGTACCGCGGCTATCGGAGTAGTAGATAATTGTTATAATAACAATAAGAATCGACATATACGTCGAAAGCATGACACGGTTAGAGAATTTCTCACAACTGGTGTTGTAAGAATAGATCATGTAAGATCGGAAGGAAATATAGGCGACACTTTGTGAAAGGGTTAGCTAGAGAAAAGGTATGGAAATTTTCTAGAAGTATGGGACTTAGGCCTGTGAGAAGTTGAGTCATTTGTAATGGATACCCAACCTAGATAGGTTCAAAGGGACTAGACAGAAGTTACAAATGATATGATAGAGTCATGCACTCCCATAGCATGATATCTGTAGTGGGAAACAGGTTGAGTGTTTAAACTCTTAATGATGTCTATAGCTCTTAAGTTAGAGTGGGATACACAGGAGTATTCTTGATAGACTCACCTATACGGATGTGAAGGTGTGGCCGCCTTCTATGAGAACTTGGGCACTTCTCTAGATCGTTCGTTAAGAAAGGGATAAGCACATGGGCTTAATGTGCGAACTTAAGAACTTTACTCTAGATATAGTTGTGTGTGTTAAATAATCTAGTATTAGTTAGAGTTCAAGACGCAAGTCACTCTAGTTACCTAATACTTAGAAAGTTTAACACGATGTAGAGGTTCAAGTCGAAAGGCACCTTTGAGATGCACAACTATATAACACTTGCTCAATGTTTTTTGAAATATAAGTGGGGGATTGTTAGGATATATATTTAAAAACATTGTTTTGTAATATTATACCAAACTTAGAGAGATAGTGTGGTGGTATTATTTTGGGCTCCCACACTATAGACTTGGGTTCAAGTCTCACCCCATGCATTTGAATAGGTATATTTATATATTTATATTATTTAATAAAATCCGGGAGAGCGGGGCCTTGGGGGTCTTGGGAGGTCTGTTTGATTTTAAAATAATTTTTTTTGCAGATTTAACTTCGATTTGTTTTTGTCAACTTAATATTCTTAATTAATTTCATTAATTTAGGCAATTATATTTTGCCCGTTTTCTAAGCTATGGAGGAAAGTTAATTGAGTGTATTTACTCAAAATTTATTGTCATTAAAGTTGATTGATTCTCTTGAGTTTAAAAAAGTGGTTTAAGGAGGATGAAAAAAATAATTGTTTTTACATCTATTGAGTTAAGAGCAAGATGAAGAAAGAGTTATAGTTGGTTCGATTTCTCAAGGTGCAGAGAAATCGAACAAGAGAGTGAATCATGTTTATTTTTATCCCATAGGTGTTCGACAATCTTTTATTTGCTAGCACAATCAAGAAGCGATCGCGAAATACCTTAAAGATAGCGACCTAGTCGCGACTCATTTATTTGAGATCCGATTTCATTATTTCTTCATTGTTTCCAACAATTTTAAGGTATTTGATTTTGCTATGGAGGTTGAAAGGAAGCGCGTTGATGATACCAACAAGCCATTCAAATTTGAAGGGCTGCATTTCAGAAGATGGAAGCCGAAGATGTTCTTTTATCTCAAACTCATGAAGCTGCATATGATTGTGTCGAGTGTTCATCCTGGAACCATGGAGACCTACTCTTTGATAAAACTGCTACTGGCTGATAAAGACTGTTGTTGATCTGATGATGGTCTGCTGCTATTCATTGATCCATCTCCTTCCGGTGGTGCCAAAGATGTTGTTTCTCTAACTGAGGAGAAACAAAAGGCCATTGACAAATGGATCGATGGCGACTTTGATTGCAAAAACTACATTCTTAACGCATTATCGATGATTTATATGAGTATTATTCAACTTTTGAAAGCTGCTAAAGATGTGTGGGATGCATTACGAGAAAAAATACGACACCGAGGAAGCTGGCTCAAAGAAGTATCTTTGTGGCCGGTATTTGAGATACCAAATGGTGGATGATAGGTCAGTTGTTGCACGAGGCTCATGAACTTCAAAAAATTTACCCACGAAATTGTGGTAGAAGGTATGAAAGGCGATGAACAATTTCAAGTTTATGTAATGATTGACAAGTTACCACCTAGCTGGAAAGATTTTCGTAATACTTTGCGTCACAAGACTAAAGAATTTTCTCTTGAAAGTTTGATTGTTAAGCTCAGGGTTGAGGAAGAAGCTCGGAAACAAGATAAGAAGGAAGAGATTCTCATTGTTTCTAACAATAAGACTCATCCGAGTTTGAAACCTAAGAAAAGGGATATAAAACCTAACCTTAGAACCAAAAGAAAGGAGGAAGGCCTAATCAAAACAAGAACCAACACCCATCGAAAAATGGACGAGAATTCCAGTGCAGAGTTTCTTTGTTATACGTTGGTAAACCAAACCACATGGCTAGGAATTGCAGGTTTAACAAGGAAAAGAATAACGCACAAGCTAATCTTTGTGGGTGACGTTATAATTGCCATGGTCTCGATCCGAGTTCTTCATGGTTGGTGGATCGATGGGTGGTGGATAGACGGTGGTGCTTCGCGTCATTGTTGTTTTGATAGGTCCATGTTTAAGACTTATCTTGAAACAAAGGATAAAAAAGTGTTGTTGGGAGACTCTCACATGCTTGTGGTGAAAAGGTTACAGTGCGGTAGAGTTGAAGTTTTTACAGGGAAGACACTTATCTTTGAAAGATGTCCTTCACACTCGAGGAAATGAGAAAGAACCTTGTTTTAGGCTATCTTCTCAACAAGGCTGGGTTGTATCAAACTATTGGGTCGATGTTTACTTTATAACTAAGAATAAGAATTTTGTAGGAAAGGGTTATGCTCTTTGATGGAATGTTTAAGCTTAATGTTGATGCTATGAATAAAATTGATTCTTACGCTTATATGGTTTGCAATTTTAATGTTTGGCATGGTAGGCTTTGTCATGTGGGTAAAAAGTTAGTAAATAACATGAGCAAGTTAGGTGTCCTTCTGAATTTTCTGAAAATGAATTTGAAAAATGTGAATCTGCGAGTCAAGCAAAAATAACTAAGACTTCACATAAATCTGTTGTAGAGAATCCCAACCACTAGACTTAATACATTCGATTTGTGTGTGAATATGAAGGTATCCTAACTAGAAATGGGAAGAGATATATTATAGACGTTCATTGATGATTGTTCTAATTATACGTATGTTTATTTGCTAAGCCATAAGAATGAAGCTATTGAAAAGTTTAAAATTTTATTCTTTGAAATTGAAAATCAATTTGGTAGAAAAATTAAGAGGTTTTCGTAGTGATAGAGCCTTGAATATGATTCTGCTCCTTTTCTGAAATTTATCAAACTAATGGCATAATACATGAAAGAACTGCTCCATATAATCCTCAAATGAATGGAAAAGTGAAAAGAAAGAATCGTACACTTGGTGAACTTCTTTGTTGCTTGTTTGCTTAGTTAAGTCTTGCTTCTCATTGGTGGGGTGAATGTTTGTTATTTGTTTGCCATGTTTTGAATCGCATTCCCAATAATAAAACCATGATATCTCCTTATGAACTTTGGAGAAATAGAAAACCTAATGTATCTTATTTTAGAGTTTGGGGCTGTTTGGCTTTTGTTAGGAAAACTGATCCTAAAAGACATAAGTTAGAAAGTAGAGCTTATGAATGTGTTTTTATTGGTTATGCTCAAAACAGTAAAGCTTATAGGTTCTTTGATATTAATAATAAGGTTATTATTGAATCTGTTGATGTTGACTTCTTTGAAGATAGATTTCCTTTTAAATCTAGAATTAGTGGGGGTAATAGTGGGGGTTCAACACCTAGCACTTTACCTAGTGTTGATTCTGAGTCTAGATTAGAAGAACCTAGAAGTGAAGAAACTAGGATCACTGAATTTGAACCTAGATCCAGTAAAAGAGCTAGGACTGAGACAAAAGATAAAAATCCTGATTTTGAATTTTACGCTATAGAAGAAGAACCTTCTAATTTACAAGAGGCGTTTAGTTCTTGAGTCTAGTTTAAGCAAGAAATTTGTAGATAATGAATGGGATTCTCACATGTCTAATGGAACTTGGAGTTATGTAGATTTACCTCATGGTTGTAAGCCAATAGGTTGTAAATGGTTCTTGAAAAGGAAACTCAAACCTGATGGAACAATAGATAAGCATAAGGCTAGACTGGTTGCCAAAGGTTATAGGCAAAACGTAGACATTTTTGATACTTATTCTCCTGTTACTAGATTAACATCTATACGTGTTTTGATTTCTGTTGCTGCTACTCATAATCTTGTTATTCATCAAATGGATGTTAAAACTGCTTTTTGAATGGTGAACTAGAAGAAGAAATTTACATGGAACAACTTTGAAGGTTTTGTAATTCTGGACAAGAACAAAAAGTATGTAAGCTAGAAAAATCTCTTTATGGTTTGAAACAAGCTCTAAACAATGGCATGAGAAATTTGATAATTTAATGATTTCAAGTAACTTGAGAATAAATGAGGGTGACAAATGCATCTATTATAAATCGAGAATGATGTATATGTGATTGTTTGCTTGTATGTGGATGATTTGCTAATATTTGGTTCCATTTATCTGTTGTCAATGAAACCAAAAGCATGCTTAGTTCGAATTTTGACATGAAAGATTTGGGTGAAGCTAGTGTAATCTTGGGAATCAAAATAACTAGAACTAATAGTGGTATTTGTTTGGATCAATCTCACTACATTGAAAAAATCCTAAAGAAGTATGAATATTTTGATTATAAACTGTTTGTACTCCTTTTGATCCTCTTGTGAAATTGTTAAGGAACACTTTGGAGAAAGTGTTAGACAATGTCCGAATATGCTAGTATAATAGGCGATCTGCGTTATGCGGTGATTGTACTAGACCCGGACATTGCGTATGCAAAGTGGGAGTTTGTGCGGGTTTACCGGTAATCCTAGTTTGAAACTCTCAGGATCTTGTTGAGAGGTTATGCGGTATACGAAAGAACCACAAACCTAGGATTACACTATCAAAGGTATCCGCGGTCCTTGAAGGATTTAGCGATGCAAATTGGAATATTCTTTGAGATGATTCCAAGTCCACCGGTGGATATGTTTTTACTATTCTTTGAGGCGTTTGTATCTTGGAGATCAAAAAGCAGACAATTATAGCCCAATCTACGATGGAGGCTGAATTGATAGCGATAGAAGCTGACTAGTGAAGAGGCGGGATGTTTGAAATGTCTGTTGTCAGACATTCCAGTATGGGAAAAACCAATACCGACCACTTTGATCTGCGATAGTACGCGACTATCGGAGTAGTAGATAATTGTTATAATAACAATAAGAATCGACATATACGTCGAAAGCACGACATGATTAGAGAATTTCTCACAAGCGGTGTTGTAAGAATAGATCATGTAAGATCTGAAGGAAATATAGTGACACTTTGACGAAAGGGTTAGCTAGAGAAAAGGTATGGAAATTTTCTAGAAGTATGGGACTTTTGCCCGTGAGAAGTTGAGTCATTTGTAATGGATACCCAACCTAGATAGGTTCAAAGGGACTAGGCAAGTTACAAATGATATGATAGAAGTCATGCACTCCCATAGCATGATATCTGAAGTGGGAAACAGGTTGAGTGTTTAAACTCTTAATGATGTCTATAGCTCTTAAGTTAGAGTGGGATACACGGGAGTATTCTTGATAGACTCACCTATACGAATGTGAAGGTGTGGCCGCCTTCTATGAGAACTTGGGCACTTCTCTAGATCGTTCGTTAAAAAAGGGATAAGCACATGGGCTTAATGTGCGAACTTAAGAACTTTACTCTAGATATAGTTGTGTGTGTTAAATAATCTAATATTAGTTAGAGTTCAAGGCGAGTCACTCTAGTTACCTAATACTTAGAAAGTTTAACACGATGTAGAGGTTCAAGTCGAAAGGCACCTTTGCTTACGCACAACTGTATAGCACTTGCTCAATGTTTTTTAAAATATAAGTGGGGGATTGTTAGGATATATATTTAAAAACATTGTTTTGTAATATTATATCAAACTTAGAGAGATAGTGTGGTGGTATTATTTTGGGCTCCCACACTATAGACTTGGGTTCAAGTCTCACCCCATGCATTTGAATAGGTATATTTATATATTTATATATACTTAATAAAATCCGGAGAGCGGGGCCTTGGGGGTCTTGGGAGGTCTGGTTGATTTGAAAAATAATTTTTGCAAATTTAACTTTCGATTTCCAAAACCGTTTTTGTCAACTTAATATTCTTAATTAATTTCATTAATTTAGGCAATTATATTTTGCCGTTTTAACCATTACGGAAAGTTAATTGAGTGTATTTACTCAAAATTTATTGTCATTAAAGTTGATTGATTCTCTTGAGTTTTATAAGAGCTGGTTTTACGAAGGATGAAAAAATATAATTGTTTTTACATCTATTGAGTTACTGAGCAAGTAAGAAAGAAAGAGTTATAGTTGGTTCGATTTCTCAAGGTGGAGAAATCGAACAAATGAATCATTGTTTTATCCCATAGGTGTTCGACAATCTTTTGTTGCTAGCACAATCAGAGAGCGAGTCGCGAAATACCTTAAAGATAGCGACCTAGTCATGACTCATTTATTTGAGATCCGATTTCATTATTTCTTCATTGTTTCCAACAATTTTAAGGTATTTGATTTTGCTATGGAGGTTGAAAGGAAGCGCGTTGATGATACCAACAAGCCATTCAAATTTGAAGGGCTGCATTTGAGAAGATGGAAGAGTGAAGATGTTCTTTTATCTCAAACTCATGAAGCTGCATATGATTGTGTCATGTGTTCATCCTGGAACCATGGAACCTGCTGCTGATAAAACTGCTACTGCTGATAAGACTGTTGCTGATGATGGTGCTGCTGCTACTGATCCATCTCCTTCCGATGGTGCCAAAGATGTTGTTTCTCAAACTGCTGAGGAGAAACAAAGGCCATTGACAAATGGATCGATGACGACTTTGATTGCAAAAACTACATTCTTAACGCATTATCGATGATTTATATGAGTATTATTCAACTTTTGAAAGCTGCCTAAAGATGTGTGGGATGCATTACGGAAAAATACGACACCGAGGAAGCTGGCTCAAAGAAGTATCTTGTGGCAGTATTTGAGATACCAAATGGTGGATGATAGGTCGGTTGTTGCACAGGCTCATGAACTTCAAAAAATTTACCACGAAATTGTGACCGAAGGTATGAAAGCTGATGAACAATTTCAAGTTTCTGTAATGATTGACAAGTTACCACCTAAATTTGGAAAGATTTTCGTAATACTTTGCGTCACAAGACTAAAGAATTTTCTCTTGAAAGTTTGATTGTTAAGCTCGGGGTTGAGGAAGAAGCTCGGAAACAAGATAAGAAGGAAGAGATTCTCATTGTTTCTAACAATAAGACTCATCCGAGTTTGAAACCTAAGAAAAGGGATATGAAACCTAACCCGAACCAAAAAGAAAGGAGGAAGGCCTAATCAAAACAAGAACCAACACCCATCGAAAAATGGACAAAATTCCAATTACGAGTTTCTTTGTTATACCTGTGGTAAACCAAACCACAAGGCTAGGAATTGCAGGTTTAACAAGGAAAAGAATAACGCACAAGCTAATCTTTGTGGGTGACGTTATAATTGCCATGGTCTACGATCGAGGAGTTCTTCATGGTTGGTGGATCGATGGGTGGTGGATAGACGGTGGTGCTTCGCGTCATTGTTGTTTTGATAGGTCCATGTTTAAGACTTATCTTTGAAACAAAGGATAAAAAAGTGTTGTTGGGAGACTCTCACGTACTTTGTGGTGAAAGGTTACGGTATGGTAGAGTTGAAGTTTATGGGAAGACACTTATCTTTGAAAGATGTCCTTCACACTCCGAAATGAGAAAGAACCTTGTTTCAGGCTATCTTCTCAACAAGGCTGGGTTGTATCAAACTATTGGGTCTGATGTTTACACTATAACTAAGAATAAGAATTTTGTAGGAAAGGGTTATGCTAACGATGGAATGTTTAAGCTTAATGTTGATGCTATGAATAAAATTGATTCTTACCGCTTATATGGTTTGCAATTTTAATGTTTGGCATGGTAGGCTTTGTCATGTGGGTAAAAAGTTAGTAAATAACATGAGCAAGTTAGGTGTCCTTCTGAATTTTCGAAAATGAATTTGAAAAATGTGAATCTTATGAGTCAAGCAAAAATAACTAAGACTTCACATAAATCTGTTGTAAGAGAATCCCAACCACTAGACTTAATACATTCGATTTATGTGAATATGAAGGTATCCTAACTAGAAATGGGAAGAGATATATTATGACGTTCATTGATGATTGTTCTAATTATACGTATGTTTATTTGCTGAGCCATAAGAATGAAGCTATTGAAAAGTTTAAAATTTTTATTCTTTGAAATTGAAAATCAATTTGGTAGAAAAATTAAGAGGTTTCGTAGTGATAGAGAGCCTTGAATATGATTCTGCTCCTTTTACTGAAATTTATCAAACTAATGGCATAATACATGAAAGAAATGCTCCATATAATCCTCAAATGAATGGAAAAATTTGAAAGAAAGAATCGTACAATTGGTGAACTTCTTTGTTGCTTGTTTGCTTAGTTAAGTCTTTGCTTCTCATTGGTGGGGTGAATGTTTGTTATTTGTTTGCCATGTTTTGAATCGCATTCCCAATAATAAAACCATGATATCTCCTTATGAACTTTGGAGAAATAGAAAACCTAATGTATCTTATTTTAGAGTTTGGGGCTGTTTGGCTTTTGTTAGGAAACCTGATCCTAAAAGACATAAGTTAGAAAGTAGAGCTTATGAATGTGTTTTTATTGGTTATGCTCAAAACAGTAAAGCTTATAGGTTCTTTGATATTAATAATAAGGTTATTATTGAATCTGTTGATGTTGACTTCTTTGAAGATAGATTTCCTTTTAAATCTAGAATTAGTGGGGGTAATACACCTAGCACTTTACCTAGTGTTGATTCTGAGTCTAGATTAGAAGAACCTAGAAGTGAAGAAACTAGGATCTTTGAATTTGAACCTAGATCCAGTAAAAGAGCTAGGGGCGAGACAAAAGATAAAAATCCCGATTTTGAATTTTACGCTATAGAAGAAGAACCTTCTAATTTACAAGAGGCGTTTAGTTCCGCGAGAGTCTAGTTTACGGCAAGAAGGCGTAGATAATGAATGGGATTCTCACATGTCTAATGGAACTTGGAGTTATGTAGATTTACCTCTGGTTGTAAGCCAATAGGTTGTAAATGGGTCTTGAAAAGGAAACTCAAACTGATGGAACAATAGATAAGCATAAGGCTATTTGGTTGCCAAAGGTTATAGGCAGCGAGAGAACGTAGACATTTTTGATACTTATTCTCCTGTTACTAGATTAACATCTATACGTGTTTTGATTCTGTTGCTGCTACTCATAATCTTGTTATTCATCAAATGGATGTTAAAGCTGCTTTTTGAATGGTGAACTAGAAGAAGAAATTTACATGGAACAACTTTGAAGGTTTTGTAATTCTGGACAAGAACAAAAAGTATGTAAGCTAGAAAAATCTCTTTATGGTTTGAAACAAGCTCTAAACAATGGCATGAGAAATTTGATAATTTAATGATTTCAAGTAACTTGAGAATAAATGAGGGTGACAAATGCATCTATTATAAATGCGAGAATGATGTATATGTGATTGTTTGCTTGTATGTGGATGATTTGCTAATATTTGGTTCCAGTTTATCATTTGTCAATGAAACCAAAAGCATGCTTAGTTCGAATTTTGACATGAAAGATTTGGGTGAAGCTAGTGTAATCTTGGGAATCAAAATAACTAGAACTAATAGTGGTATTTGTTTGGATCAATCTCACTACATTGAAAAAATCCTAAAAGTATGAATATTTTGATTATAAACCTGTTTGTACTCCTTTTGATCCTAGTGTGAAATTGTTTAGGAACACTGGAGAAAGTGTTAGACAATCCCGAATATGCTAGTATAATAGGCGTCTGCGTTATGCAACTGATTGTACTAGACCGAGACATTGCGTATGCGGTGGGAGTTATGCGAGTTTACTAGTAATCCTAGTTTGAAACAACTTGGGATCTTGTTGAGAGGGTTATGCGGTATCGAAAAGAACCACAAACCTAGGATTACACTATCAAAGGTATCCCGGTCCTTGAAGGATTTAGCGATGCAAATTGGAACATTCTTTGAGATGATTCCAAGTCCACGTGCATGGATATGTTTTTACTATTCTTTGAGGGCGCTGTATCTTGGAGATCAGAAAGCAGACAATTATAGCCCAATCTACGATGGAGGTTGAATTGATAGCATAGAAAGCGGCTAGTGAAGAGCGGGATGTTTGAAATATACATTGTCGAGACATTCCGGTATGGGAAAAACCAATACCAGCCACTTTGATCCTTTGCGATAGTACCATGGCTATCGGAGTAGTAGATAATTGTTATAATAACAATAAGAATCGACATATACGTCGAAAGCACGACACGATTAGAGAATTTCTCACCTTTGGGTGTTGTAAGAATAGATCATGTAAGATCTGAAGGAAATATAGTGACACTTTGACGAAAGGGTTAGCTAGAGAAAAAGGTATGGAAATTTTCTAGAAGTATGGGACTTAGGCCCGTGAGAAGTTGAGTCATTTGTAATGGATACCCAACCTAGATAGGTTCAAGGGACTAGACGAAGTTACAAATGATATGATAAGTCATGCACTCCCATAGCATGATATCTGAAGTGGGAAACAAGTTGAGTGTTTAAACTCTTAATGATGTCTATAGCTCTTAAGTTAGAGTGGGATACACGGGAGTATTCTTGATAGACTCACCTATACGAATGTGAAGGTGTGGCCGCCTTCTATGAGAACTTGGGCACTTCTCTAGATCGTTCGTTAAAAAGGGATAAGCACATGGGCTTAATGTGCGAACTTAAGAACTTTACTCTAGATATAGTTGTGTGTGTTGAATAATCTAGTATTAGTTAGAGTTCAAGACGCGAGTCACTCTAGTTACCTAATACTTAGAAAGTTTAACACGATGTAGAGGTTCAAGTCGAAAGGCACCTTTGCTTACGCACAACTATATAACACTTGCTCAATGTTTTTTGAAATATAAGTGGGGGATTGTTAGGATATATATTTAAAAACATTGTTTTGTAATATTATATCAAACTTAGAGAGATAGTGTGGTGGTATTATTTTGGGCTCCCACACTATAGACTTGGGTTCAAGTCTCACCCCATGCATTTGAATAGGTATATTTATATATCTATAATTTAAAATCCAGGAGAGCGGGGCCTTGGGGCCTTGGGGGTCTTGGGAGGTCAGTGATTTTAAAATGTTTTTTTGCATTTGATTTTTTCGATTTCCAAAACGTTTTTGTCAACTTAATATTCTTAATTAATTTCATTAATTTAGGCAATTATATTTTGCTAGTTTTCTAACTATTATGGAAAGTTAATTGAGTGTATTTACTCAAAATTTATTGTCATTAAAGTTGATTGATTCTCTTGAGTTTATAAAAGTTTGGTTTTACGAGAGGATGAAAAAATATAGATTGTTTTTATCATCTATTGAGTTCGAGCAAGATAAGA
Organism: Papaver armeniacum; assembly: GCA_023531295.1. Lineage (NCBI taxonomy): Eukaryota > Viridiplantae > Streptophyta > Magnoliopsida > Ranunculales > Papaveraceae > Papaver > Papaver armeniacum. Next base: position 222,910 of record JAJJWW010011058.1, read on the forward strand.
AAGAAAGAGTTATAGTTGGTTCGATTTCTCAAGGTGCGAGAGAAATCGAACAAGAAAGTGAATCATTTGTTTTATCCCATAGGTGTTCGACAATCTTTTGACTGCTAGCACAATCAAGAGAAGCGAGTCGTGAAATACCTTAAAGATAGCGACCTAGTCCACTGACTCGATTGTTTGAGATCCGATTTCATTATTTCTTCATTGTTTCCAACAATTTTAAGGTATTTGATTTTGCTATGGAGGTTGAAAGGAAGCGCGTTGATGATACCAACAAGCCATTCAAATTTGAAGGGCTGCATTTGAGAAGATGGAAGCTGAAGATGTTCTTTTATCTCAAACTCATGAAGCTGCATATGATTGTGTCGAGTGTTCATCCTGGAACCATGGAACCTGCTGCTTGATAAAACTTCTCTGTGATAAGGCTGTTGTTGATGCTGATGATGGTGCTGCCACTCTTGATCCATCTCCCTCCGATGGTTCCAAAGATGTTGTTTCTCACACTGCTGAGGAGAAACAAAGGCCATTGACAAATGGATCGATGACGACTTTGATTGCAAAAACTACATTCTTAACGCATTATCTGATGATTTATATGAGTATTATTCAACTTTTGAAGCTGCTAAAGATGTGTGGGATGCATTACAGAAAAAATACGACACCGAGGAAGCTGGCTCAAAGAAGTATGTTGTGAGCCGGTATTTGAGATACCAAATGGTGGATGATAGGTCAGTTGTTGCACAGGCTCATGAACTTCAAAAAATTTACCACGAAATTGTGGCGAAGGTATGAAAGGCTGATGAACAATTTCAAGTTTCGTAATGATTGACAAGTTACCACCTAGTTTGGAAAGATTTTCGTAATACTTTGCGTCACAAGACTAAAGAATTTTCTCTTGAAAGTTTGATTGTTAAGCTCAGGGTTGAGGAAGAAGCTCGGAAACAAGATAAGAAGGAAGAGATTCTCATTGTTTCTAACAATAAGACTCATCCGAGTTTGAAACCTAAGAAAAGGGATATGAAACCTAACCAGAACCAAAGAAAGGAGGAAGGCCTAATCAAAACAAGAACCAACACCCATCGAAAAATGGACAGAATTCCAATTAAGAGTTTCTTTGTTATACATGGTAAACCAAACCACATGGCTAGGAATTGCGAGGTTTAACAAGGAAAAGAATAACGCACAAGCTAATCTTGTGGGTGGCGTTATAATTGCCATGGTCTCGATCGAGTTCTTCATGATTGGTGGATCGATGGGTGGTGGATAGACGGTGGTGCTTCGCGTCATTGTTGTTTTGATAGGTCCATGTTTAAGACTTATGATGAAACAAAGGATAAAAAGTGTTGTTGGGAGACTCTCCGAAAACTTTGTGGTGAAAAGGTTACAGTGCGGTAGAGTTGAAGTTTACTTAAGGAAGACACTTATCTTTGAAAGATGTCCTTCACTCCGAAATGAGAAAGAACCTTGTTCCGGCTATCTTCTCAACAAGGCTGGGTTGTATCAAACTATTGGGTTACGATGTTTACACTATAACTAAGAATAAGAATTTTGTAGGAAAGGGTTATGCTGCGATGGAATATTTCAGCTTAATGTTGATGCTATGAATAAAATTGATTCTTCTGCTTATATGGTTTGCAATTTTAATGTTTGGCATGGTAGGCTTTGTCATGTGGGTAAAAAGTTAGTAAATAACATGAGCAAGTTAGGTGTCCTTCCTGAATTTTCTGAAAATGAATTTGAAATATGTGAAGTTTTGAGTCAAGCAAAAATAACTAAGACTTCACATAAATCATTTGTAAGAGAATCCCAACCACTAGACTTAATACATTACGATTTGTGTGAATATGAAGGTATCTAACTAGAAATGGGAAGAGATATATTATGACGTTCATTGATGATTGTTCTAATTATACGTATGTTTATTTGCTGAGCCATAAGAATGAAGCTATTGAAAAGTTTAAAATTTTTATTCTTTGAAATTGAAAATCAATTTGGTAGAAAAATTAAGAGGTTTCGTAGTGATAGAGCACTGAATATGATTCTGCTCCTTTTTTGAAATTTATCAAACTAATGGCATAATACATGAAAGAAGCTGCTCCATATAATCCTCAAATGAATGGAAAAGTGAAAGAAAGAATCGTTACACTGACTTGAACTTCTGTTGCTTGTTTGCTTAGTTAAGTCTTGCTTCTCATTGGTGGGGTGAATGTTTGTTATTTGTTTGCCATGTTTTGAATCGCATTCCCAATAATAAAACCATGATATCTCCTTATGAACTTTGGAGAAATAGAAAACCTAATGTATCTTATTTTAGAGTTTGGGGCTGTTTGGCTTTTGTTAGGAAACCTGATCCTAAAAGACATAAGTTAGAAAGTAGAGCTTATGAATGTGTTTTTATTGGTTATGCTCAAATGCATGATAAAACTTATAGGTTCTTTGATATTAATAATAAGGTTATTATTGAATCTGTTGATGTTGACTTCTTTGAAGATAGATTTCCTTTTAAATCTAGAATTAGTGGGGGTAATACACCTAGCACTTTACCTAGTGTTGATTCTGAGTCTAGATTAGAAGAACCTAGAAGTGAAGAAACTAGGATCACTGAATTTGAACCTAGATCCAGTAAAAGAGCTAGGACTGAGACAAAAGATAAAAATCCTGATTTTGAATTTTACGCTATAGAAGAAGAACCTTCTAATTTACAAGAGGCGTTTAGTTCTGCGAGAGTCTAGTTTACGGCAAGAAATTTGTAGATAATGAATGGGATTCTCACATGTCTAATGGAACTTGGAGTTATGTAGATTTACCTCTGGTTGTAAGCCAATAGGTTGTAAATGGGTCTTGAAAAGGAAACTCAAACTGATGGAACAATAGATAAGCATAAGGCTAGGCTGGTTGCCAAAGGTTATAGGCGGCGAGAGAACGTAGACTTTTTGATACTTATTCTCTGTTACTAGATTAACATCTATACGTGTTTTGATTCTTTGTTGCTGCTACTCATAATCTTGTTATTCATCAAATGGATGTTAAAACTGCTTTTTGAATGGTTAACTAGAAGAAGAAATTTACATGGAACAACTTTGAAGGTTTTGTAATTCTGGACAAGAACAAAAAGTATGTAAGCTAGAAAAATCTCTTTATGGTTTGAAACAAGCTCTAAACAATGGCATGAGAAATTTGATAATTTAATGATTTCAAGTAACCCCAGAATAAATGAGGGTGACAAATGCATCTATTATAAATCTGAGAATGATGTATATGTGATTGTTTGCTTGTATGTGGATGATTTGCTAATATTTGGTTCCAGTTTATCTGTTGTCAATGAAACCAAAAGCATGCTTAGTTCAATTTTGACATGAAAGATTTGGGTGAAGCTAGTGTAATCTTGGGAATCAAAATAACTAGAACTAATAGTGGTATTTGTTTGGATCAATCTCACTACATTGAAAAAATCCTAAAAAAAGTATGAATATTTTGATTATAAACCTGTTTGTACTCCTTTTGATCCTACTGTGAAATTGTTAAGGAACACTGGAGAAAGTGTTAGACAATCTGAATATGCTAGTATAATAGGCGATCTGCGTTATCGGTGATTGTACTAGACCCGGACATTGCGTATGCGGTGGGAGTTCTGTGCAGGTTTACCAGTAATCCTAGTTTGAAACACTGGGATGTTGTTGAGAGGGTTATGCGGTATCTGAAAAGAACCACAAACCTAGGATTACACTATCAAAGGTATCCCGCGGTCCTTGAAGGATTTAGCGATGCAAATTGGAATATTCTTTCGAGATGATTCCAAGTCCACCGGCGGATATGTTTTTACTATTGCTTTGAAAGCGCTGTATCTTGGAGATCAAAGAAGCAGACAATTATAGCCCAATCTACGATGGAGGCTGAATTGATAGCAGATAGAAGCAGCTAGTGAAGAGGCGGGATGGCTGAAATGTACATTTGTCGGACATTCCGGTATGGGAAAAACCAATACCAACCACTTTGATCTCTGCGATAGTACGCGGCTATCGGAGTAGTAGATAATTGTTATAATAACAATAAGAATCGACATATACGTCGAAAGCACGACACGGTTAGAGAATTTCTCACAAGCGGTGTTGTAAGAATAGATCATGTAAGATACGAAGGAAATATAGCTGACACTTTGACGAAAGGGTTAGCTAGAGAAAAAGGTATGGAAATTTTCTAGAAGTATGGGACTTAGGCCTGTGAGAAGTTGAGTCATTTGTAATGGATACCCAACCTAGATAGGTTCAAAGGGACTAGACGAAGTTACAAATGATATGATAGAGTCATGCACTCCCATAGCATGATATCCTGAAGTGGGAAACGAGGTTGAGTGTTTAAACTCTTAATGATGTCTATAGCTCTTAAGTTAGAGTGGGATACACGGGAGTATTCTTGATAGACTCACCTATACGAATGTGAAGGTGTGGCCGCCTTCTATGAGAACTTGGGCACTTCTCTAGATCGTTCGTTAAGAAAGGGATAAGCACATGGCCTTAATGTGCGAACTTAAGAACTTTACTCTAGATATAGTTGTGTGTGTTGAATAATCTAGTATTAGTTAGAGTTCAAGACGCAAGTCACTCTAGTTACCTAATACTTAGAAAGTTTAACACGATGTAGAGGTTCAAGTCGAAAGGCACCTTTGCTTGCACAACTTGTATAGCACTTGCTCAATGTTTTTTGAAATATAAGTGGGGGATTGTTGGGGATATATATTTAAAAACATTGTTTTGTAATATTATACCAAACTTAGAGAGATAGTGTGGTGGTATTATTTTGGGCTCCCACACTATAGACTTGGGTTCAAGTCTCACCCCATGCATTTGAATAGGTATATTTATATATTTATATATATATACTTAATAAAATCCGGGAGAGCGGGGCCTTGGGGGTCTTGGGAGGTCTGCTGATTTTAAAATGTTTTTTTGCAGATTTAACTTCTGATTTCCAAAACATTTTTTGTCAACTTAATATTCTTAATTAATTTCATTAATTTAGGCAATTATATTTTGCCCGTTTTCTAGCTATTTACGGAAAGTTAATTGAGTGTATTTACTCAAAATTTATTGTCATTAAAGTTGATTGATTCTCTTGAGTTTATAAGACTGGTTTTACAGAGGATGAAAAAATATAGATTGTTTTTACATCTATTGAGTTCTGAGCAAGATAAGAAAGAAAGAGTTATAGTTGGTTCGATTTCTCAAGGTGCAGAGAAATCGAACAAGAGAGTGAATCAGCTGTTTTATCCCATAGGTGTTCGACAATCTTTTGACTGCTAGCACAATCAAGAGTGCAGAGTCGCGAAATACCTTAAAGATAGCGACCTAGTCCGCGACTCGGTTTATTTTGAGATCCGATTTCATTATTTCTTCATTGTTTCCAACAATTTTAAGGTATTTGATTTTGCTTTATGGAGGTTGAAAGGAAGCGCGTTGATGATACCAACAAGCCATTCAAATTTGAATTTGCATTTCGAAGATGGAATTTGAAGATGTTCTTTTATCTCAAACTCATGAATTTGCATATGATTGTGTCGAGTGTTCATCCTGGAACCATGGAACCTGCTTTCTGATAAAACTTCCTTTCCAATAAGACCGTTCTGATCTTGATGATGGTCTTTCTTACCTTGATCCATCTCCTTCGATGGTGCCAAAGATGTTGTTTCTCAAACTGAGGAGAAACAAAAGGCCATTGACAAATGGATCGATGGCGACTTTGATTGCAAAAACTACATTCTTAACGCATTATCGATGATTTATATGAGTATTATTCAACTTTTGAAACTGCTAAAGATGTGTGGGATGCATTACGGAAAAAAATACGACAGCGAGGAAGGCGGCTCAAAGAAGTATGTTGTGAGCCGGTATTTGAGATACCAAATGGTGGATGATAGGTCGGTTGTTGCAGGGCTCATGAACTTGAAAAAATTTACCACAAAATTGTGGTAGGAAGGTATGAAAGTGATGAACAATTTCAAGTTTCTGTAATGATTGACAAGTTACCACCTAGTTTGGAAAGATTTTCGTAATACTTTGCGTCACAAGACTAAAGAATTTTCTCTTGAAAGTTTGATTGTTAAGCTCGGGGTTGAGGAAGAAGCTCGGAAACAAGATAAGAAGGAAGAGATTCTCATTGTTTCTAACAATAAGACTCATCCAGGAGTTTGAAACCTAAGAAAAGGGATATGAAACCTAACCCAGCAACAAAAGAAAGTAGGAAGGCCTAATCAAAACAACAACCAACACCCATCGAAAAATGGACAAAATTCCAATTCTGAGTTTCTTTGTTATATCTGTGGTAAACCAAACCACATGGCTAGGAATTGCAGGTTTAACAAGGAAAAGAATAACGCCTGCTAATGCTGTGGGTGACGTTATAATTGCCATGGTCTCACGATCCGAGTTCTTCATGGTTGGTGGATCGATGGGTGGTGGATGACCCGTGGTGCTTCGCGTCATTGTTGTTTTGATAGGTCCATGTTTAAGACTTATCTTTGAAACAAAGGATAAAAAGTGTTGTTGGGAGACTCTCACAGCTTTGTGGTGAAAGGTTCAGTACGGTAGAGTTGAAGTTTACTGGGAAGACACTTATCTTTGAAAGATGTCCTTCACACTCGAAATGAGAAAGAACCTTGTTTCCTTTATCTTCTCAACAAGTTTGGGTTGTATCAAACTATTTGGGTCGATGTTTACACTATAACTAAGAATAAGAATTTTGTAGGAAAGGGTTATGCCTTGATGGAATGTTTAAGCTTAATGTTGATGCTATGAATAAAATTGATTCTTCGCTTATATGGTTTGCAATTTTAATGTTTGGCATGGTAGGCTTTGTCATGTGGGTAAAAAGTTAGTAAATAACATGAGCAAGTTAGGTGTCCTTCCCTGAATTTTACGAAAATGAATTTGAAAAATGTGAATCTGTGAGTCAAGCAAAAATAACTAAGACTTCACATAAATCATTTGTAAGAGAATCCCAACCACTAGACTTAATACATTGTCGACTTGTGTGAATATGAAGGTATCCTAACTAGAAATGGGAAGAGATATATTATGACGTTCATTGATGATTGTTCTAATTATACGTATGTTTATTTGTTGAGCCATAAGAATGAAGCTATTGAAAAGTTTAAAATTTTTATTCTTTGAAATTGAAAATCAATTTGGTAGAAAAAATTAAGAGGTTTCGTAGTGATAGAGCCTTGAATATGATTCGCTCCTTTTCTGAAATTTATCAAACTAATGGCATAATACATGAAAGAACTGCTCCATATAATCCTCAAATGAATGGAAAAGTGAAAGAAAGAATCGTACACTCACTGAACTTCTTTTGTTGCTTGTTTGCTTAGTTCTCAGTGCGTTTCTCATTGGTGGGGTGAATGTTTGTTATTATTTGCCATGTTTTGAATCGCATTCCCAATAATAAAACCATGATATCTCCTTATGAACTTTGGAGATATCATGGTTTTATTATTGGGAATGCGATTCAAAACATGGCAAACAGTCAACAAACATTCACCCCACCAATGAGAAGCAGCACCAGAACTAAGCAAACAAACTGACGGTAAGTTCGGTCGGTATGCGATTCTTTCTTTCAGCTTTTCCATTCATTTGAGGATTATATGGAGCAGTTCTTTCATGTATTATGCCATTAGTTTGATAAATTTCAGTAAAAGGAGCAGAATCATATTCAGTGCCTCTATCACTACGAAACCTCTTAATTTTTCTACCAAATTGATTTTCAATTTCAGCAATAAAAATTTTAAAATTTTTCAATAGCTTCATTCTTATGGCTCAGCAAATAAACATACGTATAATTAGAACAATCATCAATGAACGTCATAATATATCTCTTCCCATTTCTAGTTAGGATACCTTCATATTCACACAAATCAGAATGTATTAAGTCTAGTGGTTGGGATTCTCTTACAACAGATTTATGTGAAGTCTTAGTTATCTTTGCTTGACTTGCAAGTATTCACATTTTCAAATTCATTTGAGAAAATTCAGGAAGGACACCTAACTTGCTCATGTTATTTACTAACTTTTTACCCACATGACAAAGCCTACCATGCCAAACATTAAAATTGCAAACCATATAAGCAGAAGAATCAATTTTATTCATAGCATCAACATTAAGCTTAAACATTCCATCAGTAGCATAACCCTTTCCTACAAAATTCTTATTCTTAGTTATAGTGTAAACATCAGACCCAATAGTTTGATACAACCCAGCCTTGTTGAGAAGATAGCCGGAAACAAGGTTCTTTCTCATTTCTGGAGTGTGAAGGACATCTTTCAGCATAAGTGTCTTCCCAGAAGTAAACTTCAACTTCCTAATGCAGAACCTTTCACCCATGATCTTTGTGAGAGTCTCCCAACAACACTTTCTTATCCTTTGTTTCAGCATAAGTCTTAAACATGGACCTATCAAAACAACAATGTGCTGAAGCACCACTGTCCTATCCACCACCCATCGGATCCACCAGCCATGAAGAACTGCGGATCGAGACCATGGCAATTATAACGTCACCCACAGCATTAGCTTGTGCGTTATTCTTTTCCTTGTTAAACCTGCAATTCCTAGCCATGTGGTTTGGTTTACCACAGGTATAACAAAGAAACTCAGGTGGAATTCTGTCCATTTTTCGATGGGTGTTGGTTCTTGTTTTGATTAGGCCTTCCTCCTTTCTTTTGGTTGGGTTAGGTTTCATATCCCTTTTCTTAGGTTTCAAACTCGGATGAGTCTTATTGTTAGAAACAATGAGAATCTCTTCCTTCTTATCTTGTTTCCGAGCTTTCTTCCTCAACCCTGAGCTTAACAATCAAACTTTCAAGAGAAAATTCTTTAGTCTTGTGGCCAAAGTATTACGAAAATCTTTCCGAAGCTAGGTGGTAACTTGTCAATCATTCTGCAGAAACTTGAAATTGTTCATCACTTTCATACCTTCTTGGCCACAATTTCGTGGTAAATTTTTGAAGTTCATGAGCCTGTGCAACAACTGACCTATCATCCACCATTTGGTATCTCAAATACCGGCTCACCAACATACTTCTTTGAGTGACTTCCTCAATGTCGTATTTTTTCGTAATGCATCCCACACATCTTTAGCGAGTTTCAAAAGTTGAATAATACTCATATAAATCATCGATAATGCGTTAAGAATGTAGTTTTTGCAATCAAAGTAAATCATCGATCCATTTGTCAATGGCCTTTTGTTTCTCCTCAGCAGTTTGAGAAACAACATCTTTGGCACCACCGGAAGGAGATGGATCGAGTGGCGACACCATCATCGCATCCTTTGATCTTATCGGCGTGCGATTTTATCGGCGGCCCGAGTTCCATGGTTCAGGATGAACACTTCGACACAATCATATGCGACTTCATGAGTTTGAGATAAAAGAACATCTTCAGCTTCCATCTTCACAAATGCAGCCCTTCAAATTTGAATGGCTTGTTGGTATCATCAACGCGCTTCCTTTCAACCTCCATAGCAAAATCAAATACCTTAAAATTGTTGGAAACAATGAAGAAATAATGAAATCGGATCTCAAACAGCTGAGTCGCGGACTAGGTCGCTATCTTTAAGGTATTTCGCGACTCGCCTCTTGATTGTGCTAGCGAGTCAAAAGATTGTCGAACACCTATGGGATAAAGCAGGTGATTCACTCTCTTGTCCGATTTCTCTCGCACCTTGAGAAATCGAACCAACTATAACTCTTTCTTTCTTATCTTGCTCGGAACTCAATAGATGTAAAAAACAACTGTTTCTTCATCCTGTAAAACCGGTCTTATAAAACTCAAGAGAATCAATCAACTTTAATGACAATAAATTTTGAGTAAATACACTCAATTAACTTTCCAAGTAAGAAGAAAAGCGGGCAAAATATAATTGCCTAAATTAATGAAATTAATTAAGAATATTAAGTTGACAAAAAACGGTTTTGGAAATCGAAGTTAAATCTGCAAAAAAACATTTTGAAATCGAGACCTCCCAAGACCCCCAAGGCCCCAAGGCCCCGCTCTCCGGATTTTTATTAAGTATATATAAATATATAAATATACCTATTCAAATGCATGGGGTGAGACTTGAACCCAAGTCTATAGTGTGGGAGCCCAAAATAATACCACCACACTATCTCTCTAAGTTTGGTATAATATTACAAAACAATGTTTTTAAATATATATCCTAACAATCCCCCACTTATATTTCAAAAAAACATTGAGCAAGTGATATACGGTTGTGCGTAAGCAAAGGTGCCTTTCGACTTGAACCTCACATCGTGTTAAACTTTCTAAGTATTAGGTAACTAGAGTGACTCGCGTCTTGAACTCTAACTAATACTAGATTATTCAACACACAACTATATCTAGAGTAAAGTTCTTAAGTTCGCACATTAAGCCCATGTGCTTATCCCTTTCTTAACGAACGATCTAGAGAAGTGCCCAAGTTCTCATAGAGGCGGCCACACCTTCACATTCGTATAGGTGAGTCTATCAAGAATACTCCTGTGTATCCCACTCTAACTTAAGAGCTATAGACATCATTAAGAGTTTAAACACTCAACTTTGTTTCCCACTTCGGGATATCATGCTATGGGAGTGCATGACTCTATCATATCATTTGTAACCGTCTAGTCCCTTTGAACCTATCTAGGTTGGGTATCCATTACAAATGACTCAACTTCTCACAGGCCTAAGTCCCATACTTCTAGAAAATTTCCATACCTTTTCTCTAGCTAACCCTTTCGTCAAAGTGTCGGCTATATTTCCTTCGAGATCTTACATGATCTATTCTTACAACACCAGTTGTGAGAAATTCTCTAAGCGTCGTGCTTTCCTTTACGTATATGTCGATTCTTATTGTTATTATAACAATTATCTACTACTCCGATAGCCGCGGTACTATCGCAGTAGATCAAAGTGGGCCCGGTATTGGTTTTCCCATACTGGAATGTCGACAATGTGGACATTTCGGCCATCCCGCCTCTTCACTGGCTGCCTTACTGCTATCAATTCAGCCTCCATCGTAGATTGGGCTATAATTGTCTGTTTCTTTGATCTCAAGATCTGAGCGCCCCCAGCAATAGTAAAAACATATCCATTTGGTGGACTTGGAATCATCTGAAAGAATATTCCAATTTGCATCGCTAAATCCTTCAAGGACCGCGGGATACCTTTGATAGTGTAATCCTAGGTTTGTGGTTCTTTCAGATACAGCATAACCCTCTCAACAATAGCATCCCAGTGTTTCAAACTAGGATTCTTGGTAAACTGCTGAGAACTCCCCCGCATACGCAATGTAACGGTCTAGTACAATCATTTGCATAACGCAGATTGCCTATTATACTAGCATATTGATTGTCTAACACTTTCTCGAGTGTTCCTTAACAATTTCACGGTAGGATCAAAAGGAGTACAAACGAGGTTTATAATCAAAATATTCATACTTCTTTAGGATTTTTTCAATGTAGTGAGATTGATCAAACAAATACCACTATTAGTTCTAGTTATTTTGATTCCCAAGATTACACTAGCTTCACCCAAATCTTTCATGTCAAAATTCGAACTAAGCATGCTTTTGGTTTCATTGACGAGATGGCTAAGGAACAAATATTAGCAAATCATCCACATACAAGCAAACAATCACATATACATCATTCTCAGATTTATAATAGATGCATTTGTCACCTCATTTATTCTCAAGTTACTTGAAATCATTAAATTATCAAATTTCTCATGCCATTGTTTAGGAGCTTGTTTCAAACCATAAAGAGATTTTTCTAGCTTACATACTTTATGTTCTTGTCCGGGAATTACAAAACCTTCAGGTTGTTCCATGTAAATTTCTTCTTCTAGTTCACCATTCAAAAAAGCGGTTTTAACATCCATTTGATGAATAACAAGATTATGAGTAGCGGCAATGACAATCAAAACACGTATAGATGTTAATCTAGTAACGAGGAGAATAAGTATCAAAAAGTCTACGTTTCTCACCGCCTATAACCTTTGGCAACCTTGATCTAGCCTTATGCTTATCTATTGTTCCATCGAGTTTGAGTTTCCTTTTCAAGACCCATTTACAACCTATTGGCTTACAACCGGGAGGTAAATCTACATAACTCAAGTTCCATTAGACATGTGAGAATCCCATTCATTATCTACGACTTCTTGCAGAAACTAGACTCTGCGAGAACTAAACGCCTCTTGTAAATTAGAAGGTTCTTCTTCTATAGCGTAAAATTCAAAATCGGGATTTTTATCTTTTGTCTCGGTCCTAGCTCTTTCTTGGATCTAGGTTCAAATTCGGTGATCCTAGTTTCTTCACTTCTAGGTTCTTCTAATCTAGACTCGGAATCAACACTAGGTAAAGTGCTAGGTGTTGAACCCCACTATTACCCCCCACTAATTCTAGATTTAAAAGGAAATCTATCTTCAAAGAAGTCAACATCAACAGATTCAATAATAACCTTATTATTAATATCAAAGAACCTATAAGCTTTCTTGTTTTGAGCATAACCAATAAAAACACATTCATAAGCTCTACTTTCTAACTTATGTCTTTTAGGATCAGGTTTCTAACAAAAGCCAAACAGCCCCAAACTCTAAAATAAGATACATTAGGTTTTCTATTTCTCCAAAGTTCATAAGGAGATATCATGGTTTTATTATTGGAATGCGATTCAAAACATGGCAAACGATCAACAAACATTCACCCCACCAATGAGAAGCGGCACGAGAACTAAGCAAACAAGCAAGCGGTAAGTTCGATCGGTGTGCGATTCTTTCTTTTGACTTTTCCATTCATTTGAGGATTATATGGAGCGGTTCTTTCATGTATTATGCCATTAGTTTGATAAATTTCGGTAAAAAGGAGCAAGAATCATATTCGAGTGCCTCTATCACTACGAAACCTCTTAATTTTTCTACCAAATTGATTTTCAATTTATTGATAAAAATTTTAAACTTTTCAATAGCTTCATTCTTATGGCTCAGCAAATAAACATACGTATAATTAGAACAATCATCAATGAACGTCATAATATATCTCTTCCCATTTCTAGTTAGGATACCTTCATATTCACACAAATCGAGAATGTATTAAGTCTAGTGGTTGGGATTCTCTTACAATGATTTATGTGAAGTCTTAGTTATCTTTGCTTGACTGGTATTCACATTTTTCAAATTCATTTTCGAGAAAATTCGGGAAGGACACCTAACTTGCTCATGTTATTTACTAACTTTTTACCCACATGACAAAGCCTACCATGCCAAACATTAAAATTGCAAACCATATAAGAGAAGAATCAATTTTATTCATAGCATCAACATTAAGCTTAAACATTCCATCATGGTAGCATAACCCTTTCCTACAAAATTCTTATTCTTAGTTATAGTGTAAACATCGGACCCAATAGTTTGATACAACTTGACCTTGTTGAGAAGATAGCCGGAAACAAGGTTCTTCTCATTTACGGAGTGTGAAGGACATCTTTCAGCATAAGTGTCTTCCCAGAAGTAAACTTCAACTCTACCGTACCAGAACCTTTCACCACAGTGCTGTGAGAGTCTCCCAACAACACTTTCTTATCCTTTGTTTCAGCATAAGTCTTAAACATGGACCTATCAAAACAACAATGACGCGAAGCACCACTGTCTATCCACCACCCATCGGATCCACCAACCATGAAGAACTCTGGATCAGAGACCATGGCAATTATAACGTCACCGGCATTAGCTTGTGCGTTATTCTTTTCCTTGTTAAAACTGAAATTCCTAGCCATGTGGTTTGGTTTACCACGGGTATAACAAAGAAACTTCAATTGGAATTCTGTCCATTTTTTCGATGGGTGTTGGTTCTTGTTTTGATTAGGCCTTCCTCCTTTCTTTTGGTTCGGGTTAGGTTTCATATCCCTTTTCTTAGGTTTCAAACTCGGATGAGTCTTATTGTTAGAAACAATGAGAATCTCTTCCTTCTTATCTTGTTTCCGAGCTTCTTCCTCAACCCTGAGCTTAACAATCAAACTTTCAAGAGAAAATTCTTTAGTCTTGTGACGCAAAGTATTACGAAAATCTTTCACTAGGTGGTAACTTGTCAATCATTACGAAACTTGAAATTGTTCATCAGCTTTCATACCTTGACCACAATTTCGTGGTAAATTTTTTGAAGTTCATGAGCACTGTGCAACAACTGACCTATCATCCACCATTTGGTATCTCAAATACCGGCTCTGACATACTTCTTTGAGCCGACTTCCTCGGTGTCGTATTTTTTCCGTAATGCATCCCACACATCTTTAGCGAGTTTCAAAAGTTGAATAATACTCATATAAATCATCGGATAATGCGTTAAGAATGTAGTTTTTGCAATCAAAGTCGTCATCGATCCATTTGTCAATGGCCTTTTGTTTCTCCTCGCGGTTTGAGAAACAACATCTTTGGCACCATCGGAAGGAGATGGATCGATGGACAGCACCATCATCGGCATCAACGGCCGGTCTTATCGGCGATGGCGGTTTTATCGGCGGCGGGTTCCATGGTTCCGGGATGAACACTCGACACAATCATATGCGGCTTCATGAGTTTGAGATAAAAGAACATCTTCGACTTCCATCTTCGAAATGCGCCCTTCAAATTTGAATGGCTTGTTGGTATCATCAACGCGCTTCCTTTCAACCTCCATAGCAAAATCAAATACCTTAAAATTGTTGGAAACAATGAAGAAATAATGAAATCGGATCTCAAGCGGTGAGTCGCGGACTAGGTCGCTATCTTTAAGGTATTTCGCGACTCTGCCTCTTGATTGTGCTAGCGGTCAAAAGATTGTCGAACACCTATGGGATAAAAGCATTGGTGATTCACTCTCTTGTTCGATTTTCTGCACCTTGAGAAATCGAACCAACTATAACTCTTTCTTTCTTATCTTGCTTCAGAACTCAATAGATGTAAAAAACAATCTTGTTTTTCATCCTCTGTAAAACCAGTCTTATAAAACTCAAGAGAATCAATCAACTTTAATGACAATAAATTTTGAGTAAATACACTCAATTAACTTTCCGTAACGAAGAAAACGGGCAAAATATAATTGCCTAAATTAATGAAATTAATTAAGAATATTAAGTTGACAAAAAACGGTTTTGGAAATCGAAGTTAAATCTGCAAAAAAACATTTTGAAATCAATGAGACCTCCCAAGACCCCCAAGGCCCCAAGGCCCCGCTCTCCGGATTTTATTAAGTATATATAAATATATAAATATACCTATTCAAATGCATGGGGTGAGACTTGAACCCAAGTCTATAGTGTGGGAGCCCAAAATAATACCACCACACTATCTCTCTAAGTTTGGTATAATATTACAAAACAATGTTTTTAAATATATATCCTAACAATCCCCCACTTATATTTCAAAAAAAACATTGAGCAAGTGATATACAGTTGTGCGTAAGCAAAGGTGCCTTTCGACTTGAACCTCTACATCGTGTTAAACTTTCTAAGTATTAGGTAACTAGAGTGACTCGCGTCTTGAACTCTAACTAATACTAGATTATTCAACACACACAACTATATCTAGAGTAAAGTTCTTAAGTTCGCACATTAAGCCCATGTGCTTATCCCTTTCTTAACGAACGATCTAGAGAAGTGCCCAAGTTCTCATAGAAGGCGGCCACACCTTCACATTCGTATAGGTGAGTCTATCAAGAATACTCTGTGTATCCCACTCTAACTTAAGAGCTATAGACATCATTAAGAGTTTAAACACTCAACTTTGTTTCCCACTTCAGGATATCATGCTATGGGAGTGCATGACTCTATCATATCATTTGTAACTTCGTCTAGTCCTTTGAACCTATCTAGGTTGGGTATCCATTACAAATGACTCAACTTCTCACGAGGCCTAAGTCCCATACTTCTAGAAAATTTCCATACCTTTTCTCTAGCTAACCCTTTCGTCAAAGTGTCGGCTATATTTCCTTGAGATCTTACATGATCTATTCTTACAACACCGAGTTGTGAGAAATTCTCTAATCGTGTCGTGCTTTCGACGTATATGTCGATTCTTATTGTTATTATAACAATTATCTACTACTCAGATAGCAGCGGTACTATCGCGATAGATCAAAGTGGTGGTATTGGTTTTTCCCATACTTTGGAATGTCGACAACAGACATTTCAGCCATCCCTCTTCACTATTTGCTTCTCTTGCTATCAATTCGGCCTCCATCGTAGATTGGGCTATAATTGTCTGTTTCTTTGATCTCCAAGATACGGCGCCCCCGGCAATAGTAAAAACATATCCATTTGGTGGACTTGGAATCATCGAAAGAATATTCCAATTTGCATCGCTAAATCCTTCAAGGACCGCGGGATACCTTTGATAGTGTAATCCTAGGTTTGTGGTTCTTTTCGAATACCTGCATAACCCTCTCAACGACATCCAGTGTTTCAAACTAGGATTCTTGGTAAACCTGCACGAACTCCCCTTTGCATACGCAATGTCTGGTCTAGTACAATCAGTGCATAACGCATTTGCCTATTATACTAGCATATTCAGATTGTCTAACACTTTCTCCGGTGTTCCTTAACAATTTCACGGTAGGATCAAAAGGAGTACAAACAGGTTTATAATCAAAATATTCATACTTCTTTAGGATTTTTTCAATGTAGTGAGATTGATCCAAACAAATACCACTATTAGTTCTAGTTATTTTGATTCCCAAGATTACACTAGCTTCACCCAAATCTTTCATGTCAAAATTCGAACTAAGCATGCTTTTGGTTTCATTGACAACGAGATATTTGGAACCAAATATTAGCAAATCATCCACATACAAGCAAACAATCACATATACATCATTCTCAGATTTATAATAGATGCATTTGTCACCCTCATTTATTCGAAGTTACTTGAAATCATTAAATTATCAAATTTCTCATGCCATTGTTTAGGAGCTTGTTTCAAACCATAAAGAGATTTTTCTAGCTTACATACTTTATGTTCTTGTCCGGGAATTACAAAACCTTGGGTTGTTCCATGTAAATTTCTTCTTCTAGTTCACCATTCAAAAAAAGTTTTAACATCCATTTGATGAATAACAAGATTATGAGTAGCAGCAACAACAATCAAAACACGTATAGATGTTAATCTAGTAACGAGGAGAATAAGTATCAAAAAGTCTACGTTCTCTCATTTGCCTATAACCTTTGGCAACCGGTCTAGCCTTATGCTTATCTATTGTTCCATCGGGTTTGAGTTTCCTTTTCAAGACCCATTTACAACCTATTGGCTTACAACCAGGAGGTAAATCTACATAACTCAAGTTCCATTAGACATGTGAGAATCCCATTCATTATCTACTGACTTCTTGCCGAAACTAGACTCTGCGAGAACTAAACGCCTCTTGTAAATTAGAAGGTTCTTCTTCTATAGCGTAAAATTCAAAATCGGGATTTTTATCTTTTGTCTCGAGTCCTAGCTCTTTCTTTGGATCTAGGTTCAAATTCAGTGATCCTAGTTTCTTCACTTCAGGTTCTTCTAATCTAGACTCGGAATCAACACTAGGTAAAGTGCTAGGTGTTGAACCCCACTATTACCCCCACTAATTCTAGATTTAAAAGGAAATCTATCTTCAAAGAAGTCAACATCAACAGATTCAATAATAACCTTATTATTAATATCAAAGAACCTATAAGCTTTCTTGTTTTGAGCATAACCAATAAAAACACATTCATAAGCTCTACTTTCTAACTTATGTCTTTTAGGATCGGGTTTCTAACAAAAGCCAAACAGCCCCAAACTCTAAAATAAGATACATTAGGTTTTCTATTTCTCCAAAGTTCATAAGGAGATATCATGGTTTTATTATTGGGAATGCGATTCAAAACATGGCAAACGATCAACAAACATTCACCCCACCAATGAGAAGCGACACGAACTAAGCAAACAAGCAACAGTAAGTTCAGTCAGTGTACGATTCTTTCTTTCAGCTTTTCCATTCATTTGAGGATTATATGGAGCAGTTCTTTCATGTATTATGCCATTAGTTTGATAAATTTCAGTAAAAGGAGCGAGAATCATATTCGGTGCCTCTATCACTTCGAAACCTCTTAATTTTTCTACCAAATTGATTTTCAATTTCAGCAATAAAAATTTTAAACTTTTCAATAGCTTCATTCTTATGGCTCAGCAAATAAACATACGTATAATTAGAACAATCATCAATGAACGTCATAATATATCTCTTCCCATTTCTAGTTAGGATACCTTCATATTCACACAAATCGGAATGTATTAAGTCTAGTGGTTGGGATTCTCTTACAATGATTTGTGTGAAGTCTTAGTTATTTTTGCTTGACTGCAGTATTCACATTTTTCAAATTCATTTTCAGAAAATTCAGGAAGGACACCTAACTTGCTCATGTTATTTACTAACTTTTTACCCACATGACAAAGCCTACCATGCCAAACATTAAAATTGCAAACCATATAAGCAGAAGAATCAATTTTATTCATAGCATCAACATTAAGCTTAAACATTCCATCAGTAGCATAACCCTTTCCTACAAAATTCTTATTCTTAGTTATAGTGTAAACATCAGACCCAATAGTTTGATACAACCCAGCCTTGTTGAGAAGATAGCCGGAAACAAGGTTCTTTCTCATTCGGAGTGTGAAGGACATCTCAAAGCATAAGTGTCTTCCCAGAAGTAAACTTCAACTCTACTCGTACCAGAACCTTTCACCACAGTGCTGTGAGAGTCTCCCAACAACACTTTCTTATCCTTTGTTTCAGCATAAGTCTTAAACATGGACCTATCAAAACAACAATGACGCGAAGCACCACTGTCTATCCACCACCCATCGGATCCACCAACCATGAAGAACTCTGGATCAGAGACCATGGCAATTATAACGTCACCTGACATTAGCTTGTGCGTTATTCTTTTCCTTGTTAAACCTGCAATTCCTAGCCATGTGGTTTGGTTTACCACAGGTATAACAAAGAAACTTCGAGTGGAATTTTGTCCATTTTTCGATGGGTGTTGGTTCTTGTTTTGATTAGGCCTTCCTCCTTTCTTTTGGTTCGGGTTAGGTTTCATATCCCTTTTCTTAGGTTTCAAACTCGGATGAGTCTTATTGTTAGAAACAATGAGAATCTCTTCCTTCTTATCTTGTTTCCGAGCTTCTTCCTCGACCCGAGCTTAACAATCAAACTTTCAAGAGAAAATTCTTTAGTCTTGTGACGCAAAGTATTACGAAAATCTTTCGGCTAGGTGGTAACTTGTCAATCATTACAGAAACTTGAAATTGTTCATCGACTTTCATACCTTCGGCCACAATTTCGTGGTAAATTTTTTGAAGTTCATGAGCTTTGTGCAACAACCGACCTATCATCCACCATTTGGTATCTCAAATCTTAGGCTCACAAACATACTTCTTTTGAGCCGACTTCCTCGGTGTCGTATTTTTCTGTAATGCATCCCACACATCTTTAGCAGTTTCAAAAGTTGAATAATACTCATATAAATCATCAGATAATGCGTTAAGAATGTAGTTTTTGCAATCAAAGTCGTCATCGATCCATTTGTCAATGGCCTTTTGTTTCTCCTCGGCAGTTTGAGAAACAACATCTTTGCACCATCGGAAGGAGATGGATCGATGCGGAGCACCATCATCGGCATCAACAACGGTCTTATCAGTAAGCGTGTTTTATCGGCCAGCAGGTTCCATGGTTCCGGGATGAACACTCGACACAATCATATGTAGCTTCATGAGTTTGAGATAAAAGAACATCTTGACTTCCATCTTCGAAATGCGCCCTTCAAATTTGAATGGCTTGTTGGTATCATCAACGCGCTTCCTTTCAACCTCCATAGCAAAATCAAATACCTTAAAATTGTTGGAAACAATGAAGAAATAATGAAATCGGATCTCAAGCAGTGAGTCGCGGACTAGGTCGCTATCTTTAAGGTATTTCGCGACTACGCCTCTTGATTGTGCTAGCAGTCAAAGATTGTCGAACACCTATGGGATAAAACAGTGATTCACTCTCTTGTTCGATTTCTCTGCACCTTGAGAAATCGAACCAACTATAACTCTTTCTTTCTTATCTTGCTCAGAACTCAATAGATGTAAAAACAATCTATTTTTTTCATCCTCTGTAAAACCAGTCTTATAAAACTCAAGAGAATCAATCAACTTTAATGACAATAAATTTTGAGTAAATACACTCAATTAACTTTCCGTAACAGTAAGAAAACGGGCAAAATATAATTGCCTAAATTAATGAAATTAATTAAGAATATTAAGTTGACAAAAAACGGTTTTGGAAATCAGAAGTTAAAATGCAAAAAAACATTTTGAAATCGCGAGACCTCCCAAGACCCCCAAGGCCCCAAGGCCCCGCTCTCCCGGATTTTATTAAGTATATATAAATATATAAATATACCTATTCAAATGCATGGGGTGAGACTTGAACCCAAGTCTATAGTGTGGGAGCCCAAAATAATACCACCACACTATCTCTCTAAGTTTGGTATAATATTACAAAACAATGTTTTTAAATATATATCCTAACAATCCCCACTTATATTTCAAAAAAACATTGAGCAAGTGCTATACAGTTGTGCGTAAGCAAAGGTGCCTTTCGACTTGAACCTCTACATCGTGTTAAACTTTCTAAGTATTAGGTAACTAGAGTGACTCGCGTCTTGAACTCTAACTAATACTAGATTATTCAACACACACAACTATATCTAGAGTAAAGTTCTTAAGTTCGCACATTAAGCCCATGTGCTTATCCCTTTCTTAACGAACGATCTAGAGAAGTGCCCAAGTTCTCATAGAAGGCGGCCACACCTTCACATTCGTATAGGTGAGTCTATCAAGAATACTCCTGTGTATCCCACTCTAACTTAAGAGCTATAGACATCATTAAGAGTTTAAACACTCAACTTTGTTTCCCACTTCAGGATATCATGCTATGGGAGTGCATGACTCTATCATATCATTTGTAACTTCGTCTAGTCCCTTTGAACCTATCTAGGTTGGGTATCCATTACAAATGACTCAACTTCTCACAGGCCTAAGTCCCATACTTCTAGAAAATTTCCATACCTTTTCTCTAGCTAACCCTTTCGTCAAAGTGTCGGCTATATTTCCTTCGAGATCTTACATGATCTATTCTTACAACACCAGTTGTGAGAAATTCTCTAAGCGTGTCGTGCTTTCGACGTATATGTCGATTCTTATTGTTATTATAACAATTATCTACTACTCCGATAGCGCGGTACTATCGCAGTAGATCAAAGTGGTTTGGTATTGGTTTTCCCATCGGAATGTCGACAACGGACATTTCAGCCATCCCGCCTCTTCACTAGTCGCTTCTACTTGCTATCAATTCGGCCTCCATCGTAGATTGGGCTATAATTGTCATTTCTTTGATCTCCAAGATACAGCGCCCCCAGCAATAGTAAAAACATATCCTCTGGTGGACTTGGAATCATCTGAAAGAATATTCCAATTTGCATCGCTAAATCCTTCAAGGACCGCGGGATACCTTTGATAGTGTAATCCTAGGTTTGTGGTTCTTTTGAGATACCGCATAACCCTCTCAACGGCATCCCAGTGTTTCAAACTAGGATTCTTTGGTAAACTTGCCTGAGAACTCCCCTTTGCATACGCAATGTCCGGTCTAGTACAATGTTTGCATAACGCAGATCGCCTATTATACTAGCATATTGATTGTCTAACACTTTCTCCAGTGTTCCTTAACAATTTCACAAAGTAGGATCAAAAGGAGTACAAACAGGTTTATAATCAAAATATTCATACTTCTTTAGGATTTTTTCAATGTAGTGAGATTGATCCAAACAAATACCACTATTAGTTCTAGTTATTTTGATTCCCAAGATTACACTAGCTTCACCCAAATCTTTCATGTCAAAATTCGAACTAAGCATGCTTTTGGTTTCATTGACAAAGATAAACTGGAACCAAATATTAGCAAATCATCCACATACAAGCAAACAATCACATATACATCATTCTCGGATTTATAATAGATGCATTTGTCACCCTCATTTATTTCAAGTTACTTGAAATCATTAAATTATCAAATTTCTCATGCCATTGTTTAGGAGCTTGTTTCAAACCATAAAGAGATTTTTCTAGCTTACATACTTTATGTTCTTGTCCGGGAATTACAAAACCTTCAGTTGTTCCATGTAAATTTCTTCTTCTAGTTCACCATTCAAAAAAGCAGTTTTAACATCCATTTGATGAATAACAAGATTATGAGTAAAGCGGCAATGACAATCAAAACACGTATAGATGTTAATCTAGTAACAGGAGAATAAGTATCAAAAAGTCTACGTTCTCATTTGCTATAACCTTTGGCAACTTGATCTAGCCTTATGCTTATCTATTGTTCCATCGGGTTTGAGTTTCCTTTTCAAGACCCATTTACAACCTATTGGCTTACAACCGGGAGGTAAATCTACATAACTCCAAGTTCCATTAGACATGTGAGAATCCCATTCATTATCTCGACTTCTTGCCGAAACTAGACTCTGAGAACTAAACGCCTCTTGTAAATTAGAAGGTTCTTCTTCTATAGCGTAAAATTCAAAATCGGGATTTTTATCTTTTGTCTCGATCCTAGCTCTTTTCTTTGGATCTAGGTTCAAATTCGGTGATCCTAGTTTCTTCACTTCTAGGTTCTTCTAATCTAGACTCGGAATCAACACTAGGTAAAGTGCTAGGTGTTGAACCCCCACTATTACCCCCACTAATTCTAGATTTAAAAGGAAATCTATCTTCAAAGAAGTCAACATCAACAGATTCAATAATAACCTTATTATTAATATCAAAGAACCTATAAGCTTTTCTGTTTTGAGCATAACCAATAAAAACACATTCATAAGCTCTACTTTCTAACTTATGTCTTTTAGGATCGGGTTTCTAACAAAAGCCAACAGCCCCAAACTCTAAAATAAGATACATTAGGTTTTCTATTTCTCCAAAGTTCATAAGGAGATATCATGGTTTTATTATTGGGAATGCGATTCAAAACATGGCAAACAAGTCAACAAACATTCACCCCACCAATGAGAAGCGACACGAGAACTAAGCAAACAAGCAACGGTAAGTTCGGTCGATTGTACGATTCTTTCTTTCAGCTTTTCCATTCATTTGAGGATTATATGGAGCAGTTCTTTCATGTATTATGCCATTAGTTTGATAAATTTCAGTAAAAGGAGCAGAATCATATTCAGTGCCTCTATCACTACGAAACCTCTTAATTTTTCTACCAAATTGATTTTCAATTTCAGCAATAAAAATTTTAAACTTTTCAATAGCTTCATTCTTATGGCTCAGCAAATAAACATACGTATAATTAGAACAATCATCAATGAACGTCATAATATATCTCTTCCCATTTCTAGTTAGGATACCTTCATATTCACACAAATCAGAATGTATTAAGTCTAGTGGTTGGGATTCTCTTACAACAGATTTATGTGAAGTCTTAGTTATTTTTGCTTGACTGCAGTATTCACATTTTTCAAATTCATTTTCAGAAAATTCAGGAAGGACACCTAACTTGCTCATGTTATTTACTAACTTTTTACCCACATGACAAAGCCTACCATGCCAAACATTAAAATTGCAAACCATATAAGCAGAAGAATCAATTTTATTCATAGCATCAACATTAAGCTTAAACATTCCATCAGTAGCATAACCCTTTCCTACAAAATTCTTATTCTTAGTTATAGTGTAAACATCAGACCCAATAGTTTGATACAACCCAGCCTTGTTGAGAAGATAGCCGGAAACAAGGTTCTTTCTCATTTATGGAGTGTGAAGGACATCTTTCAGCATAAGTGTCTTCCCAGAAGTAAACTTCAACTCTACCGTACCAGAACCTTTCACCACAGTGCTGTGAGAGTCTCCCAACAACACTTTCTTATCCTTTGTTTCAGAGATAAGTCTTAAACATGGACCTATCAAAACAACAATGACGCGAAGCACCACCTGTCTATCCACCACCCATCAGATCCACCAACCATGAAGAACTCGGATCGAGACCATGGCAATTATAACGTCACCCACAAAGATTAGCTTGTGCGTTATTCTTTTCCTTGTTAAACCTGCAATTCCTAGCCATGTGGTTTGGTTTACCACGGGTATAACAAAGAAACTTCAGTGGAATTTTGTCCATTTTTCGATGGGTGTTGGTTCTTGTTTTGATTAGGCCTTCCTCCTTTCTTTTGGTTCGGGTTAGGTTTCATATCCCTTTTCTTAGGTTTCAAACTCGGATGAGTCTTATTGTTAGAAACAATGAGAATCTCTTCCTTCTTATCTTGTTTCCGAGCTTCTTCCTCAACCCTGAGCTTAACAATCAAACTTTCAAGAGAAAATTCTTTAGTCTTGTGACGCAAAGTATTACGAAAATCTTTCCAGCTAGGTGGTAACTTGTCAATCATTACAGAAACTTGAAATTGTTCATCAGCTTTCATACCTTCGGCCACAATTTCGTGGTAAATTTTTTGAAGTTCATGAGCCTGTGCAACAACTGACCTATCATCCACCATTTGGTATCTCAAATACGGCTCTGACATACTTCTTTGAGCCCGGCTTCCTCGGTGTCGTATTTTTCCGTAATGCATCCCACACATCTTTAGCGAGTTTCAAAAGTTGAATAATACTCATATAAATCATCAGATAATGCGTTAAGAATGTAGTTTTTGCAATCAAAGTCGTCATCGATCCATTTGTCAATGGCCTTTTGTTTCTCCTCGGCAGTTTGAGAAACAACATCTTTGGCACCCATCGGAAGGAGATGGATCGATAGCAGCGACACCATCATCAAGCATCAACAACGGTCTTATCAGCGTAGAGTTTTATCGCGACAGTTCCATGGTTCCGGGATGAACACGACACACAATCATATGCAGCTTCATGAGTTTGAGATAAAAGAACATCTTGACTTCCATCTTCGAAATGCAGCCCTTCAAATTTGAATGGCTTGTTGGTATCATCAACGCGCTTCCTTTCAACCTCCATAGCAAAATCAAATACCTTAAAATTGTTGGAAACAATGAAGAAATAATGAAATCGGATCTCAACAGTGAGTCGCGGACTAGGTCGCTATCTTTAAGGTATTTCGCGACTACGCCTCTTGATTGTGCTAGCGGTCAAAAGATTGTCGAACACCTATGGGATAAAACAGTGATTCACTCTCTTGTTCGATTTCTCTGCACCTTGAGAAATCGAACCAACTATAACTCTTTCTTTCTTATCTTGCTCGAACTCAATAGATGTAAAAACAATCTATGTTTTTTTTTCATCCTCTGTAAAACCAGTCTTATAAAACTCTAGAGAATCAATCAACTTTAATGACAATAAATTTTGAGTAAATACACTCAATTAACTTTCCGTAATAGGTTAGAAAACGGGCAAAATATAATTGCCTAAATTAATGAAATTAATTAAGAATATTAAGTTGACAAAAAACGGTTTTGGAAATCGAAGTTAAATCCTGCAAAAAAACATTTTGAAATCAATGAGACCTCCCAAGACCCCCAAGGCCCCAAGGCCCCGCTCTCCCGGATTTTATTAAGTATATATAAATATATAAATATACCTATTCAAATGCATGGGGTGAGACTTGAACCCAAGTCTATAGTGTGGGAGCCCAAAATAATACCACCACACTATCTCTCTAAGTTTGGTATAATATTACAAAACAATGTTTTTAAATATATATCCTAACAATCCCCACTTATATTTCAAAAAAAACATTGAGCAAGTGATATACAGTTGTGCGTAAGCAAAGGTGCCTTTCGACTTGAACCTCTACATCGTGTTAAACTTTCTAAGTATTAGGTAACTAGAGTGACTCGCGTCTTGAACTCTAACTAATACTAGATTATTCAACACACACAACTATATCTAGAGTAAAGTTCTTAAGTTCGCACATTAAGCCCATGTGCTTATCCCTTTCTTAACGAACGATCTAGAGAAGTGCCCAAGTTCTCATAAGGCGGCCACACCTTCACATTCGTATAGGTGAGTCTATCAAGAAGAATACTCCTGTGTATCCCACTCTAACTTAAGAGCTATAGACATCATTAAGAGTTTAAACACTCAACTTTGTTTCCCACTTGAGGATATCATGCTATGGGAGTGCATGACTCTATCATATCATTTGTAACTTCGTCTAGTCCCTTTGAACCTATCTAGGTTGGGTATCCATTACAAATGACTCAACTTCTCACAGGCCTAAGTCCCATACTTCTAGAAAATTTCCATACCTTTTCTCTAGCTAACCCTTTCGTCAAAGTGTCAGCTATATTTCCTTCAGATCTTACATGATCTATTCTTACAACACCAGGTTGTGAGAAATTCTCTAATCGTGTCGTGCTTTCGACGTATATGTCGATTCTTATTGTTATTATAACAATTATCTACTACTCCGATAGCAGCGGTACTATCGAGTAGATCAAAGTGGTGGTATTGGTTTTTCCATACCGGAATGTCGACAAGACATTTCAGCCATCCCGCCTCTTCACTAGTCGCTTCTATCGCTATCAATTCAGCCTCCATCGTAGATTGGGCTATAATTGTCTGTTTCTTTGATCTCCAAGATACGGCGCCCCAAAGAATAGTAAAAACATATCCTTTGGTGGACTTGGAATCATCGAAAGAATATTCCAATTTGCATCGCTAAATCCTTCAAGGACCGCGGGATACCTTTGATAGTGTAATCCTAGGTTTGTGGTTCTTTTCGGATACCGCATAACCCTCTCAACAACATCCCGGTGTTTCAAACTAGGATTCTTGGTAAACCCGCACAGAACTCCCCTTTGCATACGCAATGTCCGGTCTAGTACAATGTTTGCATAACGCAGATTGCCTATTATACTAGCATATTCGATTGTCTAACACTTTCTCCAGTGTTCCTTAACAATTTCACAAAGTAGGATCAAAAGGAGTACAAACAGGTTTATAATCAAAATATTCATACTAACTTCTTTAGGATTTTTTCAATGTAGTGAGATTGATCCAAACAAATACCACTATTAGTTCTAGTTATTTTGATTCCCAAGATTACACTAGCTTCACCCAAATCTTTCATGTCAAAATTCGAACTAAGCATGCTTTTGGTTTCATTGACAACGAGATAAACTGGAACCAAATATTAGCAAATCATCCACATACAAGCAAACAATCACATATACATCATTCTCGATTTATAATAGATGCATTTGTCACCCTCATTTATTCGAAGTTACTTGAAATCATTAAATTATCAAATTTCTCATGCCATTGTTTAGGAGCTTGTTTCAAACCATAAAGAGATTTTTCTAGCTTACATACTTTATGTTCTTGTCCAGGAATTACAAAACCTTCAGGTTGTTCCATGTAAATTTCTTCTTCTAGTTCACCATTCAAAAAAGCAGTTTTAACATCCATTTGATGAATAACAAGATTATGAGTAGCAAACAACAAACAATCAAAACACGTATAGATGTTAATCTAGTAACAGGAGAATAAGTATCAAAAAAGTCTACGTTCTCTCGCTGCCTATAACCTTTGGCAACCAGTCTAGCCTTATGCTTATCTATTGTTCCATCAGGTTTGAGTTTCCTTTTCAAGACCCATTTACAACCTATTGGCTTACAACCAGGAGGTAAATCTACATAACTCCAAGTTCCATTAGACATGTGAGAATCCCATTCATTATCTGACTTCTTGCCAGAAACTAGACTCTGTGAGAACTAAACGCCTCTTGTAAATTAGAAGGTTCTTCTTCTATAGCGTAAAATTCAAAATCGGGATTTTTATCTTTTGTCTCGAGTCCTAGCTCTTTTCTTGGATCTAGGTTCAAATTCGGTGATCCTAGTTTCTTCACTTCTAGGTTCTTCTAATCTAGACTCAGAATCAACACTAGGTAAAGTGCTAGGTGTTGAACCCCCACTATTACCCCCACTAATTCTAGATTTAAAAGGAAATCTATCTTCAAAGAAGTCAACATCAACAGATTCAATAATAACCTTATTATTAATATCAAAGAACCTATAAGCTTTCTTGTTTTGAGCATAACCAATAAAAACACATTCATAAGCTCTACTTTCTAACTTATGTCTTTTAGGATCGGGTTTCCTAACAAAAGCCAAACAGCCCCAAACTCTAAAATAAGATACATTAGGTTTTCTATTTCTCCAAAGTTCATAAGGAGATATCATGGTTTTATTATTGGGAATGCGATTCAAAACATGGCAAACAGTCAACAAACATTCACCCCACCAATGAGAAGCAACACGAGAACTAAGCAAACAAGCAACAAGTAAGTTCGGTCGGTGTACGATTCTTTCTTTCAGACTTTTCCATTCATTTGAGGATTATATGGAGCAGTTCTTTCATGTATTATGCCATTAGTTTGATAAATTTCAATAAAAGGAGCAGAATCATATTCAGTGCCTCTATCACTACGAAACCTCTTAATTTTTCTACCAAATTGATTTTCAATTTCAGCAATAAAAATTTTAAACTTTTCAATAGCTTCATTCTTATGGCTCAGCAAATAAACATACGTATAATTAGAACAATCATCAATGAACGTCATAATATATCTCTTCCCATTTCTAGTTAGGATACCTTCATATTCACACAAATCAGAATGTATTAAGTCTAGTGGTTGGGATTCTCTTACAACAGATTTATGTGAAGTCTTAGTTATTTTTGCTTGACTGCAGTATTCACATTTTTCAAATTCATTTTCGAGAAAATTCAGGAAGGACACCTAACTTGCTCATGTTATTTACTAACTTTTTACCCACATGACAAAGCCTACCATGCCAAACATTAAAATTGCAAACCATATAAGCAGAAGAATCAATTTTATTCATAGCATCAACATTAAGCTTAAACATTCCATCAGTAGCATAACCCTTTCCTACAAAATTCTTATTCTTAGTTATAGTGTAAACATCAGACCCAATAGTTTGATACAACCCAACCTTGTTGAGAAGATAGCCTAGGAAACAAGGTTCTTTCTCATTTCGGAGTGTGAAGGACATCTTTCAAAGATAAGTGTCTTCCCGAAGTAAACTTCAACTCTACCCAGAACCTTTCACCACGGTCTTTGTGAGAGTCTCCCAACAACACTTTCTTATCCTTTGTTTCAAAGCATAAGTCTTAAACATGGACCTATCAAAACAACAATGACGCGAAGCACCACCACCTGTCTATCCACCACCCATCGAGATCCACCAACCATGAAGAACTCTGGATCGAGACCATGGCAATTATAACGTCACCCACAAAGCATTAGCTTGTGCGTTATTCTTTTCCTTGTTAAACTGCAATTCCTAGCCATGTGGTTTGGTTTACCACGGGTATAACAAAGAAACTCGAATTGGAATTCTGTCCATTTTTCGATGGGTGTTGGTTCTTGTTTTGATTAGGCCTTCCTCCTTTCTTTTGGTTCGGGTTAGGTTTCATATCCCTTTTCTTAGGTTTCAAACTCGGATGAGTCTTATTGTTAGAAACAATGAGAATCTCTTCCTTCTTATCTTGTTTCCGAGCTTCTTCCTCAACCCCGAGCTTAACAATCAAACTTTCAAGAGAAAATTCTTTAGTCTTGTGACGCAAAGTATTACGAAAATCTTTCCAACTAGGTGGTAACTTGTCAATCATTACGAAACTTGAAATTGTTCATCAGCTTTCATACCTTCGGCCACAATTTCGTGGTAAATTTTTTGAAGTTCATGAGCTGTGCAACAACTGACCTATCATCCACCATTTGGTATCTCAAATACCGGCTCACAAAGATACTTCTTTGAGCCGACTTCCTCGGTGTCGTATTTTTTTCCGTAATGCATCCCACACATCTTTAGCGAGTTTCAAAAGTTGAATAATACTCATATAAATCATCGAGATAATGCGTTAAGAATGTAGTTTTTGCAATCAAAGTCGTCATCGATCCATTTGTCAATGGCCTTTTGTTTCTCCTCGGCAGCTTTGAGAAACAACATCTTTGGCACCATCGGAAGGAGATGGATCGAGTGCAGCAGCACCATCATCAGCATCAACAACAGTCTTATCAGCAGAGCGAGTTTTATCAGCGGCGGAGTTCCATGGTTCCGGGATGAACACTCGACACAATCATATGCGGCTTCATGAGTTTGAGATAAAAGAACATCTTGACTTCCATCTTCGAAATGCAGACCCTTCAAATTTGAATGGCTTGTTGGTATCATCAACGCGCTTCCTTTCAACCTCCATAGCAAAATCAACTACCTTAAAATTGTTGGAAACAATGAAGAAATAATGAAATCGGATCTCAAGCAGTGAGTCGCGGACTAGGTCGCTATCTTTAAGGTATTTCGCGACTCTGCCTCTTGATTGTGCTAGCGAGTCAAAAGATTGTCGAACACCTATGGGATAAAACAGCTGAGTCACTCTCTTGTTCGATTTCTCTGCACCTTGAGAAATCGAACCAACTATAACTCTTTCTTTCTTATCTTGCTCAGAACTCAATAGATGTAAAAAACAATCTGTTTTTTTTTCATCCTCTGTAAAACCAGTCTTATAAAACTCAAGAGAATCAATCAACTTTAATGACAATAAATTTTGAGTAAATACACTCAATTAACTTTCCGTAACAGTAAGAAAACGGGCAAAATATAATTGCCTAAATTAATGAAATTAATTAAGAATATTAAGTTGACAAAAAACGGTTTTGGAAATCAGAAGTTAAATCTGCAAAAAAAACATTTTGAAATCAGCAGACCTCCCAAGACCCCCAAGGCCCCAAGGCCCCGCTCTCCCGGATTTTATTAAGTATATATAAATATATAAATATACCTATTCAAATGCATGGGGTGAGACTTGAACCCAAGTCTATAGTGTGGGAGCCCAAAATAATACCACCACACTATCTCTCTAAGTTTGGTATAATATTACAAAACAATGTTTTTAAATATATATCCTAACAATCCCCCACTTATATTTCAAAAAAAACATTGAGCAAGTGATATACAGTTGTGCGTAAGCAAAGGTGCCTTTCGACTTGAACCTCTACATCGTGTTAAACTTTCTAAGTATTAGGTAACTAGAGTGACTCGCGTCTTGAACTCTAACTAATACTAGATTATTCAACACACACAACTATATCTAGAGTAAAGTTCTTAAGTTCGCACATTAAGCCCATGTGCTTATCCCTTTCTTAACGAACGATCTAGAGAAGTGCCCAAGTTCTCATAGAAGGCGGCCACACCTTCACATTCGTATAGGTGAGTCTATCAAGAATACTCCTGTGTATCCCACTCTAACTTAAGAGCTATAGACATCATTAAGAGTTTAAACACTCAACTTTGTTTCCCACTTCAGGATATCATGCTATGGGAGTGCATGACTCTATCATATCATTTGTAACTTCGTCTAGTCCCTTTGAACCTATCTAGGTTGGGTATCCATTACAAATGACTCAACTTCTCACAGGCCTAAGTCCCATACTTCTAGAAAATTTCCATACCTTTTCTCTAGCTAACCCTTTCGTCAAAGTGTCGGCTATATTTCCTTCGAGATCTTACATGATCTATTCTTACAACACCAGTTGTGAGAAATTCTCTAAGCGTGTCGTGCTTTCGACGTATATGTCGATTCTTATTGTTATTATAACAATTATCTACTACTCCGATAGCCGCGGTACTATCGCGAGTAGATCAAAGTGGCTGGTATTGGTTTTTCCCATACTTTGGAATGTCGACAACAGACATTTCAGCCATCCCGCCTCTTCACTAGCTGCTTTCTATGCTATCAATTCAGCCTCCATCGTAGATTGGGCTATAATTGTCTGTTTCTTTGATCTCCAAGATACGGCGCCCAAGCAATAGTAAAAACATATCCATTTGGTGGACTTGGAATCATCTCGAAAGAATATTCCAATTTGCATCGCTAAATCCTTCAAGGACCGCGGGATACCTTTGATAGTGTAATCCTAGGTTTGTGGTTCTTTTCGGATACCGCATAACCCTCTCAACAACATCCCAGTGTTTCAAACTAGGATTACTTGGTAAACCTGCACAGAACTCCCACTTTGCATACGCAATGTCCGGGTCTAGTACAATCACCGCATAACGCAGACTGCCTATTATACTAGCATATTCAGATTGTCTAACACTTTCTCCGGTGTTCCTTAACAATTTCGGTAGGATCAAAAGGAGTACAAACAGGTTTATAATCAAAATATTCATACTTCTTTAGGATTTTTTCAATGTAGTGAGATTGATCCAAACAAATACCACTATTAGTTCTAGTTATTTTGATTCCCAAGATTACACTAGCTTCACCCAAATCTTTCATGTCAAAATTCGAACTAAGCATGCTTTTGGTTTCATTGACAAAGATAAAACTGGAACCAAATATTAGCAAATCATCCACATACAAGCAAACAATCACATATACATCATTCTCAGATTTATAATAGATGCATTTGTCACCCTCATTTATTCGAAGTTACTTGAAATCATTAAATTATCAAATTTCTCATGCCATTGTTTAGGAGCTTGTTTCAAACCATAAAGAGATTTTTCTAGCTTACATACTTTATGTTCTTGTCCGGGAATTACAAAACCTTCAGGTTGTTCCATGTAAATTTCTTCTTCTAGTTCACCATTCAAAAAAGCGGTTTTAACATCCATTTGATGAATAACAAGATTATGAGTAAGCAATGACAATCAAAACACGTATAGATGTTAATCTAGTAACAGGAGAATAAGTATCAAAAAAGTCTACGTTCTCTCGCTGCCTATAACCTTTGGCAACCAGTCTAGCCTTATGCTTATCTATTGTTCCATCAGGTTTGAGTTTCCTTTTCAAGACCCATTTACAACCTATTGGCTTACAACTGGGAGGTAAATCTACATAACTCCAAGTTCCATTAGACATGTGAGAATCCCATTCATTATCTCTGACTTCTTGCCGAAACTAGACTCTGCGAGAACTAAACGCCTCTTGTAAATTAGAAGGTTCTTCTTCTATAGCGTAAAATTCAAAATCGGGATTTTTATCTTTTGTCTCGAGTCCTAGCTCTTTTCTTGGATCTAGGTTCAAATTCGGTGATCCTAGTTTCTTCACTTCTAGGTTCTTCTAATCTAGACTCAGAATCAACACTAGGTAAAGTGCTAGGTGTTGAACCCCCACTATTACCCCCACTAATTCTAGATTTAAAAGGAAATCTATCTTCAAAGAAGTCAACATCAACAGATTCAATAATAACCTTATTATTAATATCAAAGAACCTATAAGCTTTCTTGTTTTGAGCATAACCAATAAAAACACATTCATAAGCTCTACTTTCTAACTTATGTCTTTTAGGATCAGGTTTCCTAACAAAAGCCAAACAGCCCCAAACTCTAAAATAAGATACATTAGGTTTTCTATTTCTCCAAAGTTCATAAGGAGATATCATGGTTTTATTATTGGGAATGCGATTCAAAACATGGCAAACAGTCAACAAACATTCACCCCACCAATGAGAAGCAGCACCAGAACTAAGCAAACAAGCAACAGTAAGTTCAGTCAGTGTACGATTCTTTCTTTCAGCTTTTCCATTCATTTGAGGATTATATGGAGCAGTTCTTTCATGTATTATGCCATTAGTTTGATAAATTTCAGTAAAAGGAGCAGAATCATATTCAGTGCCTCTATCACTACGAAACCTCTTAATTTTTCTACCAAATTGATTTTCAATTTCAGCAATAAAAATTTTAAACTTTTCAATAGCTTCATTCTTATGGCTCAGCAAATAAACATACGTATAATTAGAACAATCATCAATGAACGTCATAATATATCTCTTCCCATTTCTAGTTAGGATACCTTCATATTCACACAAATCGAGAATGTATTAAGTCTAGTGGTTGGGATTCTCTTACAAATGATTTATGTGAAGTCTTAGTTATTTTTGCTTGACTGCGGTATTCACATTTTTCAAATTCATTTTCGTAGAAAATTCGGGAAGGACACCTAACTTGCTCATGTTATTTACTAACTTTTTACCCACATGACAAAGCCTACCATGCCAAACATTAAAATTGCAAACCATATAAGCGAAGAATCAATTTTATTCATAGCATCAACATTAAGCTTAAACATTCCATCGTAGCATAACCCTTTCCTACAAAATTCTTATTCTTAGTTATAGTGTAAACATCGGACCCAATAGTTTGATACAACTTGACCTTGTTGAGAAGATAGCGGAAACAAGGTTCTTTCTCATTTACGGAGTGTGAAGGACATCTTTCAAAGATAAGTGTCTTCCCGAAGTAAACTTCAACTCTACCGTACAGAACCTTTCACCACGGTCAGTCTTTGTGAGAGTCTCCCAACAACACTTTCTTATCCTTTGTTTCAAAGCATAAGTCTTAAACATGGACCTATCAAAACAACAATGACGCGAAGCACCACCGCTGTCTATCCACCACCCATCGGATCCACCAACCATGAAGAACTCTCTGATCGAGACCATGGCAATTATAACGTCACCCACTGGCATTAGCTTGTGCGTTATTCTTTTCCTTGTTAAACCTGCAATTCCTAGCCATGTGGTTTGGTTTACCACGGGTATAACAAAGAAACTTTAAGTGGAATTCTGTCCATTTTTCGATGGGTGTTGGTTCTTGTTTTGATTAGGCCTTCCTCCTTTCTTTTGGTTCGGGTTAGGTTTCATATCCCTTTTCTTAGGTTTCAAACTCGGATGAGTCTTATTGTTAGAAACAATGAGAATCTCTTCCTTCTTATCTTGTTTCCGAGCTTCTTCCTCAACCCCGAGCTTAACAATCAAACTTTCAAGAGAAAATTCTTTAGTCTTGTGACGCAAAGTATTACGAAAATCTTTCCGGCTAGGTGGTAACTTGTCAATCATTACGAAACTTGAAATTGTTCATCGGCTTTCATACCTTCGGCCACAATTTCGTGGTAAATTTTTTGAAGTTCATGAGCCTGTGCAAACAACTGACCTATCATCCACCATTTGGTATCTCAAATACCGGCTCACAAACATACTTCTTTGAGCCAGCTTCCTCGGTGTCGTATTTTTTTTTCGTAATGCATCCCACACATCTTTAGCGAGTTTCAAAAGTTGAATAATACTCATATAAATCATCGAGATAATGCGTTAAGAATGTAGTTTTTGCAATCAAAGTCGTCATCGATCCATTTGTCAATGGCCTTTTGTTTCTCCTCGCGAGTTTGAGAAACAACATCTTTGGCACCATCGGAAGGAGATGGATCGATAGCAGCAGACACCATCATCGGCATCAACAACGGTCTTATCGCCAGCAGAGTAGAGTTTTATCGGCAGCGAGGTTCCATGGTTCCGGGATGAACACTCGACACAATCATATGCGGCTTCATGAGTTTGAGATAAAAGAACATCTTGACTTCCATCTTCGAAATGCAGCCCTTCAAATTTGAATGGCTTGTTGGTATCATCAACGCGCTTCCTTTCAACCTCCATAGCAAAATCAAATACCTTAAAATTGTTGGAAACAATGAAGAAATAATGAAATCGGATCTCAAGCAGTGAGTCGCGGACTAGGTCGCTATCTTTAAGGTATTTCGCGACTCGCCTCTTGATTGTGCTAGCAGTCAAAAGATTGTCGAACACCTATGGGATAAAACAGCTGATTCACTCTCTTGTTCGATTTCTCTGCACCTTGAGAAATCGAACCAACTATAACTCTTTCTTTCTTATCTTGCTCAGAACTCAATAGATGTAAAAACAATCTATATTTTTTCATCCTCTGTAAAACCAGTCTTATAAAACTCAAGAGAATCAATCAACTTTAATGACAATAAATTTTGAGTAAATACACTCAATTAACTTTCCGTAACAGTTAGAAAACGGGCAAAATATAATTGCCTAAATTAATGAAATTAATTAAGAATATTAAGTTGACAAAAAACGGTTTTGGAAATCAGAAGTTAAATCTGCAAAAAAACATTTTGAAATCAGCAGACCTCCCAAGACCCCCAAGGCCCCGCTCTCCCGGATTTTATTAAGTATATATAAATATATAAATATACCTATTCAAATGCATGGGGTGAGACTTGAACCCAAGTCTATAGTGTGGGAGCCCAAAATAATACCACCACACTATCTCTCTAAGTTTGGTATAATATTACAAAACAATGTTTTTAAATATATATCCTAACAATCCCCCACTTATATTTCAAAAAAACATTGAGCAAGTGCTATACAGTTGTGCGTAAGCAAAGGTGCCTTTCGACTTGAACCTCTACATCGTGTTAAACTTTCTAAGTATTAGGTAACTAGAGTGACTCGCGTCTTGAACTCTAACTAATACTAGATTATTCAACACACACAACTATATCTAGAGTAAAGTTCTTAAGTTCGCACATTAAGCCCATGTGCTTATCCCTTTCTTAACGAACGATCTAGAGAAGTGCCCAAGTTCTCATAGAAGGCGGCCACACCTTCACATTCGTATAGGTGAGTCTATCAAGAATACTCCTGTGTATCCCACTCTAACTTAAGAGCTATAGACATCATTAAGAGTTTAAACACTCAACTTTGTTTCCCACTTCAGGATATCATGCTATGGGAGTGCATGACTCTATCATATCATTTGTAACTTCGTCTAGTCCCTTTGAACCTATCTAGGTTGGGTATCCATTACAAATGACTCAACTTCTCACAGGCCTAAGTCCCATACTTCTAGAAAATTTCCATACCTTTTCTCTAGCTAACCCTTTCGTCAAAGTGTCGGCTATATTTCCTTCGAGATCTTACATGATCTATTCTTACAACACCGAGTTGTGAGAAATTCTCTAAGCGTGTCGTGCTTTCGACGTATATGTCGATTCTTATTGTTATTATAACAATTATCTACTACTCCGATAGCCGCGGTACTATCGCGATAGATCAAAGTGGCTGGTATTGGTTTTCCCATCTTTGGAATGTCGACAATGAGACATTTCAGCCATCCCGCCTCTTCACTAGCTGCTTCTATTGCTATCAATTCAGCCTCCATCGTAGATTGGGCTATAATTGTCTGTTTCTTTGATCTCCAAGATACGGCGCCCCCAAACAATAGTAAAAACATATCCATTTGGTGGACTTGGAATCATACGAAAGAATATTCCAATTTGCATCGCTAAATCCTTCAAGGACCGCGGGATACCTTTGATAGTGTAATCCTAGGTTTGTGGTTCTTTTCGGATACCGCATAACCCTCTCAACAGACATCCCAGTGTTTCAAACTAGGATTCTTGGTAAACCCGCACAGAACTCCCACTTTGCATACGCAATGTCCGGTCTAGTACAATCATTTGCATAACGCATCGCCTATTATACTAGCATATTGATTGTCTAACACTTTCTCCGGTGTTCCTTAACAATTTCACAAAGTAGGATCAAAAGGAGTACAAACAGGTTTATAATCAAAATATTCATACTTCTTTAGGATTTTTTCAATGTAGTGAGATTGATCCAAACAAATACCACTATTAGTTCTAGTTATTTTGATTCCCAAGATTACACTAGCTTCACCCAAATCTTTCATGTCAAAATTCGAACTAAGCATGCTTTTGGTTTCATTGACAACAGATAAACTGGAACCAAATATTAGCAAATCATCCACATACAAGCAAACAATCACATATACATCATTCTCAGATTTATAATAGATGCATTTGTCACCCTCATTTATTCTGAAGTTACTTGAAATCATTAAATTATCAAATTTCTCATGCCATTGTTTAGGAGCTTGTTTCAAACCATAAAGAGATTTTTCTAGCTTACATACTTTATGTTCTTGTCCAGGAATTACAAAACCTTCAGGTTGTTCCATGTAAATTTCTTCTTCTAGTTCACCATTCAAAAAAGCAGTTTTAACATCCATTTGATGAATAACAAGATTATGAGTAGCAGCAATAAACAATCAAAACACGTATAGATGTTAATCTAGTAACAGGAGAATAAGTATCAAAAAAGTCTACGTTCTCATTTGCCTATAACCTTTGGCAACCAGTCTAGCCTTATGCTTATCTATTGTTCCATCGGGTTTGAGTTTCCTTTTCAAGACCCATTTACAACCTATTGGCTTACAACCAGGAGGTAAATCTACATAACTCCAAGTTCCATTAGACATGTGAGAATCCCATTCATTATCTACAACTTCTTGCCAGAAACTAGACTCTGCAGAACTAAATGCCTCTTGTAAATTAGAAGGTTCTTCTTCTATAGCGTAAAATTCAAAATCAGGATTTTTATCTTTTGTCTCGAGTCCTAGCTCTTTTTTGGATCTAGGTTCAAATTCAGTGATCCTAGTTTCTTCACTTCTAGGTTCTTCTAATCTAGACTCAGAATCAACACTAGGTAAAGTGCTAGGTGTATTACCCCCACTAATTCTAGATTTAAAAGGAAATCTATCTTCAAAGAAGTCAACATCAACAGATTCAATAATAACCTTATTATTAATATCAAAGAACCTATAAGCTTTCTTGTTTTGAGCATAACCAATAAAAACACATTCATAAGCTCTACTTTCTAACTTATGTCTTTTAGGATCAGGTTTCCTAACAAAAGCCAAACAGCCCCAAACTCTAAAATAAGATACATTAGGTTTTCTATTTCTCCAAAGTTCATAAGGAGATATCATGGTTTTATTATTGGGAATGCGATTCAAAACATGGCAAACAGTCAACAAACATTCACCCCACCAATGAGAAGGCACGAGAACTAAGCAAACAAGCAACGAGTAAGTTCGGTCGGTGTACGATTCTTTCTTTCGACTTTTCCATTCATTTGAGGATTATATGGAGCAGGTTCTTTCATGTATTATGCCATTAGTTTGATAAATTTCGGTAAAAGGAGCGAGAATCATATTCGGTGCCTCTATCACTACGAAACCTCTTAATTTTTCTACCAAATTGATTTTCAATTTCAGCAATAAAAATTTTTAAACTTTTCAATAGCTTCATTCTTATGGCTCATAGCAAATAAACATACGTATAATTAGAACAATCATCAATGAACGTCATAATATATCTCTTCCCATTTCTAGTTAGGATACCTTCATATTCACACAAATCAGAATGTATTAAGTCTAGTGGTTGGGATTCTCTTACAACAGATTTATGTGAAGTCTTAGTTATTTTTGCTTGACTGCAGTATTCACATTTTTCAAATTCATTTTCAGAAAATTCAGGAAGGACACCTAACTTGCTCATGTTATTTACTAACTTTTTACCCACATGACAAAGCCTACCATGCCAAACATTAAAATTGCAAACCATATAAGCAGAAGAATCAATTTTATTCATAGCATCAACATTAAGCTTAAACATTCCATCAGTAGCATAACCCTTTCCTACAAAATTCTTATTCTTAGTTATAGTGTAAACATCAGACCCAATAGTTTGATACAACCTGACCTTGTTGAGAAGATAGCCGGAAACAAGGTTCTTTCTCATTTCGGAGTGTGAAGGACATCTTTCGGCATAAGTGTCTTCCCGAAGTAAACTTCAACTCTACCGTACAGAACCTTTCACCACACAGTCTTTGTGAGAGTCTCCCAACAACACTTTCTTATCCTTTGTTTCAGCATAAGTCTTAAACATGGACCTATCAAAACAACAATGACGCGAAGCACCACTGTCTATCCACCACCCATCAGATCCACCAACCATGAAGAACTCTGGATCAGAGACCATGGCAATTATAACGTCACCCACGGCATTAGCTTGTGCGTTATTCTTTTCCTTGTTAAACCTGCAATTCCTAGCCATGTGGTTTGGTTTACCACAGGTATAACAAAGAAACTCAGAATTGGAATTCTGTCCATTTTTCGATGGGTGTTGGTTCTTGTTTTGATTAGGCCTTCCTCCTTTCTTTTGGTTCGGGTTAGGTTTCATATCCCTTTTCTTAGGTTTCAAACTCGGATGAGTCTTATTGTTAGAAACAATGAGAATCTCTTCCTTCTTATCTTGTTTCCGAGCTTCTTCCTCAACCCTGAGCTTAACAATCAAACTTTCAAGAGAAAATTCTTTAGTCTTGTGACGCAAAGTATTACGAAAATCTTTCCAGCTAGGTGGTAACTTGTCAATCATTACGAAACTTGAAATTGTTCATCGGCTTTCATACCTTCGGCCACAATTTCGTGGTAAATTTTTTGAAGTTCATGAGCACTGTGCAACAACCTGACCTATCATCCACCATTTGGTATCTCAAATACCGGCTCACAAAGATACTTCTTTGAGCCAGCTTCCTCGGTGTCGTATTTTTTTCGTAATGCATCCCACACATCTTTAGCGAGTTTCAAAAGTTGAATAATACTCATATAAATCATCGAGATAATGCGTTAAGAATGTAGTTTTTGCAATCAAAGTCGTCATCGATCCATTTGTCAATGGCCTTTTGTTTCTCCTCAGCAGTTTGAGAAACAACATCTTTGGCACCATCGGAAGGAGATGGATCAGTAGCAGCAGCACCATCATCGGCATCAACAACAGTCTTATCAGCAGTAGCAGTTTTATCGGCGGCGCAGGTTCCATGGTTCCGGGATGAACACTCGACACAATCATATGCAGCTTCATGAGTTTGAGATAAAAGAACATCTTCAGCTTCCATCTTCTGAAATGCAGCCCTTCAAATTTGAATGGCTTGTTGGTATCATCAACGCGCTTCCTTTCAACCTCCATAGCAAAATCAAATACCTTAAAATTGTTGGAAACAATGAAGAAATAATGAAATCGGATCTCAAACAGCTGAGTCGCGGACTAGGTCGCTATCTTTAAGGTATTTCGCGACTCTGCCTCTTGATTGTGCTAGCAGTCAAAAGATTGTCGAACACCTATGGGATAAAACAGCTGATTCACTCTCTTGTTCGATTTCTCTGCACCTTGAGAAATCGAACCAACTATAACTCTTTCTTTCTTATCTTGCTCAGAACTCAATAGATGTAAAAAACAATCTGTTTTTTTCATCCCTCTGTAAAACCAGTCTTATAAAACTCAAGAGAATCAATCAACTTTAATGACAATAAATTTTGAGTAAATACACTCAATTAACTTTCCGTAATGAGTTAGAAAACGGGCAAAATATAATTGCCTAAATTAATGAAATTAATTAAGAATATTAAGTTGACAAAAAACGGTTTTGGAAATCGAAGTTAAATTTGCAAAAAAACATTTTGAAATCAGCGAGACCTCCCAAGACCCCCAAGGCCCCAAGGCCCCGCTCTCCGGATTTTATTAAGTATATATAAATATATAAATATACCTATTCAAATGCATGGGGTGAGACTTGAACCCAAGTCTATAGTGTGGGAGCCCAAAATAATACCACCACACTATCTCTCTAAGTTTGGTATAATATTACAAAACAATGTTTTTAAATATATATCCTAACAATCCCCCACTTATATTTCAAAAAAACATTGAGCAAGTGATATAGTTGTGCGTAAGCAAAGGTGCCTTTCGACTTGAACCTCTACATCGTGTTAAACTTTCTAAGTATTAGGTAACTAGAGTGACTCGCGTCTTGAACTCTAACTAATACTAGATTATTCAACACACACAACTATATCTAGAGTAAAGTTCTTAAGTTCGCACATTAAGCCCATGTGCTTATCCCTTTCTTAACGAACGATCTAGAGAAGTGCCCAAGTTCTCATAGAAGGCGGCCACACCTTCACATTCGTATAGGTGAGTCTATCAAGAATACTCCTGTGTATCCCACTCTAACTTAAGAGCTATAGACATCATTAAGAGTTTAAACACTCAACTTTGTTTCCCACTTCAGGATATCATGCTATGGGAGTGCATGACTCTATCATATCATTTGTAACTTCGTCTAGTCCCTTTGAACCTATCTAGGTTGGGTATCCATTACAAATGACTCAACTTCTCAGGCCTAAGTCCCATACTTCTAGAAAATTTCCATACCTTTTTCTCTAGCTAACCCTTTCGTCAAAGTGTCGGCTATATTTCCTTCGAGATCTTACATGATCTATTCTTACAACACCAGTTGTGAGAAATTCTCTAAACGTGTCGTGCTTTCGACGTATATGTCGATTCTTATTGTTATTATAACAATTATCTACTACTCCGATAGCAGCGGTACTATCGCGAGTAGATCAAAGTGCTGGTATTGGTTTTTCCCATACTTTGGAATGTCGACAACGAGACATTTCAGCCATCCCGCCTCTTCACTAGCTGCTTCTATTGCTATCAATTCAGCCTCCATCGTAGATTGGGCTATAATTGTCTGTTTCTTTGATCTCCAAGATACGGCGCCCCCAAACAATAGTAAAAACATATCCATTTGGTGGACTTGGAATCATACGAAAGAATATTCCAATTTGCATCGCTAAATCCTTCAAGGACCGCGGGATACCTTTGATAGTGTAATCCTAGGTTTGTGGTTCTTTTCAGATACCGCATAACCCTCTCAACAACATCCCCAGTGTTTCAAACTAGGATTACTGGTAAACCTGCACAGAACTCCCACTTTGCATACGCAATGTCCGGTCTAGTACAATCGTTTGCATAACGCAGATTGCCTATTATACTAGCATATTCAGATTGTCTAACACTTTCTCCAGTGTTCCTTAACAATTTTCACGGTAGGATCAAAAGGAGTACAAACAGGTTTATAATCAAAATATTCATACTTCTTTAGGATTTTTTCAATGTAGTGAGATTGATCCAAACAAATACCACTATTAGTTCTAGTTATTTTGATTCCCAAGATTACACTAGCTTCACCCAAATCTTTCATGTCAAAATTCGAACTAAGCATGCTTTTGGTTTCATTGACAACGAGATAAACTGGAACCAAATATTAGCAAATCATCCACATACAAGCAAACAATCACATATACATCATTCTCGGATTTATAATAGATGCATTTGTCACCCTCATTTATTCGAAGTTACTTGAAATCATTAAATTATCAAATTTCTCATGCCATTGTTTAGGAGCTTGTTTCAAACCATAAAGAGATTTTTCTAGCTTACATACTTTATGTTCTTGTCCGGGAATTACAAAACCTTCAGGTTGTTCCATGTAAATTTCTTCTTCTAGTTCACCATTCAAAAAAGCGGTTTTAACATCCATTTGATGAATAACAAGATTATGAGTAGCAGCAATGACAATCAAAACACGTATAGATGTTAATCTAGTAACAGGAGAATAAGTATCAAAAAAGTCTACGTTCTCATTTGCCTATAACCTTTGGCAACCAGTCTAGCCTTATGCTTATCTATTGTTCCATCGGGTTTGAGTTTCCTTTTCAAGACCCATTTACAACCTATTGGCTTACAACCGGGAGGTAAATCTACATAACTCCAAGTTCCATTAGACATGTGAGAATCCCATTCATTATCTCTGACTTCTTGCCGAAGAAACTAGACTCTGCTTGAGAACTAAACGCCTCTTGTAAATTAGAAGGTTCTTCTTCTATAGCGTAAAATTCAAAATCAGGATTTTTATCTTTTGTCTCAGTCCTAGCTCTTTACTGGATCTAGGTTCAAATTCAGTGATCCTAGTTTCTTCACTTTTAGGTTCTTCTAATCTAGACTCAGAATCAACACTAGGTAAAGTGCTAGGTGTTGAACCCCCACTATTACCCCCACTAATTCTAGATTTAAAAGGAAATCTATCTCAAAGAAGTCAACATCAACAGATTCAATAATAACCTTATTATTAATATCAAAGAACCTATAAGCTTTCTTGTTTTGAGCATAACCAATAAAAACACATTCATAAGCTCTACTTTCTAACTTATGTCTTTTAGGATCGGGTTTCCTAACAAAAGCCAAACAGCCCCAAACTCTAAAATAAGATACATTAGGTTTTCTATTTCTCCAAAGTTCATAAGGAGATATCATGGTTTTATTATTGGGAATGCGATTCAAAACATGGCAAACAGTCAACAAACATTCACCCCACCAATGAGAAAGAAGCGAGCACAGAACTAAGCAAACAAGCAACAAG
Organism: Papaver armeniacum; assembly: GCA_023531295.1. Classification (NCBI taxonomy): domain Eukaryota; kingdom Viridiplantae; phylum Streptophyta; class Magnoliopsida; order Ranunculales; family Papaveraceae; genus Papaver; species Papaver armeniacum. The sequence continues at coordinate 266,966 of JAJJWW010011058.1, forward strand.
TAAGTTCGGTCGGTGTACGATTCTTTCTTTCAGACTTTTCCATTCATTTGAGGATTATATGGAGCAGTTCTTTCATGTATTATGCCATTAGTTTGATAAATTTCAAGTAAAAGGAGCGAGAATCATATTCGGTGCCTCTATCACTACGAAACCTCTTAATTTTTCTACCAAATTGATTTTCAATTTCAAAGAATAAAAATTTTAAACTTTTCAATAGCTTCATTCTTATGGCTCGCAAATAAACATACGTATAATTAGAACAATCATCAATGAACGTCATAATATATCTCTTCCCATTTCTAGTTAGGATACCTTCATATTCACACAAATCAGAATGTATTAAGTCTAGTGGTTGGGATTCTCTTACAATGATTTATGTGAAGTCTTAGTTATTTTTGCTTGACTTGCGGTATTCACATTTTTCAAATTCATTTTCGAGAAAATTCGGGAAGGACACCTAACTTGCTCATGTTATTTACTAACTTTTTACCCACATGACAAAGCCTACCATGCCAAACATTAAAATTGCAAACCATATAAGCGAGAAGAATCAATTTTATTCATAGCATCAACATTAAGCTTAAACATTCCATCAGTAGCATAACCCTTTCCTACAAAATTCTTATTCTTAGTTATAGTGTAAACATCGGACCCAATAGTTTGATACAACTGACCTTGTTGAGAAGATAGCCGGAAACAAGGTTCTTTCTCATTTACGGAGTGTGAAGGACATCTTTCAAAGATAAGTGTCTTCCCGAAGTAAACTTCAACTCTACCGTGCAGAACCTTTCACCACACGGTCTTTGTGAGAGTCTCCCAACAACACTTTCTTATCCTTTGTTTCAAAGCATAAGTCTTAAACATGGACCTATCAAAACAACAATGACGCGAAGCACCACCGTCTATCCACCACCCATCAGATCCACCAACCATGAAGAACTCGGATCGAGACCATGGCAATTATAACGTCACCCACAAAGCATTAGCTTGTGCGTTATTCTTTTCCTTGTTAAACCTGCAATTCCTAGCCATGTGGTTTGGTTTACCACAGGTATAACAAAGAAACTTAAGTGGAATTCTGTCCATTTTTCGATGGGTGTTGGTTCTTGTTTTGATTAGGCCTTCCTCCTTTCTTTTGGTTCGGGTTAGGTTTCATATCCCTTTTCTTAGGTTTCAAACTCGGATGAGTCTTATTGTTAGAAACAATGAGAATCTCTTCCTTCTTATCTTGTTCCGAGCTTCTTCCTCAACCCCGAGCTTAACAATCAAACTTTCAAGAGAAAATTCTTTAGTCTTGTGACGCAAAGTATTACGAAAATCTTTCCGACTAGGTGGTAACTTGTCAATCATTACAGAAACTTGAAATTGTTCATCAGCTTTCATACCTTCGGCCACAATTTCGTGGTAAATTTTTTGAAGTTCATGAGCCTGTGCAACAACTGACCTATCATCCACCATTTGGTATCTCAAATACCGGCTCACAACATACTTCTTTGAGCCAGCTTCCTCGGTGTCGTATTTTTTCTGTAATGCATCCCACACATCTTTAGCAGTTTCAAAAGTTGAATAATACTCATATAAATCATCAGATAATGCGTTAAGAATGTAGTTTTTGCAATCAAAGTCGTCATCGATCCATTTGTCAATGGCCTTTTGTTTCTCCTCAGCAGTTTGAGAAACAACATCTTTGGCACCATCGGAAGGAGATGGATCAGTAGCAGCAGCACCATCATCAGCATCAACAACAGTCTTATCGGCGGTAGCGAGTTTTATCGGCAGCGAGGTTCCATGGTTCCAGGATGAACACTCGACACAATCATATGCAGCTTCATGAGTTTGAGATAAAAGAACATCTTCAGCTTCCATCTTCTGAAATGCAGCCCTTCAAATTTGAATGGCTTGTTGGTATCATCAACGCGCTTCCTTTCAACCTCCATAGCAAAATCAAATACCTTAAAATTGTTGGAAACAATGAAGAAATAATGAAATCGGATCTCAAGCAGTGAGTCGCGGACTAGGTCGCTATCTTTAAGGTATTTCGCGACTCGCCTCTTGATTGTGCTAGCAGTCAAAAGATTGTCGAACACCTATGGGATAAAACAGTGATTCACTCTCTTGTTCGATTTCTCGCACCTTGAGAAATCGAACCAACTATAACTCTTTCTTTCTTATCTTGCTCGAACTCAATAGATGTAAAAACAATCTATTTTTTCATCCTCTGTAAAACCAGTCTTATAAAACTCAAGAGAATCAATCAACTTTAATGACAATAAATTTTGAGTAAATACACTCAATTAACTTTCCGTAACAAGAAGAAAACGGGCAAAATATAATTGCCTAAATTAATGAAATTAATTAAGAATATTAAGTTGACAAAAAACGGTTTTGGAAATCGAAGTTAAATCGCAAAAAAACATTTTGAAATCAGCAGACCTCCCAAGACCCCCAAGGCCCCAAGGCCCCGCTCTCCCGGATTTTATTAAGTATATATAAATATATAAATATACCTATTCAAATGCATGGGGTGAGACTTGAACCCAAGTCTATAGTGTGGGAGCCCAAAATAATACCACCACACTATCTCTCTAAGTTTGGTATAATATTACAAAACAATGTTTTTAAATATATATCCTAACAATCCCCCACTTATATTTCAAAAAAACATTGAGCAAGTGATATACAGTTGTGCGTAAGCAAAGGTGCCTTTCGACTTGAACCTCTACATCGTGTTAAACTTTCTAAGTATTAGGTAACTAGAGTGACTCGCGTCTTGAACTCTAACTAATACTAGATTATTCAACACACACAACTATATCTAGAGTAAAGTTCTTAAGTTCGCACATTAAGCCCATGTGCTTATCCCTTTCTTAACGAACGATCTAGAGAAGTGCCCAAGTTCTCATAGAAGGCGGCCACACCTTCACATTCGTATAGGTGAGTCTATCAAGAATACTCCTGTGTATCCCACTCTAACTTAAGAGCTATAGACATCATTAAGAGTTTAAACACTCAACCTGTTTCCCACTTCAGGATATCATGCTATGGGAGTGCATGACTCTATCATATCATTTGTAACTTCGTCTAGTCCCTTTGAACCTATCTAGGTTGGGTATCCATTACAAATGACTCAACTTCTCACAGGCCTAAGTCCCATACTTCTAGAAAATTTCCATACCTTTTCTCTAGCTAACCCTTTCGTCAAAGTGTCAGCTATATTTCCTTCAGATCTTACATGATCTATTCTTACAACACCAGTTGTGAGAAATTCTCTAATCGTGTCGTGCTTTCGACGTATATGTCGATTCTTATTGTTATTATAACAATTATCTACTACTCCGATAGCCGCGGTACTATCGTGGTAGATCAAAGTGGCTGGTATTGGTTTTTCCCATACTTTGGAATGTCTGACAACAGACATTTCAGCCATCCCGCCTCTTCACTAGCTGCTTCTCTTGCTATCAATTCAGCCTCCATCGTAGATTGGGCTATAATTGTCTGTTTCTTTGATCTCCAAGATACGGCGCCCCAAAGCAATAGTAAAAACATATCCTTTGGTGGACTTGGAATCATCGAAAGAATATTCCAATTTGCATCGCTAAATCCTTCAAGGACCGCGGGATACCTTTGATAGTGTAATCCTAGGTTTGTGGTTCTTTTCGATACCGCATAACCCTCTCAACAACATCCCAGTGTTTCAAACTAGGATTCTTGGTAAAACCGCACAGAACTCCCCTTTGCATACGCAATGTCGGTCTAGTACAATCATCTGCATAACGCAGACTGACTATTATACTATCATATTCAGATTGTCTAACACTTTCTCCAGTGTTCATTAACAATTTCACAAGTAGGATCAAAAGGAGTACAAACGGGTTTATAATCAAAATATTCATACTTCTTTAGGATTTTTTCAATGTAGTGAGATTGATCCAAACAAATACCACTATTAGTTCTAGTTATTTTGATTCCCAAGATTACACTAGCTTCACCCAAATCTTTCATGTCAAAATTCGAACTAAGCATGCTTTTGGTTTCATTGACAACGAGATAAACTGGAACCAAATATTAGCAAATCATCCACATACAAGCAAACAATCACATATACATCATTCTCGGATTTATAATAGATGCATTTGTCACCCTCATTTATTCTGAAGTTACTTGAAATCATTAAATTATCAAATTTCTCATGCCATTGTTTAGGAGCTTGTTTCAAACCATAAAGAGATTTTTCTAGCTTACATACTTTATGTTCTTGTCCGGGAATTACAAAACCTTGAGGTTGTTCCATGTAAATTTCTTCTTCTAGTTCACCATTCAAAAAAGCGGTTTTAACATCCATTTGATGAATAACAAGATTATGAGTAGCAGCAACAACAACAATCAAAACACGTATAGATGTTAATCTAGTAACAGGAGAATAAGTATCAAAAAAGTCTACGTTCTCTCATTTGCCTATAACCTTTGGCAAACCAGTCTAGCCTTATGCTTATCTATTGTTCCATCAGGTTTGAGTTTCCTTTTCAAGACCCATTTACAACCTATTGGCTTACAACCGGGAGGTAAATCTACATAACTCCAAGTTCCATTAGACATGTGAGAATCCCATTCATTATCTACTGACTTCTTGCCAGAAACTAGACTCTGCAGAACTAAACGCCTCTTGTAAATTAGAAGGTTCTTCTTCTATAGCGTAAAATTCAAAATCGGGATTTTTATCTTTTGTCTCGAGTCCTAGCTCTTTTCTTGGATCTAGGTTCAAATTCAGTGATCCTAGTTTCTTCACTTCTAGGTTCTTCTAATCTAGACTCAGAATCAACACTAGGTAAAGTGCTAGGTGTTGAACCCCACTATTACCCCCACTAATTCTAGATTTAAAAGGAAATCTATCTTCAAAGAAGTCAACATCAACAGATTCAATAATAACCTTATTATTAATATCAAAGAACCTATAAGCTTTCTTGTTTTGAGCATAACCAATAAAAACACATTCATAAGCTCTACTTTCTAACTTATGTCTTTTAGGATCGGGTTTCCTAACAAAAGCCAAACAGCCCCAAACTCTAAAATAAGATACATTAGGTTTTCTATTTCTCCAAAGTTCATAAGGAGATATCATGGTTTTATTATTGGGAATGCGATTCAAAACATGGCAACAAGTCAACAAACATTCACCCCACCAATGAGAAGCGACACGAGAACTAAGCAAACAAGCAACAAGTAAGTTCGGTCGGTCGGTGTACGATTCTTTCTTTTCACTTTTCCATTCATTTGAGGATTATATGGAGCAGTTCTTTCATGTATTATGCCATTAGTTTGATAAATTTCAAGTAAAAGGAGCGAGAATCATATTCGGTGCCTCTATCACTACGAAACCTCTTAATTTTTCTACCAAATTGATTTTCAATTTCAAAGAATAAAAATTTTAAACTTTTCAATAGCTTCATTCTTATGGCTCAGCAAATAAACATACGTATAATTAGAACAATCATCAATGAACGTCATAATATATCTCTTCCCATTTCTAGTTAGGATACCTTCATATTCACACAAATCGAGAATGTATTAAGTCTAGTGGTTGGGATTCTCTTACAACATGATTTATGTGAAGTCTTAGTTATTTTTGCTTGATTGCGGTATTCACATTTTTCAAATTCATTTTGAGAAAATTCAGGAAGGACACCTAACTTGCTCATGTTATTTACTAACTTTTTACCCACATGACAAAGCCTACCATGCCAAACATTAAAATTGCAAACCATATAAGCGAGAAGAATCAATTTTATTCATAGCATCAACATTAAGCTTAAACATTCCATCAGTAGCATAACCCTTTCCTACAAAATTCTTATTCTTAGTTATAGTGTAAACATCGGACCCAATAGTTTGATACAAACCCAGCCTTGTTGAGAAGATAGCCGGAAACAAGGTTCTTTCTCATTTCGGAGTGTGAAGGACATCTTTCAAAGCATAAGTGTCTTCCCGAAGTAAACTTCAACTCTACCGTACGGAGAACCTTTCACCACAGTCTTTGTGAGAGTCTCCCAACAACACTTTCTTATCCTTTGTTTCAAAGATAAGTCTTAAACATGGACCTATCAAAACAACAATGACGCGAAGCACCACTGTCTATCCACCACCCATCAGATCCACCAACCATGAAGAACTCTGGATCAGAGACCATGGCAATTATAACGTCACCCACAGCATTAGCTTGTGCGTTATTCTTTTCCTTGTTAAACCTGCAATTCCTAGCCATGTGGTTTGGTTTACCACAGGTATAACAAAGAAACTCGAAGTGGAATTCTGTCCATTTTTCGATGGGTGTTGGTTCTTGTTTTGATTAGGCCTTCCTCCTTTCTTTTGGTTCGGGTTAGGTTTCATATCCCTTTTCTTAGGTTTCAAACTCGGATGAGTCTTATTGTTAGAAACAATGAGAATCTCTTCCTTCTTATCTTGTTTCCGAGCTTCTTCCTCAACCCTGAGCTTAACAATCAAACTTTCAAGAGAAAATTCTTTAGTCTTGTGACGCAAAGTATTACGAAAATCTTTCCGGCTAGGTGGTAACTTGTCAATCATTACGAAACTTGAAATTGTTCATCGGCTTTCATACCTTCGGCCACAATTTCGTGGTAAATTTTTTGAAGTTCATGAGCACTGTGCAACAACTGACCTATCATCCACCATTTGGTATCTCAAATACCGGCTCACAAAGATACTTCTTTGAGCCAGCTTCCTCGGTGTCGTATTTTTTCTGTAATGCATCCCACACATCTTTAGCAGTTTCAAAAGTTGAATAATACTCATATAAATCATCAGATAATGCGTTAAGAATGTAGTTTTTGCAATCAAAGTCGTCATCGATCCATTTGTCAATGGCCTTTTGTTTCTCCTCAGCAGTTTGAGAAACAACATCTTTGGCACCATCGGAAGGAGATGGATCAGTAGCAGCAGCACCATCATCAGCATCAACAACAGTCTTATCAGCAGTAGCAGTTTTATCAGCAGCAGGTTCCATGGTTCCAGGATGAACACTCGACACAATCATATGCAGCTTCATGAGTTTGAGATAAAAGAACATCTTCAGCTTCCATCTTCTGAAATGCAGCCCTTCAAATTTGAATGGCTTGTTGGTATCATCAACGCGCTTCCTTTCAACCTCCATAGCAAAATCAAATACCTTAAAATTGTTGGAAACAATGAAGAAATAATGAAATCGGATCTCAAACAGCTGAGTCGCGGACTAGGTCGCTATCTTTAAGGTATTTCGCGACTCGCCTCTTGATTGTGCTAGCAGTCAAAAGATTGTCGAACACCTATGGGATAAACAGTGATTCACTCTCTTGTTCGATTTCTCTCGCACCTTGAGAAATCGAACCAACTATAACTCTTTCTTTCTTATCTTGCTCAGAACTCAATAGATGTAAAAAACAATCTATTTTTTTTCATCCTCTGTAAACCCAGTCTTATAAAACTCAAGAGAATCAATCAACTTTAATGACAATAAATTTTGAGTAAATACACTCAATTAACTTTCCGTAACAGTTAGAAAACGGGCAAAATATAATTGCCTAAATTAATGAAATTAATTAAGAGTATTAAGTTGACAAAAAACGGTTTTGGAAATCGAAGTTAAATTTGCAAAAAAACATTTTGAAATCAGCGAGACCTCCCAAGACCCCCAAGGCCCCAAGGCCCCGCTCTCCGGATTTTATTAAGTATATATAAATATATAAATATACCTATTCAAATGCATGGGGTGAGACTTGAACCCAAGTCTATAGTGTGGGAGCCCAAAATAATACCACCACACTATCTCTCTAAGTTTGGTATAATATTACAAAACAATGTTTTTAAATATATATCCTAACAATCCCCCACTTATATTTCAAAAAAACATTGAGCAAGTGATATACAGTTGTGCGTAAGCAAAGGTGCCTTTCGACTTGAACCTCTACATCGTGTTAAACTTTCTAAGTATTAGGTAACTAGAGTGACTCGCGTCTTGAACTCTAACTAATACTAGATTATTCAACACACACAACTATATCTAGAGTAAAGTTCTTAAGTTCGCACATTAAGCCCATGTGCTTATCCCTTTCTTAACGAACGATCTAGAGAAGTGCCCAAGTTCTCATAGAAGGCGGCCACACCTTCACATTCGTATAGGTGAGTCTATCAAGAATACTCCTGTGTATCCCACTCTAACTTAAGAGCTATAGACATCATTAAGAGTTTAAACACTCAACTTTGTTTCCCACTTCAGGATATCATGCTATGGGAGTGCATGACTCTATCATATCATTTGTAACTTCGTCTAGTCCCTTTGAACCTATCTAGGTTGGGTATCCATTACAAATGACTCAACTTCTCACAGGCCTAAGTCCCATACTTCTAGAAAATTTCCATACCTTTTTTCTCTAGCTAACCCTTTCGTCAAAGTGTCGGCTATATTTCCTTCGAGATCTTACATGATCTATTCTTACAACACCAGTTGTGAGAAATTCTCTAATCGTGTCGTGCTTTCGACGTATATGTCGATTCTTATTGTTATTATAACAATTATCTACTACTCCGATAGCCGCGGTACTATCGCGATAGATCAAAGTGGCTGGTATTGGTTTTTCCCATCTTTGGAATGTCGACAATGAGACATTTCAGCCATCCTGCCTCTTCACTAGCTGCTTCTCTGCTATCAATTCAGCCTCCATCGTAGATTGGGCTATAATTGTCTGTTTCTTTGATCTCCAAGATACGGCGCCCAAAGAATAGTAAAAACATATCCATTTGGTGGACTTGGAATCATCGAAAGAATATTCCAATTTGCATCGCTAAATCCTTCAAGGACCGCGGGATACCTTTGATAGTGTAATCCTAGGTTTGTGGTTCTTTTCAGATACCGCATAACCCTCTCAACAAAGCATCCCAGTGTTTCAAACTAGGATTCTGACTGGTAAACCCGCAGAACTCCCACTTTGCATACGCAATGTCCGGTCTAGTACAATCAATTTGCATAACGCAGATCGCCTATTATACTAGCATATTCAGATTGTCTAACACTTTCTCCAGTGTTCCTTAACAATTTCACAGTAGGATCAAAAGGAGTACAAACAGGTTTATAATCAAAATATTCATACTTCTTTAGGATTTTTTCAATGTAGTGAGATTGATCCAAACAAATACCACTATTAGTTCTAGTTATTTTGATTCCCAAGATTACACTAGCTTCACCCAAATCTTTCATGTCAAAATTCGAACTAAGCATGCTTTTGGTTTCATTGACAACAGATAAACTGGAACCAAATATTAGCAAATCATCCACATACAAGCAAACAATCACATATACATCATTCTCAGATTTATAATAGATGCATTTGTCACCCTCATTTATTCTGAAGTTACTTGAAATCATTAAATTATCAAATTTCTCATGCCATTGTTTAGGAGCTTGTTTCAAACCATAAAGAGATTTTTCTAGCTTACATACTTTGTGTTCTTGTCAGGAATTACAAAACCTTCAGGTTGTTCCATGTAAATTTCTTCTTCTAGTTCACCATTCAAAAAAGCAGTTTTAACATCCATTTGATGAATAACAAGATTATGAGTAGCAGCAACAACAATCAAAACACGTATAGATGTTAATCTAGTAACAGGAGAATAAGTATCAAAAAAAGTCTACGTTCTCTCGTTTGCCTATAACCTTTGGCAACCGAGTCTAGCCTTATGCTTATCTATTGTTCCATCAGGTTTGAGTTTCCTTTTCAAGACCCATTTACAACCTATTGGCTTACAACCGGGAGGTAAATCTACATAACTCCAAGTTCCATTAGACATGTGAGAATCCCATTCATTATCTCTGACTTCTTGCTAGAAACTAGACTCTGCAGAACTAAACGCCTCTTGTAAATTAGAAGGTTCTTCTTCTATAGCGTAAAATTCAAAATCGGGATTTTTATCTTTTGTCTCGAGTCCTAGCTCTTTTCTTTGGATCTAGGTTCAAATTCGGTGATCCTAGTTTCTTCACTTCTAGGTTCTTCTAATCTAGACTCAGAATCAACACTAGGTAAAGTGCTAGGTGTTGAACCCCACTATTACCCCCACTAATTCTAGATTTAAAAGGAAATCTATCTTCAAAGAAGTCAACATCAACAGATTCAATAATAACCTTATTATTAATATCAAAGAACCTATAAGCTTTCTTGTTTTGAGCATAACCAATAAAAACACATTCATAAGCTCTACTTTCTAACTTATGTCTTTTAGGATCGGGTTTCCTAACAAAAGCCAAACAGCCCCAAACTCTAAAATAAGATACATTAGGTTTTCTATTTCTCCAAAGTTCATAAGGAGATATCATGGTTTTATTATTGGGAATGCGATTCAAAACATGGCAAACAATCAACAAACATTCACCCCACCAATGAGAAGCGACACAGAACTAAGCAAACAAGCAACAAGTAAGTTCAGTCAGTGTACGATTCTTTCTTTCACTTTTCCATTCATTTGAGGATTATATGGAGCAGTTCTTTCATGTATTATGCCATTAGTTTGATAAATTTCAGTAAAAGGAGCAGAATCATATTCAGTGCCTCTATCACTACGAAACCTCTTAATTTTTCTACCAAATTGATTTTCAATTTCAGCAATAAAAATTTTAAACTTTTCAATAGCTTCATTCTTATGGCTCAGCAAATAAACATACGTATAATTAGAACAATCATCAATGAACGTCATAATATATCTCTTCCCATTTCTAGTTAGGATACCTTCATATTCACACAAATCAGAATGTATTAAGTCTAGTGGTTGGGATTCTCTTACAATGATTTATGTGAAGTCTTAGTTATTTTTGCTTGATTTGCAGTATTCACATTTTTCAAATTCATTTTCGAGAAAATTCGGGAAGGACACCTAACTTGCTCATGTTATTTACTAACTTTTTACCCACATGACAAAGCCTACCATGCCAAACATTAAAATTGCAAACCATATAAGCGAGAAGAATCAATTTTATTCATAGCATCAACATTAAGCTTAAACATTCCATCAAGTAGCATAACCCTTTCCTACAAAATTCTTATTCTTAGTTATAGTGTAAACATCGGACCCAATAGTTTGATACAACTTGACCTTGTTGAGAAGATAGCCGGAAACAAGGTTCTTTCTCATTTCTCGGAGTGTGAAGGACATCTTTCAAAGATAAGTGTCTTCCCGAAGTAAACTTCAACTCTACCGTACAGAACCTTTCACCACAAAGGTCTTTGTGAGAGTCTCCCAACAACACTTTCTTATCCTTTGTTTCAAAGCATAAGTCTTAAACATGGACCTATCAAAACAACAATGACGCGAAGCACCACTTTGTCTATCCACCACCCATCGATCCACCAACCATGAAGAACTCGGATCGGAGACCATGGCAATTATAACGTCACCCACGGCATTAGCTTGTGCGTTATTCTTTTCCTTGTTAAACCTGCAATTCCTAGCCATGTGGTTTGGTTTACCACGAGGTATAACAAAGAAACTCGAGTGGAATTCTGTCCATTTTTCGATGGGTGTTGGTTCTTGTTTTGATTAGGCCTTCCTCCTTTCTTTTGGTTCGGGTTAGGTTTCATATCCCTTTTCTTAGGTTTCAAACTCGGATGAGTCTTATTGTTAGAAACAATGAGAATCTCTTCCTTCTTATCTTGTTTCCGAGCTTCTTCCTCAACCCCGAGCTTAACAATCAAACTTTCAAGAGAAAATTCTTTAGTCTTGTGACGCAAAGTATTACGAAAATCTTTCCGCTAGGTGGTAACTTGTCAATCATTACAAAACTTGAAATTGTTCATCAGCTTTCATACCTTCGGCCACAATTTCGTGGTAAATTTTTTGAAGTTCATGAGCCTGTGCAACAAACTGACCTATCATCCACCATTTGGTATCTCAAAAATACCGGCTCTGACATACTTCTTTGAGCCGACTTCCTCGGTGTCGTATTTTTTACGTAATGCATCCCACACATCTTTAGCAGTTTCAAAAGTTGAATAATACTCATATAAATCATCGAGATAATGCGTTAAGAATGTAGTTTTTGCAATCAAAGTCGTCATCGATCCATTTGTCAATGGCCTTTTGTTTCTCCTCAGCGGTTTGAGAAACAACATCTTTGGCACCATCGGAAGGAGATGGATCGATGAGCAGCACACCATCATCGGCATCAACACAGTCTTATCAGCAGTAGCAGTTTTATCGCGCGCAGGTTCCATGGTTCCGGGATGAACACTCGACACAATCATATGCAGCTTCATGAGTTTGAGATAAAAGAACATCTTGACTTCCATCTTCGAAATGCAGCCCTTCAAATTTGAATGGCTTGTTGGTATCATCAACGCGCTTCCTTTCAACCTCCATAGCAAAATCAAATACCTTAAAATTGTTGGAAACAATGAAGAAATAATGAAATCGGATCTCAAACAGCTGAGTCGCGGACTAGGTCGCTATCTTTAAGGTATTTCGCGACTACGCCTCTTGATTGTGCTAGCGAGTCAAAAGATTGTCGAACACCTATGGGATAAAACAATTTGATTCACTCTCTTGTTCGATTTCTCGCACCTTGAGAAATCGAACCAACTATAACTCTTTCTTTCTTATCTTGCTCAGAACTCAATAGATGTAAAAACAATCTATTTTTCATCCTCTGTAAAACCAGTCTTATAAAACTCAAGAGAATCAATCAACTTTAATGACAATAAATTTTGAGTAAATACACTCAATTAACTTTCCGTTGATTAGAAAACGGGCAAAATATAATTGCCTAAATTAATGAAATTAATTAAGAATATTAAGTTGACAAAAAACGGTTTTGGAAATCGAAGTTAAATCTGCAAAAAAACATTTTGAAATCAGCGAGACCTCCCAAGACCCCCAAGGCCCCAAGGCCCCGCTCTCCGGATTTTATTAAGTATATATAAATATATAAATATACCTATTCAAATGCATGGGGTGAGACTTGAACCCAAGTCTATAGTGTGGGAGCCCAAAATAATACCACCACACTATCTCTCTAAGTTTGGTATAATATTACAAAACAATGTTTTTAAATATATATCCTAACAATCCCCCACTTATATTTCAAAAAACATTGAGCAAGTGATATACAGTTGTGCGTAAGCAAAGGTGCCTTTCGACTTGAACCTCTACATCGTGTTAAACTTTCTAAGTATTAGGTAACTAGAGTGACTCGCGTCTTGAACTCTAACTAATACTAGATTATTCAACACACACAACTATATCTAGAGTAAAGTTCTTAAGTTCGCACATTAAGCCCATGTGCTTATCCCTTTCTTAACGAACGATCTAGAGAAGTGCCCAAGTTCTCATAGAAGGCGGCCACACCTTCACATTCGTATAGGTGAGTCTATCAAGAATACTCTGTGTATCCCACTCTAACTTAAGAGCTATAGACATCATTAAGAGTTTAAACACTCAACTTTGTTTCCCACTTCGGGATATCATGCTATGGGAGTGCATGACTCTATCATATCATTTGTAACTTCGTCTAGTCCCTTTGAACCTATCTAGGTTGGGTATCCATTACAAATGACTCAACTTCTCACGAGGCCTAAGTCCCATACTTCTAGAAAATTTCCATACCTTTTCTCTAGCTAACCCTTTCGTCAAAGTGTCGGCTATATTTCCTTCGAGATCTTACATGATCTATTCTTACAACACCAGTTGTGAGAAATTCTCTAATCGTGTCGTGCTTTCGACGTATATGTCGATTCTTATTGTTATTATAACAATTATCTACTACTCCGATAGCCGCGCGGTACTATCGCGGTAGAGATCAAAGTGGGTGGTATTGGTTTTCCCATACTTGGAATGTCGACACAAGACATTTCAGCCATCCCGCCTCTTCACTAGCTGCTTCTATGCTATCAATTCAGCCTCCATCGTAGATTGGGCTATAATTGTCTGTTTCTTTGATCTCCAAGATACGGCGCCCAAAGCAATAGTAAAAACATATCCATTTGGTGGACTTGGAATCATCTGAAAGAATATTCCAATTTGCATCGCTAAATCCTTCAAGGACCGCGGGATACCTTTGATAGTGTAATCCTAGGTTTGTGGTTCTTTTCAAATACCGCATAACCCTCTCAACAACATCCAAGTGTTTCAAACTAGGATTCTTGGTAAACACCGCATAGAACTCCCATTGCATACGCAAATGTCTGGTCTAGTACAATCAATTTGCCTGCATAACGCAGATTGCCTATTATACTAGCATATTGAGATTGTCTAACACTTTCTCCGGTGTTCCTTAACAATTTCACGGTAGGATCAAAAGGAGTACAAACAGGTTTATAATCAAAATATTCATACTTCTTTAGGATTTTTTCAATGTAGTGAGATTGATCCAAACAAATACCACTATTAGTTCTAGTTATTTTGATTCCCAAGATTACACTAGCTTCACCCAAATCTTTCATGTCAAAATTCGAACTAAGCATGCTTTTGGTTTCATTGACAAAGATAAACTGGAACCAAATATTAGCAAATCATCCACATACAAGCAAACAATCACATATACATCATTCTCGGATTTATAATAGATGCATTTGTCACCCTCATTTATTCAAGTTACTTGAAATCATTAAATTATCAAATTTCTCATGCCATTGTTTAGGAGCTTGTTTCAAACCATAAAGAGATTTTTCTAGCTTACATACTTTATGTTCTTGTCCGGGAATTACAAAACCTTCAAGGTTGTTCCATGTAAATTTCTTCTTCTAGTTCACCATTCAAAAAAGCAGTTTTAACATCCATTTGATGAATAACAAGATTATGAGTAGCAGCAACAAACAATCAAAACACGTATAGATGTTAATCTAGTAACGGGAGAATAAGTATCAAAAAGTCTACGTTCTCTCGCCGCCTATAACCTTTGGCAACAAGTCTAGCCTTATGCTTATCTATTGTTCCATCGGGTTTGAGTTTCCTTTTCAAGACCCATTTACAACCTATTGGCTTACAACCGGGAGGTAAATCTACATAACTCCAAGTTCCATTAGACATGTGAGAATCCCATTCATTATCTACTGACTTCTTGCCAGAAACTAGACTCGCAGAACTAAACGCCTCTTGTAAATTAGAAGGTTCTTCTTCTATAGCGTAAAATTCAAAATCGGGATTTTTATCTTTTGTCTCGAGTCCTAGCTCTTTTCTTTGGATCTAGGTTCAAATTCGGTGATCCTAGTTTCTTCACTTCTAGGTTCTTCTAATCTAGACTCGGAATCAACACTAGGTAAAGTGCTAGGTGTTGAACCCCCACTATTACCCCCACTAATTCTAGATTTAAAAGGAAATCTATCTTCAAAGAAGTCAACATCAACAGATTCAATAATAACCTTATTATTAATATCAAAGAACCTATAAGCTTTCTTGTTTTGAGCATAACCAATAAAAACACATTCATAAGCTCTACTTTCTAACTTATGTCTTTTAGGATCGGGTTTCCTAACAAAAGCCAAACAGCCCCAAACTCTAAAATAAGATACATTAGGTTTTCTATTTCTCCAAAGTTCATAAGGAGATATCATGGTTTTATTATTGGGAATGCGATTCAAAACATGGCAAACAATCAACAAACATTCACCCCACCAATGAGAAGCAAAGACACGAGAACTAAGCAAACAAGCAACATGTAAGTTCGGTCGGTGTACGATTCTTTCTTTCGACTTTTCCATTCATTTGAGGATTATATGGAGCAGTTCTTTCATGTATTATGCCATTAGTTTGATAAATTTCGGTAAAAGGAGCGAGAATCATATTCGGTGCCTCTATCACTACGAAACCTCTTAATTTTTCTACCAAATTGATTTTCAATTTCAGCAATAAAAATTTTAAACTTTTCAATAGCTTCATTCTTATGGCTCGGCAAATAAACATACGTATAATTAGAACAATCATCAATGAACGTCATAATATATCTCTTCCCATTTCTAGTTAGGATACCTTCATATTCACATAAATCGAGAATGTATTAAGTCTAGTGGTTGGGATTCTCTTACAATGATTTATGTGAAGTCTTAGTTATTTTTGCTTGATTGCAGTATTCACATTTTTCAAATTCATTTTCAGAAAATTCAGGAAGGACACCTAACTTGCTCATGTTATTTACTAACTTTTTACCCACATGACAAAGCCTACCATGCCAAACATTAAAATTGCAAACCATATAAGCAGAAGAATCAATTTTATTCATAGCATCAACATTAAGCTTAAACATTCCATCGTAGCATAACCCTTTCCTACAAAATTCTTATTCTTAGTTATAGTGTAAACATCGGACCCAATAGTTTGATACAACCTTGACCTTGTTGAGAAGATAGCCGGAAACAAGGTTCTTTCTCATTTCGGAGTGTGAAGGACATCTTTCAAAGATAAGTGTCTTCCCGAGTAAACTTCAATTCTACCGTACCAGAACCTTTCACCACAGTGCTGTGAGAGTCTCCCAACAACACTTTCTTATCCTTTGTTTCAGCATAAGTCTTAAACATGGACCTATCAAAACAACAATGACGCGAAGCACCACTGTCTATCCACCACCCATCAGATCCACCAACCATGAAGAACTCGGATCGGAGACCATGGCAATTATAACGTCACCCAAAGATTAGCTTGTGCGTTATTCTTTTCCTTGTTAAACCTGCAATTCCTAGCCATGTGGTTTGGTTTACCACAGGTATAACAAAGAAACTCGAAGTGGGAATTCTGTCCATTTTTCGATGGGTGTTGGTTCTTGTTTTGATTAGGCCTTCCTCCTTTCTTTTGGTTCGGGTTAGGTTTCATATCCCTTTTCTTAGGTTTCAAACTCGGATGAGTCTTATTGTTAGAAACAATGAGAATCTCTTCCTTCTTATCTTGTTTCCGAGCTTCTTCCTCAACCCTGAGCTTAACAATCAAACTTTCAAGAGAAAAATTCTTTAGTCTTGTGACGCAAAGTATTACGAAAATCTTTCCGGCTAGGTGGTAACTTGTCAATCATTACAAAAACTTGAAATTGTTCATCAGCTTTCATACCTTCGGCCACAATTTCGTGGTAAATTTTTTGAAGTTCATGAGCCTGTGCAACAAACTGACCTATCATCCACCATTTGGTATCTCAAATACCGGCTCACAACATACTTCTTTGAGCCGGCTTCCTCGGTGTCGTATTTTTACGTAATGCATCCCACACATCTTTAGCTTGAGTTTCAAAAGTTGAATAATACTCATATAAATCATCAGATAATGCGTTAAGAATGTAGTTTTTGCAATCAAAGTCGTCATCGATCCATTTGTCAATGGCCTTTTGTTTCTCCTCAGCAGTTTGAGAAACAACATCTTTGGCACCATCGGAAGGAGATGGATCAGTAGCAGCAGCACCATCATCAGCATCAACAACAGTCTTATCAGCAGTAGCAGTTTTATCAGCAGCAGGTTCCATGGTTCCAGGATGAACACTCGACACAATCATATGCAGCTTCATGAGTTTGAGATAAAAGAACATCTTCAGCTTCCATCTTATGAAATGCAGCCCTTCAAATTTGAATGGCTTGTTGGTATCATCAACGCGCTTCCTTTCAACCTCCATAGCAAAATCAAATACCTTAAAATTGTTGGAAACAATGAAGAAATAATGAAATCGGATCTCAAACAGTGTGAGTCGCGGACTAGGTCGCTATCTTTAAGGTATTTCGCGACTACGCCTCTTGATTGTGCTAGCGAGTCAAAAGATTGTCGAACACCTATGGGATAAAACAAGCTGATTCACTCTCTTGTTCGATTTCTGCACCTTGAGAAATCGAACCAACTATAACTCTTTCTTTCTTATCTTGCTCGAACTCAATAGATGTAAAAACAATCTGTTTTTTTCATCCTCTGTAAAACCAGTCTTATAAAACTCAAGAGAATCAATCAACTTTAATGACAATAAATTTTGAGTAAATACACTCAATTAACTTTCCGTAATGTGTTAGAAAACGGGCAAAATATAATTGCCTAAATTAATGAAATTAATTAAGAATATTAAGTTGACAAAAAACGGTTTTGGAAATCGAAGTTAAATCTGCAAAAAAACATTTTGAAATCGCGAGACCTCCCAAGACCCCCAAGGCCCCAAGGCCCCGCTCTCTCCGGATTTTATTAAGTATATATAAATATATAAATATACCTATTCAAATGCATGGGGTGAGACTTGAACCCAAGTCTATAGTGTGGGAGCCCAAAATAATACCACCACACTATCTCTCTAAGTTTGGTATAATATTACAAAACAATGTTTTTAAATATATATCCTAACAAAGTTGTTAGAAGTCACGGGGTCGATATTCGCTTGTTATCTCAACCTCCAAACAATCCAGACTTGAATGTCCTAGACCTTGGATTTTCAGAGCTATCGCGACACTTCAACATAAAGATGCTCCTACAACAAGTTGATGAATTCATCGCAAGTGTTACTAGAGCTTTTGAACTATTTTCTACTGAAAGCTCAAACAATGTGTTCTTAACCTTGCAATCATGCATGAAAGAGATAATAAGAATCAAGGGAGGAATTCATTACAAGATTCCACATATGAACAAAGCAGATTAATCGAACGAATCATTGTAGGTTGTACTTCAATGTGACCCTCAAGTTCTGAATGAGGCAAGAGCATATATTAGTGGAGCACAACAACAATCTGAGATTCAAATATGATGTCATCTGAGATTCCAATAATTGCTTCTACAATAATTTCTGGGTTTGTATCGACTTCTTTTTCCTGAGCAATAATTTTTGGGTTTGTATCGACTTCTTTTGCCTCTGCAAATGATTGATGATGGTTCTGGTGCCAATCTATTCAGGATGGCAGCCACCCAAGTGATGCTCATGGGGCTGAAGTCTTGTTTTTGTTCTTTTTTTTCCATCTTTTGTTGTCAGTGTGCTTTGTTTTTCTGTAAGGGTGCCTAAACAAGTATAAGTGCTACCAAGTTATATTGTTGACATTTCTTGTTGTGTACATTTACATGTCCCTGATCCATATGAAAAAAAAGCACTGACAAGATATTACTCGTATTTGTATGGATAAAATGACCTGTAGTTTGCCTAAAAAAAACCAACTTGCATCCATTGTGCATTTTTATGGTAAAAACTTACAGGATTTCCCACCAATACATCCACTGGATTGGTAAGCCTCTGTATCAGCCTTGGATTCTAACACAGGTAAGTGCTGTTTTTGTTTCTTTTTGGATCCAATGTCTTGTACCAGGTATGCTGTGAAAGGGTGGGGAATGAATGACAGGGGTGTTTCTTACACATTTGGATGTAACTTGGTGTTTCTTACACATTTGGTCAGGGTTTTGATTTTTACATCTTTTAGTTAAGAAGTGTATGAACTTTAAATTCCATGAACTCTGTTATTGATTTCATTAACTAAGAAAGTCATACTCGGAGAATAGGCATTTGAAAACTTGGAAACTTACTTGGGATTATGATGACACAGGATTACAAGTACTCGCATAAATTAGATTTTGCAGGCAGGGCATGAATGGATTCAAGTACTCGCATAAATTAGATTTTCAACCATTAACCCATAAAATCAACGACATCTACATCAATTCTTGGCTGATTTTTAGCTTAAAAAAACTCCTCCGAAACCAGTGAATTCTCATTCGAGTTACGAATTCTACAATAACCCATTCTTAATCTCATCTAACTGAACTCAGAAGCACTTCTTAATCCCCCACTCATCACCCAATCGATGGAAGCAATCCCTTGTTTTCTCGTTTGAAAATTCAAACCAATCAACAAATACTCGTACCTTAATCTTCAGTAACTTCTCGCTTCAAAAATCCGTCCAAATCCTTTACATACAAATACTTCCAATCCCTTTGTTAATCAACGAAAATCAATGGCAGCAACCGAGTTCTTAAGCTGCTTTATCGTGTTTTGGTATTTCGTCATTCATTTATTATTAGGTTTTTTTTTTGTGTTTATTTATTTAATTTTTTTATTGAATGGAGTAGGCGGGGTGTTGATTAAATGCGCCTATTCCCTACTCTTTTCTCTTTTTTTTTTTTTTTTTTTTTGTGTGTGTTTTTATAAATAGTTGGAATTGGTAGGGCGTAGATTAGGCGCGCATATTTCCTCCCCATTTATTTCTCTTCTTTTTTTTTAAATGGTTGGGTGGGTACAGCCTTGCTTAAGCGCGCCCACTTTCTATTTTCCTTTTCGGAAAGGGCGGAATGGGGAGAGTGTTTGTTGGAACGCGCTTACTCCCATTTTCTTTATGATTGATATATGGTGGTATGGGAAAAGCATTACTTACATGCTCCTATTCCCCCTTTCTTTTTTATAGAAGTGGTGGGACACGACTTTGGTTCTGACTTGGGCCCTAACTTCGATGGACAAGGTTATTTCAAACATTTCTTATAATGTAACAAACTGGAAAACTGTTTCCCATATATTTTGTTAATCTGTATTTTCGTCAACCTTTGGTATACTGTTGTACATTCTTTTTTTCCTAAAAAAAATCTCTTTTCCGATAGAAAAAACTAAAATAAAATAAAAAATCAATCTACACCAAACCAATTTTTTTTTTTTTTTTTTTATGCATGGTAAGAAGAATTATATTACAGAAACACCAACTGTTATAGAAGAGACGAGGATGGAAAACAGAGTTTCCCGTCCACTATGCGCCTTTACAAAAAGGAATTCCCAGCTCAAAAATGAGCACAACAATTGCCATACTTACATAAAGTAAGAAGGCCCCATGAACATAAGTCCATAAACAACTATGCATCTTGTACAGAAAAAAGGAATATCCAATAGCCCTAAGATTACTTAACAATGCTACTTACAATTACAAACTCATCAGTGTAAGAGCCAATACACAATTGCACAAACCGAAGTAATTGAAGCGCAAGTAGTTTTACCCTATACTAGTGCATCCCAACTTGAAACCCTAAAGTTTTTAGCAGACTCTATCACAGTTTTCCGACCACTACATTGTTGCCACTGCTCCCAGACTCTACCATTTGCCGCCCTACCCCTCTACTTTCACGAGAAAAGGAATTATACCAATCACACCCCCGATTATCTCTTTAGAATGAACATACTTCGCCGAATTAGAACGACAAGAAGATTGATCCAGTATAATCATCAGCTCCACTTTCCTAATATTTTTTTTGATCAAAAGAGAAGTTGTATTAAGAATAAAGAGAATGTACAGAGTTTCTACCATAAGTAGAAGAAAAGAAAGCAACAGATTACATGAAAATTGAGTCGGTATTTAGCTTTGTAACTTGAGAAATTCAAGTGAACATGGTGTCCTCGCTGCAGCTGCCCAAGCTAGCACTAAAGATTTAGCTTCGTGAACCAAGTCATCATCTCTGCTTTATAAAGATATTGATTCAAAAACGTCTGCAATTTCGTTCTCGCCAAATTGTACAAATAATTGCTCTTTGGAATCAAATCCCATATGTAATTACGAGCTTCCAAATAAACGGTGATACCACATCTACTTGCTAAGATCTTCATAGAACCAGCAGAACCCACACCAACTCTGTATTAGGGATAAGACTACACCATATCTTGTATGCAATCTTACAATGGAGAAATAAGTGGTCTTGCGACTCAACACCAATTCCACATAAAGCACATGAATTGTACAAAGTTCATACCTTTGTTTAGAAGTACATCTATGGTATTCAACTTACCATGAATTAAACTCCACATTAAGATATTGATTTTAGGCGATCTGCAGACTTCCAAATAAAATGATACGGAAAGTTGTCGACACCGATTCACTAACCAATTTAGCATATAGAGACTTATTTGTAAAGACCCCTGTGATGTTTAGTCTACATCTTCTCGTGTCCGGCAGTCCATCCCGATGGTGGGTTGTCGCGATACCCAGTGAGAAGAGCAGCATAATCTTCAACCTCTGAAGCATGAAGTACTCTATTGAAATCAAACTTCCAATTACCATCCGAAGATATCATATCTGCTAACTTGACGTTTCTATCTATCGATAACTTATACATATTTGGATAAACAGTTTCTAGAGGGAGTTGTCCACACCATATGTCATTCCAAAAGGCAATTGCTCTACCTTAATGTAAAAACAATGTGCAGTTCTCGTAGATTAAACCTGCTGTTTCAGCAATGCTCCGCCAACAAGAAACTCCATAGGATTGAGTTATTTTACCGGTATTCCAAAAGGAGAAATCGGATCCATATTTTTATTCTATAATTTTGTACCAGAGTTTATTCTTTTCAACACCATACCTCCAACACCAATTAGCCAACAATGCTTTATTCATTAACTTAAGATTGCAAACACCAAGTCCACCCTTCTCTTTAGTTGCACGGACTATGTCCCAATTAAATAAATGAGATGTCTTTGTACCCTCCTTGTACTCCCACAAAAAATTTCGCATCTTTTTTTCTAGGATTTTGATAACAGAAGCAGGGGCCTTAAATAACGAAAAGTAATAAGTGGGAAGAGAAGACAAGATACATTTTAAAAGAGCAAGTTTACCTCCTCTAGATAAAGAAATCCTCCTCCAAACGGATAATCTAGCATCAAACTTCTCTAAGATTGTATCCCAAATTACTTTCGAGCCAGACTTTGCACCAAGAGGCATCCCCAGATACACAAAAGGTAAGCAATCAGTTGAACAACCAAATTCTTCCTCGCCGAGATAGGTAAGTCGCACATCTCCAACAAAGAATAAGTCTTGTTTTAGATGTATTAACCTTTAAAAAGCAATGAACTCAAAGCAATGTAATGCCAAAATAAGTTATGTATCTCTTCCTTGTTATTATCCACAAAGAAAATAGTGTCATCTGCATAATAAAGGTGATTGACTATGATGCTTGTGGGGGAAACAGAAAAGCCGCTGAATAAACTTAGATTAGCTGCTCTATCCATGAATCTAGAGAAACCTTCCATAGCAATATTAAACAGAAGAGGAGAAATCGGACAGCCTTGTCTAACACCTCTTGTACTTGTGAAGTAGCCGAAAGAAGACCCATTAATAAGAACGGAGAAGGAAGAAGTAGAGTAACAAAACCTCAACCAATCACGCCATTTCTTGCTAAAACCCATTTGTTGTAATACAAATTCTAATATCTCCAATTGATTCTGTCAAAAGCCTTCTCAAGATCAATTTTGCACATAATTCCAGGATTTCCAGACCTAAGTCTAGAGTCCACCAACTCATTAGCAATTAGGGTTCCATCAATTATTTGCCTACCTTCAATATATGCACATTGTACCGGGGAGATGAGCTTATCCATAACAAGTTTTAACCTTATATCTAGAACTTTTGCTATGATCTTATAGACGCTTATGATAAGACAAATAGGTCTACAATCTTTTATAGTCTCAATATGATCTTTTTTAGGTACAAGGGTAATGAAAGTAGAGTTATGTATAGAATTGATAGTACTGAGTGCAAAATTCGTTTCTTGTACTCATAATATCTTCCTTGATGAAACGCCAACACTTTTGAAAGAAAAGTATAGGAAAACCATCCGGACCTGGAGCTTTATCATTAGCTAAATCACTGATAGCATGCAAAACCTCTTCTTCAGTGAAATCATCTTCTAAAATACAAGCTTCCGTAGAGGTGATAGAATCAAATTCAATCCCTCTAAATCAGGTCTTATAACTTCTTCTTCGGTAAATAGAGTTTTGTAGTACTCCACTATATGTTCTTGAAGCCTACCTCTGTCAGACACTAATTCATCACCAATGTAAAGTTGTCTGATTCTGTTATATCTTCGTCTAGCAGATGCATTGCTGATGAAGAATGATGTGTTCCTATCTTCTTCTTGTAACCATTTAGTATTTGATTTGATTTTCCATGCAGTTTCATCCATCTTTGCTTTCAAACTCCACTTTGTTATGTAGTTGCAAAATCCGCTCCTCTTCAGTAAGAATATTATCTTCCGCAAGTCCATCAAGTGTTTGAATTTCAGAGAGAATAGCATTCAACTTTTTGTTGGTGTGACCAAATACCTCTTTGTTCCAGATTTTTAACTTCTCTTTGAGTGCTTGTAACTTCAACCATAGCACAGTGCTAGGAGTACCTGCAAAACAAAAGGAAATCCACCAATCTTCTAATAATTGTAAGAATCCATTCTCCAAGAACCAAATAACTTCAAACCTAAAAGGACTAGGTCCCCATGAAGGGTCGGAAATATCTAAAAGGAGTGGGATGTGATCAGAGGTAGGTCTGGCTTTGGCTAGTTGGGTAACAAAAGGGAAGTGTTGTTCAAAGGATGGAGAGATAAGAAACCTGTCTAATCTGCACATTACCGGGTTTGCTTGACCATTTGACCAAGTGTATCTTGCTCCCTTTAGGGGAAAGTCAATCAAGTCATGTTCAATAACGAAATTATTGAAATTTTGCATACTTCTAGTAATCTTCTTGCAATTCTTTTTCTCAGAACACTTGGTTATTTTGTTGAAGTCGCCACCAATACACCAAGGATGATTAATCCAATATCTACAGACATTATCAAGCTCAATCCAAAAATCAGTTCGCTCAACAGGTTTGTTCGGCCCATAAACATTTGTGAGAACCCACTGAAAGTTGTCAAGCTTGTTAGTACAAAGTACTGATAGAGTATAATCACCAACGAGTGAATCAGAAACTTCCACAAAGTCTTTATCCCATAATATTAACATACCACCCGAGCTCCCTACAGATTGTTGTAAAGTCCAGCCAACATTCTTGTATCCACATATTTGCTTAATGTCCCAAGATGAACAATGCATCATTTTAGTTTCTTGCAGAATAATAATGGGAGATCTAATCATCTGTATCATTTTGTGCACCACTGTCCTTCTACATCTAGAGTTTAGACCTCTAACATTCCACGTTAGGATCTTAAGACTCATTTGGAACAGTATTTTCCCTTAGAAGTAGCTGACCTTCTTGCTTTGAAAGGAGGAGAATTAATTGCTTCAACTGTGATACCAAGCCTCTTAAATTCATTCCGTAGCTTTAGAGGTATAACAGGCTGTGACATATTATCCAAACACATACTTGAACAATCCTCAACTGATATGTCTGCAAGGGGTTCAAAACCAGGTGGGAATTCAGGCGTGCTTGTATCTGGAGATTCAAAAGGTTCTGCATCATCAACGTTCACAAAAAAAGAGTCTTCCAGACCTTGTAAAGGAAATGCATACTTACGCTCTTCATGTACAGATATAGTATCTACACCATCAATACAAATAACGTGCTGAACAGCAAAGTCCTTATGAATTTGTTTCTTTGTTGGCAGGATGGGAATTGGTTTGATAATTGGTCCGGAATTGGAAATCTTTGAAAATAAGAATTTCCTTGTATGATTCGGCATTATGGGAAAGCTAATGCCAAGTTGGATACCAAAATCAAACAACCGGTTAACTTCAGTCCATATCCACGCCGGGACAAGGAATTGAGTAAAATTTTGGGTTTTTTTTGCTTGCAAAATAGGGTACTGCGACTTAGGAATCCACACTGGAGGTGAAAGAATGTCAGGGGAACTACAAACTGCAAAGGTATCAGGGGAAGGTAAAAGATGAAAGGCTGATGGATTGGGATGTAGGCAAAGGTTATCAATGATGGATTTGAGAGATGCAGTTTCCAGACTTGTAGCCGGTGATTTTATAGATGTTACAGGCGACGCTTGGACTGAATGGTTTAGAGGCTGTGTTGGGTTTAGCTGTTCTTCACAAGTTTCTGGAATGGATAGTCTAAATGCATCCGATTGAGTCATCACCTCAATTTCCATGTCAGAAGCCACGTCTCTTTCCACGTCAGATACCACGTCTCTTTCTATATTAATGACCAAATCACGCCAAATCTAGGGACTTTTTTAGGGGTGATAGCAATTTCAGAGAAACAAGTTAACATATTTGGAATGGTAACTTGTTGCCAAATCTGTGTAACTTGCGGCATAAATTTAGTTTTCTTCCTTGTAGTATATGTGCCTTGAATACGGTTTAGTATTCGGTTGGGTTTACCCATTTGCCCGACCCATATGCCCGTTTACCTTTTGTGTGAGGAAAGGCATCAGGAGATAAGACTAGTTCTCCTCCTCATGTTTTTTGGTAAGAGAAACTAATGTATTAGAAAAGAGAGAGTGAGGCACCAAAAATGGGGCTAGGGTTCTTGAGAGGGGGTTGATTCAATACCTTGTAAGCTTGTTGGATACATAGTGAAATCGTTATCGTTGTCTTCGAAAGTGGATGTAGATCATCTTGATCGAACCACTATAATTCCTTGTGTTGTGTGTGTGTGCTTCATTTACTTTTGATTTCACTTCTATTTCATTTCTTGATTGATTGTGCTTGGAATAGCCATTTGTTACAACAAATTGGTATCAGAGATCCGGGTGGGAGCGATCTAGGATGGCGGCAAAGTATGAGATTGAGAAATTTGATGGAAGGAATGATTTCAATTTATGGAGGCTAAAGATGAGGGCTGTTTTGGTGCAACAAGGTTTGGTTAAAAACTTGAAGGGGAAAACGGCTCTAGCAACAACATTGTCGGATGAAGCAAAGGAAGAACTCATGGAGAAAGCTCATGGAACAATTTTGTTGTGTTTGAGCAATGAGGTATTGAGAGAAGTTGCGACGGAAACGACACCGGACGGGCTATGGAACAAGTTGGAGAAGAGGTATATGACTAAATCCGTAACTAATCGTTTATATCTTAAGAAGAAATTACATACTCTTAGAATGCATGAAGGAATGTCTATTATAGATCATATTGATGATTATAATAAAATTCTCTTGGATTTGGCAAATATTGATGTCAAAATTGAAGATGAAGACCAAGCATTGGGTTTGCTTTGTTCCTTACCACCATCTTATGATAATTTTGTTGATACCGTAATGTATGGAAAAACCACAATTTCCATGGAAGGCGTTAAAGCGGCTTTGAACTCTAAGGAGTTAAAGAAGACGGGTATTGATGGTAAAGATAATTCGGGAGATGGGTTGTTTGTAAGAGGAAGAGGAAACCAAAGGGTGGATTTGATAGAGTAGATCAAAGTCAAGGTCTAAATCTAAATCCGTAAATTCTATTGCTTTCATTGTAAGGAACAAGGGCATTTCAAGAAGGATTGTCCAAAAAGGAAGAACGTTGAGAAGAATACAAACCAAGGCACCGCTGCAAATGTTGAAGTAGAAAGTGATGATGGAACGGTTCTCACGATTTATACCAAAGCTCGGATAATGGGTGGATTCTTGATTGGGGTGTACATTTCACATGTGTCCTCATAGGGAGTGGTTTACTACTTATCAAGCTAGAGAAGGTGGTAAAGTTCTTATGGGTAACAATGTCACTTGTAAAGTGGTGGGTGTAGGTACAATTCAAATTAAGATGTATGACGGTATGGTGAGGACTTTAACAAAGGTTAGGCATGTTCCGGACTTGAGAAGAAATCTGATTTCTTTGGGTACACTTGATTTAAATGGCTGCAAGTATCAAGGTGAAGGTGGAGTTATTCGTGTCTCAAGGGGAATTCTTACAATTATGAAGGGAAAGAGGATTAATGGTCTTTATACGCTGCAAGGTACTCTTTGTGGACGGAGTGATGCAGCTTGTATGTTCTTCAATTCTCAAGATGATACTACCAAGTTGTGGCATATGCAGTTAGGGCACATGAGCGAGAGGGTTGGGCTTTTTGAGCAAGGATTGCTTTGTGGTCATAAAACAAAAGTAAGCTTGATTTACGTGAACATTGTGTATTTGGGAAACAATGTAGAGTTAAGTTTAGTACTGACTATTCATAACACCAAGGGTATTTTGGATTATATTCACTCTGATCTTTTGGGGTCCTTCTCGAGTTGAGTCGCATGGTGGTGGTAGATATATGTTGACATTCATTGATGATTTCTCAAGAAAGGTATGGGTATTCATACTTAAACACAAAGATGAAACTTTTGTCAAGTTCAAGCAATGGAAGACTATGGTTGAGAAGAAAATAGGAAGACAAATCAAGTGCTTGAGGACAGACAATGGTTTGGAATTTTGTGGGGGTGAGTTCAATGAGTTAAAGGAGGAAGGGATTGTGAGACACCGCGGTCGAGAAAAACACCACAACAAAATGGTGTTGCGAGAAAGGATGAAGCAGAACCATTATGGACAAGGCAAGATGTATGCTCTCCAATGCCGGGTTACCAAAGCAGTTTTGGGCAGAAGTAGCAAACGCATCAGCTTATTTATTGAATAGATCTCCATCGACTGCCATTGAGTGTAAGACTCCAAATGAAGTTTGGACAAAGTTCACATGCTAACTATGAAGACCAAGATATTTGGATGTCCAACCTATGCTCATGTGAATGAGGGAAGCTAGAGCCTAGAGCAAGAAGTGTATATTTCTTGGGTATGCAAAGGGTGTGAAAGGCTACAGGTTATGGTGTCCGGAAGAGATCAAACAAGTTTCTTATCGGTAGAGATGTGAAATTTGATGAGCAATCGATGTTGAAGACAAAGAATGAACAACTAGATGGAGAGTTGAAGAGGGTGTTAGTGATAAGGTGGAGCTTGGTGACCATGTGGAACTTGAGATGCAAGTTCAAGGAAACAATGAGACTATTGTTTCGATGATGATCAAGATATTGTGCAAGAACTGCCCGAGGAAGATGAAGCACAAGATCATGAGTACAATCTTGTTAGAGAAAAGAGTGAGAGGGAAATCAGACCACCTCGGAGATATGGCCATGTTGATTTGTTGCGTGCACTTGCAGGGGTGAGAGCATTGATAGGGATGAGCCAAGAACCTATGAAGAAGCAATCGGTGGTGAAGAATCGCCTGAATGGGGAGCTTCTGCAATTGAAGAAATTGAGTCTCTTGACAAGAATGACACTTGGGGAGATAGTTGCAAGACCTAAGGGACGAGGAAGATTGTTGAAGCAAATGGGTTTTCAAGAAGAAACAAGGTACTTCAGATGGTGAAGGAAGAAGGTACAAGGCAAGGCTTGTGGCAAAGGGGTTTACACAAAGAGAAGGCATTGACTACAATGAGGTATTTTCTCCTGTTGTTAAACATAGTTCTATTAGAACATTGCTTGCTATAGTTGCTTTGAAAGATCTAGAATTGGAACAACTAGATGTTAAGATAGCTTTCCTTCATGGTGATTTGGAAGAGCGTATTTATATGCAACAACCAAAGGGGTTTGAAGTTCTGGGCAAAGAAGACCATGTATGTTTGTTGAAGAAATCTTTGTATGGTTTGAAGCAATCTCCAAGGGTGGTATAATCGTTTTGACACGTTTATGTTGGCAAATGCTATGATAGGAGCAAGTATGATAGTTGTGTATATCACGAAAAACTCCAAGATGGTTCATTTGTGTATTTGCTTTTGTATGTTGATGATATGTTGATCGCTTGCAAAGACATGTGAGAGATACGAAGTTGAAAGTGCAGTTGAGTAGTGAGTTTGAGATGAAGGATTTGGGTGAAGCAAAGAAGATATTGGGCATGGAGATTCATAGAAACCGAGCGGAAGGCAAGTTATATTTGTCTGGCGTTTACATCGAGAAGGTGTTGAACGGTTTGGTATGAAAGATGCAAAACCGGTAAGTACTCCTTTGGCAGCTCATTTTAGACTCTAGAAGGCAATCACCTCAAACTGCAGATGAGGCGGTTTCACATGTCTCGAGTTCCATATGCAAGTGCGTTGGTAGCATCATATGCTATGGTTTGTACTAATAGGATATCGCACAAGCTGTGGAGTGTGGTAAGTAGATACATGGGAAATCCGGAAGCTCATTGGCAAGCTGTAAAGTGGATTTTGAGGTATCTAAGGGGCAGTACAGATGTTGGTTTAGTGTTTGATAAACACTATGGTGAATCGACAAATATTGTGGGTTATGTTGATTCTCGATTATGCAGGTGATCTTGATAGAAGAAGGTCATTGACGGGTTATACTTTTACATTTGTGGTAGTACTATTAGTTGGAGGTCGGTTATAAAGCACGCTTGCATTGTCTACAAGCTGAGGCTGATACATGGTAGCGGCCAGGCGATGAAGGAAGGTATTTGGTTGATGGGTTTGGTTGGTGATCCGGGTTCGCAAGCAAGCGAGTGCAACCCTGTTCTCATGGACAGTCAAAGTGCCATTCACTTGTCCAAGAACCATATGTATCATGAGAGAACGAAGCACATCGATGTCAGGTCATTTTATCAAGGATGCGCTTGAGAAGGGAAGATAGCGTGCTAAAGATTCCTCTGACAGATAACCCGCAGATATGTTGACAAAGCCCGATTCAGAGTATCAAGTTCAAGCACCGCTTGGACTTGGTTGGTGTCAACAGTGTCGAGCCCTTGAGGGGCTGAAAGCCAAGACGATGATGATGATTGGTTATGGTATTCAAGTCAAGGTGGAGATTTTGTATATGTGCCTTGAATACGGTTTAGTATTCGGTTAGGTTTACCCATTTGCCGGAAACCCGTATGCCGTTTACCTTTGTGTGAGGGAAAGGCATCGGGAGATAAGACTAGTTCTCCTCCTCATGTTTTTTGTAAGAGAAACTAATGTATTAGAAAAGAGAGAGTGAGGCACCAAAAGGGGGCTAGGGTTCTTGAGAGGGTTGATTCAATACCTTGCAAGCTTGTTGGATACATAGTGAAATCGTTATCGATTTGTCTTCCAAAGTGGATGTAGATCATCTTGATCGAACCACTATAATTCCTTGTGTTGTGTATGTGTGCTTCATTTACTTTTGATTTCACTTCTATTTCATTTCTTGATTGATTGTGCTTGGAATAGCCATTTGTTACAACATTCCTCTTATTTCCTCTTTTCTTCTTTGTTTTAGCTTAACTGTGTACTTGCCATAATTGTGTTGATTGGGTGTTAATATAGCTTATTTATTAGTTAAAGAATGGGTTGATTGCCAGACATTCTTGCATGTGATACCGCAGACTATAACTATTCTCAAGATATTTTCTTTTTAACTCTACTTGTTTCTACTAAACGGGTGTGGATATTTCGTTCAATACGGGATCCAAATTTGTAGGAGGCGTAATGAAAGCTACGAAGCATGAAGATGACTTCCAGAACATGAATATGTGCGGTGAACATTTGCTTGCCGAGAGAAGATCTTGATGACTCTAGGGATAGAATTAATTCCGTTTTTTTTTGTGATTTTCATACGCATAACACGAAGATTGGTAAGCCTTAAAGTTGCAACATCAATCATAAGTAATTCACCACAAACTTTACCAATTGCATGGATGACTTCTAAGGACCAAAACTGGAATGGGATACCAATTACTTCAATGTTGAAAACATAATGATGAACGATTCTGTGTAACCCCAACCGTGGATGCCATCTAAAGATTGAATAGGTGACATTGTAGTGCGGTGAACTTGAACTCCAAATTTCATTTCCGAAAAATCATCATCCACATGAAAATAGCTCCGAGTTGAATTTATGGAAACAACTCAAATGTTTTCCTAATATGTAGTTCAATACGAGGATATTACCAATATTTGACCAAGACGACCTTACGGAGGAGGAGATAACGAAAGCATTATTCCATCCTCCTAGATTAGTAGGAGAATTATGATCTGTGTACTTAATCGGCCAAATTTTGAATTTTTAGTTTTAATAGCACATGGTGCAGCATGCCTATCACATGGGAATGGTGGGAATGTGTTTGTTTAGGAGGGATACGATGTTCTGGATCAAAGTTCTTATTAATTCGGGAGAATAAGGATTGAGCATACGATGTTTTAGGGTTGGCGAATATTTCTTGGTAGGGTTGGGGATCGTGGGATTTGAAACCGGTGGGGGTTTTGATAATGATGAAGAGAAAGTGATGATGGATTCCAATGAAGAGGCTAAATCAAACCATCCTTCAAAACTAGTACCTAGAACATGTAGGAAACATTGGTATGCTTTAGGATTCTTGACGAGATAACAAAATATAAAGGTAATATCCATTTTCATCGCTCAATTTGTTTGCACCTTTGAACCAAATTTGATTATCTTCATGCTTCCGCGTTTTCTTCCCAAATCACCATTTTTTTACAAACCCAGCAAGCAATCTCTTCAGAAATCGGTAGCAAGTTTGTGGGTGAAAGATCCAATCAATTTACCATGAGAATGGAACTCAGTCAAGGTTATGGTAGAAAAAGGTTTTGTTTTACTCAAAGTTTGCCCTAAAAACTTGATACATGGTAATGAATGATGCTCGTAAGTCATGGTTTTGGTTTCTACGTTTAAAAGGAACTGATGTTGCTATGGCTAGGAATCTAAGGGATCTAATGGAACTAAGAGGACCTAATCACTAACAGGATGAAGAAAACTAAGGTTCGGAGAATGGAGGAGAGAGAGAGCCATTTAAAAAAAAAAAAAAAAAAAAAAAAACAACGAGAACCACCAGAACAATCAAAGAATTGATCAATAGAAAACGAGAACCACCAAAGAAACCCAAACCCACCAGTATCAATAAAAACAACCACTTCCCCTACTAAACCCAGCATCCATTGTTGTTACAGAAACAAGCAACCAAATCTTTTTAGATGTACAAAAGGGTTACATGATTTTGGGTGATTGGGTTTAAAAAGAAATTTAGGATTGGAATATGGATTTATCATGAATAGACTATGGTTAAAGGCTATGGAGTTGCATAATTGCAATAATTCGAAACCAAGGCAAGGAAGAAGACAAAAGAGACTTCGGAATGACAAACGATTGATACAAGATGGTTCTGCTTGCACCCAAATTACTTTTGGCACGAAACACACGATGAATGGATAGTTTTGGTGAGTATTTTGGGTTAGGGAGTCGATTTGAAGAACAAAATGAAAGATGAGGTTTAACGTGGTTCGGCATAGGTTGCCTACGTCCACGGGCGAATCCCCCTGGGGGAGTGATTTTTTGTATTGATAGTAAAATTACATTATATATTTTTCCTATTGGCTACTGCTCCCTATTCGCATCTCTCGCTCCTCACTATTTATACAATTGTACATAATTTCAATATAACTTAAATGGCATTAAATGCCCATTTATGCCTTTCCTCTTCAATTCCGCATGAAACCGCAAAATTATTATTGCATGCATGAGGCTCACGGGAATAAATATTGCATGGCTCCATCTTAAATTCTACATGACATGTTTGGAATTAACTGCACGTACCTCCATCTTCAGTCGCATGTAAACCTCCTGCATCAATATTGCATGCATTAATTCTACATATAACTCACGCATGCCTATGACTTGCCTTGCATGCCACCAGCACACCACCCCCGCATGCCTCCCCGTATCGATTTGCGGACCTCCGTGTATTTTGTACACGGTAAAAACATCGCCCCCTCTTAACCTCCAACTTGTTGGGGTTAAGATTTTTTTTTCCCCGTCGATCGTCGATGACGCGCTCCCGGCCGTCGCCCAAAATGCGAGTGCAGAGACATTGCAAAGACGCCCCCAATTGTGATAACCCGCACAAAATTTGCTCACGTGCTAGGCGAGACTTTTGCCACGTGGTGGACTTGTGACGCTCGATAGCCATCGAGTCTTAAGTAGAATGTAGCGTGTGCTTGTGGCCGGGGAAAGGATTTTTGTTCGCAACGTAACAAGGCCAGCGCTTGCTGCTCGGGGCGAGGCTGGGCTGTGCTTGTGTTGATTGAGTCTTTGGACCAATATCAGGCATTGGGATCGTGGTTGAGACGACACTTTATGCTTGCCAAGGTGCAAGTCTTTCATGCTCGTGTGCAAGATGCAGATTTTATTCTGGGCGATAAAAGCAAGACTTATGTGCTCACGTGCAAGGTGAGGCTTTAGGTGCTTGCGAAGTGATGCCAAGGCTAAATATCAAGGGTCTAAGCAATCCTCATCTCGCACTTTGGTCATGTTGTTATCCGAACCTCGAACTCGATCATGTTGCTACTCCAAGTGCATGAAAGTTTTCCGAACACTTTGTCTTTTGTACATATTGTAGGGAATTGAAAGATGATTCTAACGCAGGCAAAAAATCACCAATTTGGACTTAAAGCGAAAGTTATTATCGAAACAAGGTTGGAAATGGTTACACGTTCTGTTGCATACGTGATAGTGTTGGGATCATCAATGGATGTAGCGAGGATGACTAGGCGACGTTGCCGACGTGGAACCCGAATAACGCTGATATGGCAACATCATGGAAACATATTAAAGGGACGCGGCGATGTGGCGCTGTATCTTTGACGTGGCAATATATCACGGAACCCGGTTGGCTGCAATAAAGGTTGGGAGATGAAGCGGCTTCGTAATCACATCGACCTTGGCGCCATTTTTAATGCTTTAGTGGAACTCCGAGGTAATTTTTCTTATGATGTTTTTTTGTGTTCTCGGCAGTTGTCTCGGTGAAATATCAAGCACAAGATTAAGTCGAGTTAAATGGCAAAACAACCACTAAAAGAGTTTAACAAGCACAGGATCATGCGCATATAGTAATAAAGCAAAAGACTCCAATAACGTTATGATTTAAATTTTTAAACTGAGTTGTAAAAGTAATTTCAATCTATTTGCAATATGTTGATCAATACTAGCATTAAAATTTAAAATAGATGAAAGGAAAAAAAAGATGCGCAAACCGTTAAAGACGGGATGGGGAAGAAGTAAAGTGTGGATTCCGTTAGTATTTAATTGACAACAACATACCATTAAGAATACACGACTTTTTGATGATACGAGGTTTCCATCCTCACTATTTCGGCCCTACATCTTTCTTAACCCTAATTATCATTATCTACGTGGTTAAGAGACACTACAAGAAAAACTGGTTTGAGCAACATAGCAGTTTTGGTTGCAAAAAGCCCATATTAAGTCGCTCTAACCCTTATAGCTACTTAATTTGGCTCTCGCTCGTTAGTTGCAAAAGGTGGGATTTGTACAAGTCTAGAGCAGCTAGGCAATCGCTTTAGTAATCAACCAACTCTCATGTAGCGTCTTGTTTCTTAATTGCTTCATAGCTAGACCGACCTTACGGGAGCAAGCAAAATAATGATCGCTTTAGAGATAGACCGACCTCCCTGGAGCAAGCAAAATAACCATCGCTTGATAGATAGACCAACCATAATAGAGCAAGTGAAACGCCGATCGCTTCATAGATAGACCAACCATAATAGAGCGAGTGAAACGCTGATCGCTTGATAGATAGACAAACCATAATAGAGCGAGTGAAACGTTGATCGCTTGATAGATAGACCAACCATAATCGCTTCCTAGCTACATGTGTTTTAGGGGTATGTGTTTGTAATCGGTATAGACTTTGAACACGTCCGAAGTTAGTTGCTCTAACTCTTGGATATTCCGATGTTAAAAGGCTTTCCGACGACCGATTCTTATTCGGATGAATAACAAAATGACATTTAACAGAAAACAAATATGAACCAAATTGAATAAAAAAATATTTTATTTTATTTTAATTAATTCAATTTACAAGATCATTTACTCAAAAAGAAATTACAATGTCAAACTTTTACAGAAAAATAAAAAATTAAATACTATCTCTGGAAGAAAAAAAATGCATTCACATTTAAAAAAAAAAAATACAATAAAAATCCCATTAAAAACACTTTAAACTTAAGGATGAGGAATGCCATTGATATACATATACTTCAACTTTGAAACACCCGTGAAAATAAATCGATCAATAAAGCTAGAAAGTTGGCACCTTTTTGAAAGGTAACCTTCAAGCACCACTCTTTCTGCGAAGTAAATTTGATTGATTCATCCGAACAGCTCACTGAGCACCACTCTATTGTTGCAGACGAAGAAAATCATGTTGACAAAACCCCTAGCTCCTGTTGAGTGAGACTCTATGCCACATTCACAATTTCTGCTAAATCATCCAAACAACTGAAATAAGAAATACACATCACAAACAACATAAATGAAACCCTTAAAAATCACACAAAAATGAAGAACAATATGAATCAGGAATGAAACTAACAAGAAGAAAATAAAACCCACTGCTTCTGTTTTGATATCTCATCCTCCATCTTTCTTGTTTTAAAGATGATGCAAGGAAAGGTAGTACGTCATAGATAGAGACAATTCTACTTCACATACATTTGATCAGTTAAAGCCTGTTTGGATAGAGCTTCGGGCTTGTCAACCTTGTTACCCAAAACCAGTGACTCACAGTTACCCTATTTACACCATCAAAAACAGAGACAAAAATTCAGCTTTTGCAAGAAGACAAGTGCACTATCAACCTTTAACTCTAAAAATTTAAAACAACTGTGTCTACAGAAACTCGACCTATGTGATGCAAGTAAATAGTTTGGTTACCAAATGTACAATCATGGAAACTAACAGGAAGATAGAACAGATTGTGGTTTACTAAAAAAGTTCCATAACACATCAGGGGGATAGGATGAATAGAAGATGTCTGAGAGTCTGAGACTAATACAAAAAACTCAAGACAGGATGCTGATCTGTATCCCATCAAACAAAAAACCAATCAAATAGTGTTACTTATAGCAACTTGGTATTTTATTTTTCTATATCTGTATTTTAACATCACCTACCATTTAACTGTATAACATAATGCTAGAAGATAAGATAACTTGCCTCTAGATTGAATCTTCGGCGTAATGCGGTACGGCTAGGATAAGAAAACCAAGGTGCCAGCCAGTTTGAACCAACAAGCGAATTTCCAAGCATGTAACGACCAGTATAGGTCAAGCAATGATTTGCAAAAACTCCATCACAGGTCATGAAGATCACTTTTTGAGATGGTTACATTGTCGTGATCAGGAGCATCAACAACATAACTGCAACTAGCAAATGAAGAAACAAGTAAAATCAGCACAACTATAACTTTCCATGTTGACAAAGATAATGTTACTAGTAGTTTAGGCTTTGGAATGGAACTGTACACATCATTGTAATTCATACCAAATCTTAGAGTGTACAAAAATAGACCAGAACTATAATTAAAAATGTTATCTAGTCTAAATTCAATAAGTCGCTGATATTCTACACCTAATTTTCACCTCGACAGTACTCTTAAAAGTCTTAATGTCAAATTAGACATGGGTTTTATGAAACGATTGGGTGAAAAATTACAGCTATAATGGATGATTTTATAAGAGAACTCACAGGTTAGAGATCTGATGAGGAAGAAACTGGAGAACAGTTCTGTTGATGATCAGATTTGTGAGTTTTGGTGCAAAAAATGAGAAAAATCAATGAAATCATAATGGCTAGAATTGTATTGGAGTAATGAAAGAAAGAAAGAGAAAAGTAATTACCTAGGTGAGTAGTTGATATCACTCACCATCTTAATTAATAACGTTTATTGGAGTGGAGTAGGGTTAGCTGTATTTACTACGTTTGTGCCTGACTAGCTAGCAGTGATGAGGTTCATGCATGTAATCTCACAGTTGCAAAGGGCTGTAGCGATGGGATGGGGATAGCATCACCCATGTTACCATCCCTATCTGATACAGTTGCCATGCGTTGCGGGGATGGGCTGGAGAGGGCATCACCCATCTTATCATATTCAGGATGGCGATATTTTAAATGCCTTCCCAAATTCCCTTGTCGGAACAAGAAAGCAGACATTAATAAAGACAGCTTTGCGCAAAATGTACACTAAATGAAAACTTCTTTGATTATATCTAATTCTTTTGGCTAGTTATAGTGATTCAGTAGAAATAAAAAATAGAGATTACCATAGGCTATTGGAATAGGATAGCTTTGGTTACAGAACTTGCAACTTCGACTCTTCCCGTCAGGAGCTGTTTCAAAGAACTTGAGATACAATGATGCCGCCTCGGTTACTGTTACTATTTCCGCCATGCTTTTGGTTTCCGTATCTGCATATGACAATATAAATACAGTCACCACCAAACCAATCCTTCAATTAAAACTACAATATGATGATGTAGAAACCGAAAAAACAGCATCTTAGACAATCTCACTCGATAATACTATGTAACGAGTATAATATGCGCTCACTGTTACATGTTTTATGGTCAAAATTCATAATACTACTATGTTTGACTTAACACTGACCCCTGTTAGATTGCGGAGATGGGCGGGATATGGCATCACCCATCTTATCAGCGCCCTGCGACGCAGTTGGGATGGACCACGGCGATGAGCTTGGGAAGGAATTACCCATTTTATCAGCCATCTTGGTTACACTTGTCATGGACTGCAGCAACGACCTGGGGACAGCACCACCATTCTTGTCAGCGGTTTCCCTTCCAGCTGTGATGGGCTGCAAAGATGGTCTGGAATTGGCATCACCCTGAGACGATACAATGGTGATGGGTTGTGGCCATAGACTGGATATTGCATCTTCCATCTTATCATATCCAGGATGGTAATATTTCAAATGCCTTCCCAAATTCCCTTGACGGAACAAAAATGCAGAATCAACAAAAACAGATTTTCGCAAAACGTACAAGTGATGACAGATTCTATTAGTTAGCAATAGTAATTCAATAATAGTAAATGGGAACCGTGGTTACCTAAAGCCGTTGTAATAGGATAGCTTTGCTTGCAGAACTTGCAATTTCGACTCTTCCCATCTGGAGCTGTTTCAAAGAACTTTAGATACAATATTGATGGCAGCTCCATATCTTTGCACAAATCAATAAACAACAACTAATAACTAAATATGATCATTTAGAATCCAAACTACAGTAATTTAGACAATCACACTTGAAAAAAAATATGTAATGGACAATCCATACATTCAAATACTGATTATCTGCCCCAAATAGCACCAATTTGGGCAATCCATGGATTCAAATACTGATAAACTGCCCCTTTTTAAAAACCCAAATTTCAACACAGATGAAAATTGACTTTGTGAAGGAAGAATAGGAACCCAATTGAATATAGAAGTTAGGGTTTCATTTATTCTTCCTCTTTAGCTGTTGAAGTTACGGCTTCTCTTATGAATCTACAAAGAGAAAAGAACAGTAAAATGTAAATCAAATCATGACTAAATCTTCAATATTAATTGAAATTGATAAATTCCAGAATAAATTAGGATTCGAACATTTGATAACATTAGTAAATCAAACCAAATTTCAGAAATTTAAAGGATCGACTGAGCAAAATTCGTAAGTGTAATAGATCAAAACAACCCAATTAACAGTAAACCTACATTTTCCTTTTGATTTATCCTCCTCATCTCTTTTTTTCTCCTCTTCTTCACCTCAAATTCGTCACCATCTCATCATTTGTTGCCAATTCGAACTCAAAAAGAAACCCATTTTATCTATACAGAACAGGGTACAAACCCATTCGAACTCAAAAAGACCCAAAACATCATCAAATCCAACCACTTTCGATCCCTGACTGTTGATTTCAGAATCAGTTCAAACCCAACCTTCCTTGATCTGTGAAATTCCCAAAATCAAACCCTAATCGAATCCCTAACTTCCTCAAATCGTGAATTTTTCGGTCAACAGAAATAAGCATCTTAATCCCAAAATCAAACCCATCTTCGCCGGCTGATTGTTGATGGTTGGTGAGAAATCTGCTGATTTCCGTGTTTGAAAAGTGAATCCGAGTGTTATCCGTCGTGTTTGAAGAAGCTTTTCCGTGGCTGAATTTTACAGTGGGTTTGGGATTATCGCTCGAGAAGAGACGGAGAAGAGAAGATAAGTTACAGAGATTGGAGAGAAAAGTTAGGGTTTTTTCTGCAAGGGAAAAGTTACAGAGATTAGAGAGAAAGAGATGAGCGAAAAGAGGGAAGCGAAGTGAGAAAAGTGAAAGAAAAGTGAGAGATGAACGTTGGAGATTTAGTTAGGGAATGTCATACGGATTAGGGATATCTTTGGACGGTAGAGATTTGACTAGGGATTATCATACGGATCAAGGAAATTGTGTTCATTTTGTGCTAATACGAACTCATGTATTCGGTTCTATTATCAACATTCGACACGAAAACAATTCCAAAAAAAATATTAATAAATTTATGACATTGATATCGACATTCTGATATAAAAAAATCCAAAAAATGTATAAGAATGAATCGGCAAAATAAAAATGAATTCGATAATTTGTGTTTTTTTTTGTGTTTTTGTGATTCTCTTTGTGTTTCCGATTTGAATTTCGACTAGTCACATATGTCCTGAAGTAATTTGGACTAGTCATATAGGTCATAAAGTAGCTTTAGTATATGATACATCATCAAAATCGATAAATATGAAGCTCGGTGTCGATTCCAACTTCAAATGTGGTATAACTACAAACAAACAAACTATGAACCGAGAAGCTCCGAGAGGGTTCAGACTTCAAACTTAGCATGACATATCATCGAAAACGATAAATATGAAGCTCAGTGTTGATTCCAACTTCAAATGTGGTATAACGACAAACAAATTATGAACCGAGAGGGTTCAGACTTCAAACTTAGCAGGATATATCATCGAAAACGATAAATATGAAGCTCAGTGTTGATTCCAACTTCAAATGTGGTATAACGACAAATAAAATATGAACCGAGAGGGTTTAGACTTCAAACTTAGCAGGATATATCATCGAAAACGATAAATATGAAGCTCATTGTTGATTCCAACTTCAAATGTGGTATAACGACAAACAAACTATGAACCGAGAGGTTTCAGACTTCAAACTTAGCAGGATATATCATCGAAAACGATAAATATGAAGCTCAGTATTGATTCCAACTTCAAATGTGGTATAACGACAAACAAACTATGAACCGAGAGGGTTCAGACTTCAAACTTAGCAGATATATCATCGAAAAACGATAAATATGAAGCTCGGTGTTGATTCCAACTTCAAATGTGGTATAGCGACAAACAAACTATGAACCGAGAGGGTTCAGACTTCAAACTTAGCAGGATATATCATCAAAAACGATAAATATGAAGCTCGGTGTTGATTCCAACTTCAAATGTGGTATAGCGATAAACAAACTATGACCCGAGAGGGTTCAGACTTCAAACT
Source organism: Papaver armeniacum (assembly GCA_023531295.1). Lineage (NCBI taxonomy): Eukaryota > Viridiplantae > Streptophyta > Magnoliopsida > Ranunculales > Papaveraceae > Papaver > Papaver armeniacum. Next base: position 307,919 of record JAJJWW010011058.1, read on the forward strand.
TAGCAGGATATATCATCGAAAACGATAAATATGAAGCTCAGTGTTGATTCCAACTTCAAATGTGGTATAGCGACAAACAAACTATGAACCGAGAGGGTTCAGACTTCAAACTTAGCAGGATATATCATCGAAAACGATAAATATGAAGCTCAGTGTTGATTCCAACTTCAAATGTGGTATAGAGACAAACAAAATATGAACCGAGAGGGTTCAGACTTCAAACTTAGCAGGATATATCATCGAAAACGATAAATATGAAGTGTTGATTCCAACTTCAAATATGGTATAACGACAAACAAACTATGAACTGAGAGGGTTCCAGACTTCAAACTTAACAGATATATCATCGAAACGATAAATATGAAGCTCGGTGTAGATTCAAACTTCAAATATGGTATAACGAGTCCGAGATCGAAACCCGGCCGCTAGTTGACTACCGCAAGCCTGAAACTTCGTCGAACGATGAACCGTTCATTTGGCGTGCAAGATTCCTTCATAATATTCTTCAAAACCTTAAACAAACCCTATTATGGAATATTCAGGCGCACCTTGGCTCCGAGATCGAAACCTCCGACCGTGAGAGGACTACTATAAGTCGGAAATTTGGTAAGAACGATGAATTCTTCCATTTACATGTAAGATTCCTTCTAATATTCTATGAAACCCTAACAAGCCTTATTTCGCATATTGTATGCATACCAGATCCAAGATTGAAACCCGGGTCGTGAGTGGACTACTATAACTTGAAACTTCAGAAGAACGATGAATCCATCCATTTACATGTAAGATTCATTTGGAGTATTCCCCGAAACAATAAACAAAACCTATTCTGGCATATTTTATGCATACCTTAAACACTTTTCTGGCGACTTCGAGAAAGAAAGTGGCTCCGAGCTCGAAACCTAACAGCGAGTTGACTACTATAAGTTGGAAACTTCATAAGACCGAGGAATCCAACCATTCATAGGTAATATTCCATGGAATATTCTCTGAAACCTTAAACAAACGCTATTTCTTCATATTGTATGCATACCAATCTCCGAGATCGAAACCTGGCGGCGAGTTAACAAATGCACGCTCATTTGCCATTGCAAGCATGCTCGTGGAGCATGATGCGCCTAACTTCGCTTCCACACCTTTCCAACTTACCCTTGTTCCGCAAAGGGTTTAAGGCCATAAGGCCAATGCCAATGCATTTTTCATGCATCTTTTTTCGACTTCAAACTTAGCAGATACATCATCGAAATCGATAAATATGAAGCTCGGTGTTGATTCAAACTTCAAATTTTCTAAATTTCTAGAATTTAGTAGGGGGTGTTAGACAACGGTAGTTTTTAGCGAGAAGTTAGAAAAATTTAGCGAGAATCGGAGACCAAAATAATTTTTTAGCAGAATTGAGAAAATTCAACGTAAATGAGTTAATATTTGCATGCGAATAAAATTTATCGACGTGCGAAAAATTTAATTAAATGAGAAAAATTTAGTGAAGTGTTTATACCTCTGACGACTCTTATTAAATGTTGCAGAAGAGGGTTTTAGAAGGTCTATTTATCTGTTTATTCTTATATATAAAAGTAGATGTAAAATATAATCAAACATGTAAATGGGTACCTTCCTCTATTCCTGAACTCAAACCCAAGGGGTATGCATATTGTACCTTCCCATATTCTCGAAAGTAAACCAACTGAATGATCCTTGACAATATGTATATAGAGTTTATACCTTTGTAGTTTTCTTCGGTATCGTTTTAAAAATGGATTCCCGATTATAAATTACACCGACCTTGCCGAAACCTACTATTTGGTTTAGACAAGTGCTTCTCAATCTGATAATGTACTCAAGACACAAGTTTCGAAAAGATCAATTTTAAAGAAAATAGCTAGTGAACAAGAAAATTTAACTTAGTTTGCTAAAGATCTATGAATATCAATTGCTTGAATATGTTTCCAGAGTTTAAACAAGACAATCTTGAACTTGAAATTTGTCTTAGAATTGTGTATGAGAAATATAGCAAAAGTAAACTATAGCCATGGTCAAGGTATGCACAGAGAGTATGCTTAGCCTTAGGCACTTCATGTACTTTTGCCTTTGCACTTAAGATTCCTAACTAGGTTCTGGCCAACAAGGTATGCATACCAAGTATGGGTACCTTTGGTCATTGTGAAATCAAATCCAAAAGGTGTGGATAATTGTACGCGCACGTGCTCCCGGAAGTTCGCAAAGTCATATCGAAGGGTAGGCATACCGGCATCCGTATTGTCAAGAAGTCCCAAACTCGGATCAAAAGTGTATGCATACCGACAAAGAAACAATTGGTTCTTTTCTTGGGAAATTTCCGAAAGATTAATTTTAAATAAAATTGTTTGTGAACCATAAATTAATTGTTCTAACTGAGTTTGTTAAAGATCTATGAATATCCATTGCTCGAATATATTTCCATAGTTTAATCAAGACAAGCTTGAATTTGAAATTTGTCTTGAAAATTGATATCTTCTCTAATATCTTCCATAACTCCAAAAATCTTCATCTTTTTAATGGAAAATGTCTTATGGTATAATTTTTATTTTATTCATCACAATGTTTGCTTCTCCAATTTAAACTCTCTATTAATTAGATAAATCAAATCTTGGAAAGATATTCTCTTTTATTACACAAAATTTGCATAAAAATTCGTTTTCAAAGGAACTAAAAAGGGATGCGAGTTATCAAAGACGTGGGTACCTTTAATAAATTTCCGGGGTGCCTTTAATAATTTTGGGTGGGTGGGTGGATGGGTGGGTGGGTGGAGGTACCTTTAGTAAATCCGATAATGTTCATTTCTATTAGACAGAATTTTGAATAATGTATATAAAATGGATGGGAATGAACCGAAGATTTATCATCGTCGAAAATACGCATACAAAAATAGGATTGAACACTAATAATGTGTAAGAATCCATTGAATGGAAAAATTCCCAAAATGAAAAAGAATGGAAAATGTCTTTGTTGACCATCATCATCTAATAAAAAATAAAAAATTGTTTAAGAAGACTTTGGGTTCAAGAACCACAAATTTTATATACCAACAAATTTTTAATGATTTATTTAAAAATTAGATTTGCAAGAATATATTAATTACCAGCATAAAATTAAATTACATTTGAAGAAAATGTTAGATTAGTACAAAAATAAACAAAATTATTATGGATTATATGTATGAAAAAAAATGTGAATCCCTTATTTTATTTTATTTTGATGGAAAACCAAAACTTAGATCCACTTAAAATATAACAACAGTGATCCGTATGACATTAAACTGTCCAATAAGACTAAAACCCATAATCCAAATGGGGCTTACAACCCGTAATCGACCGCCGCTAAGAACTCAAGAGGATTCTAAAATGTATAATCGAAGGCAATTAATTCAAAAGGAAAACTCATACGGATTGCCATGTTTAATCGACGGATATTATCTCAAAAAGAAAACTCATACTGATTGGAACTTTATCCAACGACCACAAGTTTGTTTTGAATTGGAGAAACTTTTTAAGCGGCAAAGTTCAACTTGGTTTGAATTAAAGGTTCCTTCTCGTGGCAAAATTCTCACCACTTGTGTTTAGGTCCAATAAAAACTTGGTATTGGTCTAGTTGACTCGCACATCCTTCACGTGTTTGCTTGAAAGTAACAACTAACAGCGTTTTCAATGGGATGATCCTTGTATTTTTGAAAATTTACTCACCAACAAACTAATTCTTTTTATTACATGACTAATTTTGTACCGTCGATGATGGTTTAAAAAATGAATGCTAAATTTTCAATGGGATGATAATCATGATATCCTTGTATCCTTGAAATAAATCTTATTCCCCAACATACTATTCTTCTTATATTACATAACTAAATTTAGAATCGCTAAAACCAAAAGCTTAGTATACAAATCACAAATTTTAAAATATGAATTTCCTTTGAAAGGGTGGTGTTGCTAAGATAGGATTGTACCACTACCAACCAAATGTTTTGAATTGCTTGGTCCACTGTGCCTCAAAGTAAATAGCGACTCGAGCACTTTTGTAGTTGCTGTGGATAACTTGAAAAAGTGATGTACCAACATAACACCTTTTTTGGTCGCTACGAAATAGTGGAAATAAATTTTAAGCAAGCAAACTATATGGTGGTTGCAAACCTGGTTGCTTAACCATTAGAGCGACCAAAATTTCGGGAGCTTGCTAAGATTTTGGTCGCTTAATCCATGTTTTCTTGTAGTGAGACAAACAAAAAACAACAAGAACCACATACAGGCTACTCCTATCTATGGTACACGCATAATGTTTACTCTTAAATAGTGATTCCCTTATGGACATGGTTCTATTCAATCTCATTAAAGTCAACTCCATCGGTCAAACTCAGTCAACGGTCAGGTCACGTCAATAGCGGACCATGGGGCCTTGGTTATAGGCTTAGCCCAATAGTCTAACCATAAACCTAATAACAGGTTGCCACGATCATGTTATCATGATAATCACCCAAAGAGCCAACTGATTTCTAAAAATGATCAACTGCATCACAAGTTTTCCGAGATCATACTTACTTGTATAACAAAAATAAACAAGCAAACATAAAAAAATGAAAATTGTATACAGGGCATTACCTACACTTATTTTCCAGGAACTCCAAACGAAATGAGCTTTGGTATGGAGACCTTGACGATAATGAGCTATAGAAATAAGAAAACAGGTTGAGAGGAAGTACAGATCGGGAGCTCTTTCTTAATGTTGAGCAATAACACACCGATGTCTCCATTTATATTGGCCACAAGAAATCTTGATGCCCAAATATGGAAACCTAAAATCGATTCTCACGTATGGAAACTCACAAAGGTTAAATTAGGAAACTGATTCACATAGTGAGATCATAATAGACTAGATTTGTGTCGCGTATTACACAGTCATTTTTTTTAACCATATTTTTGATCGGAAAATGGGTTATTTGTGCAAAAAAATTTAAAACACGTTCAAATGGACGAGTAAAAAATTTTATGGGTGAAATGGACAAAAAAATAGCAAGGATGAAACTGGATTCATCCTGGCTTAAACTTAAAAAATAGCAAGGATGAAACTGGATGCATCCTGTGTAAAATAAAAATAAGAAAAAATATTTGAAAATAGACAGGATGAAACTGGTTACATCTTGCCTATTTTTAAATTTTTGTCCATTTAAACAGTATCTAAATCTGACCGTCATTTTCACCCATGAAATTTTGATTTTGGTCTTTTTAACTAATTTTGTGATTTTTAATTTGCTGTAGTAGGGCTTTCTCCCGTCGCGATATTTCTGATTTGGCGGGATTTTGGCCGCCCCGTCGTCATGCTTGATTGCTCATATTACACTTGAGGTAATAATTTTGGAATCAAACCCAGTGAGTGTGAGATGAGTTTTAGATTTAGGTTAAGATTTCTCTCTCCTCTTTTTAGATTTTATAGACATCCTTAGCTTGTATCTCGAGGGACATTATACGAGATGGCTATTTCCTTGCCACGTTTCAAAAGAAAAACCAATCAAACGGTTCTTACCATATGACACCATTCTTTAAGGGTCTTTATGAATCTCAAATTTATAGGTAAGCCGTTAGATGAAATATAAAAACAGAAATCAAGGGTGAATAAATAATTCCTAAACCGGGAAGATTTTAAGCATTATAAGTTCTCTTCTGTTCTGCCAAAATAGATCTAGATCCAATTTCTGCCCTCCCTCGTCTATGTAAAGAAAGAAATCAAACCTTAATCCTCTCTTTATCTCAAGTATCTATGATTATTCTTGTCAATGGAAACTGGTCATGGCACATGCTTCAATACATAGCATCATCATCACCCACAAATTATATTTGCACTATGATATTTCCTCTCAAATTTCTCAAATGGTATGGGCATTCCATTGTTTCTGAGAAGCTTCAAAGACCGAGCAATATCATATGTTCTTCCATGAATATTTGGATTGTCTATCCGAATGGTATTGTGTTGATCTACTTGTTGTTGAGTATGCTCAATCTCTCCTCAAGGCAAGGAAGAAGCTAAATGAAGTAATAAATTCAAGAAAAAAAAAATACCCATGTATTATGCAAAATTATTATTTTGTTATAACGTATAAATGAGGACTACTACCATTTGTGGTTCAAATTTATCTACTTTTTCCTCTTTAAAATTCAATTTTTCTTTTTTAGATCACTAACCTAACCAAGTCCCAAGTCCCAAAATCTCAATTTGTGTCAATTAATTCATGGTGAGTTGAGAATCAGTGAATAAACTTGGTTTACTCTCTCATCCAGATTTGCATATTCATTCGGTTCTTCATATTCCTCTCTAGTTAAGATCTTTGATTGAAATATGAATTTGAAAACTACTCTTTGATACTTTCAATTGACTTAATTCCCACAAGCCATGGTTTAGCTAACTACAAACACCTGACAAATTGTGCTACCATAGTAGTTGATCTTGATCATTGTTAAATTGCAGAGAAAAATATATAAAAGGGTTGTGCACTAATCACCATGGTACTTACTCGACACGATTTGTTGTGGCTACTGTGATGGCAAATGCTCCAAAATTCATCAAACTCGTGATGAATTTCAGAAGAATGGGCAGCTATAGCTATTTTATTGAACTAGAGCCACTCAAAATGTCTAAGATTTACACTCAGATGACAAACCTTACAAAACCATCCTACCGTCTATAATATTGCATGTGTATATGATGCACATAACACAGCTGTTTATAACACATATTACGGTCAGAAATTTCGGTCAGTCAAGAATATAGAGTAAGCCGTTAGATGAAACAAGAAAACTGAAATCAAGGGTAATAAGTAAACCCTAAACTAAACACGGGAAGGTTCTAAGCAATATAAATGGGATACCAGAGTAGATCTAATTTGCGCCCTCATCTATGCAGAGAAAGAAATCAAACCCTAACTCCAAACAATCAACAACTCTCTTTTATTGTCGATGGCGACCAAACATTATCATTCCAGATCGATGCTTCTCATCACCAACAAATTATTCTGGCATTATGATTTTTCCTCTCAAATATCCCAAATGAAGCTCTTCCTTATGCTTATCTTGATAGACTTTGGGGTATTTTCAGTATACTAGAAGATATTGCAGAGAAGAAGTAATACAGTCGAAAATACCAATTATGTATTATGTGATTGTTGTAATGAGATATATTACCTTTGTGGTTCAAATTTATCTATTTTGTTCTCTCTAAGGTTCATATATCATTTTTAGATTACCTATCAAAATGAAGTAGTAATACATTCAAGAAAATACCAACTCATGTCTTATTGTTGTCCAAATTAATTTGTCAGTTTTTTTTTTTTTTTTTTTTTTTTTGAAGCATAATTAATTTGTTAGCTGTTTTGCTGTATATGATTCAATTTTATTTTTTTAGATTACCAAGCCCACTATCTAAGCTAGTCTTAAATTTTTTTTTGTTGCAATTCTTGGTGAGAATCAGTGAATAACCTTGGTCTGTAATGAATGCTCAAAGTTGCAGCACTAGTTTAGTTTCAGTTTGTATGCCCGAGTGCTGGTCAGTATAAACATAGCCCTAGGTATTATTACTATTCTAAATTGGTTTTTTACTGCGAAGGTAGTGCAGCACTGCCCATTCGATACTTAAGTAACATCACGAAGTTATACTTGTCCTCAGTGCAGATGCTTCCCAGTTCCCACAGTCTTCTCCACAACCTGCTAATTGAATAACCGAATTGTACTTTGCAGTCAAAACATCTCTTTTGTCTCCTGGTTAAATTTATGAAAACTGCAAAACATACGCACTCATCTTATCTGACATTAAGCATTGACGCCCCATCTCAATTGAAATTTTCCAAAGTGTATATGAATATGAGGCATATAACACAGCCGTTTATAACCCATATTACGGTCAGAAATTACGGTCAATCAAGTATGTAGGGTGAGCTGTTAGATGAAACAAGAAAACTGAAATCAAGAGTAATAGTGAAACCCTAAACTAAAAACGGGAAGGTTGTAAGCATTATAAGCAGAATAGTTCTCTTCTCTTTCTACCAGAGTAGATCTAATTTGCGCCCCTTCTGTGTAGAGAAAGAAATCAAACCCTAATCCTTAACAACCAACAACTCTCTTCCATTTCACCCCGTATTGGGGCATTTTCCCATAAAAATATTCTCTCGGTTTGTAATATGCGCATACCTTAGAAAATATTCCCATAAAAGATCCATGGCTATGGTCAACGTAGAGCAATTAAGAGATTAAGGTATCCCTGAATCTAATATTTCTAAGTATATATGGGACAAGGAGGTTAGACTATAAATAAAGATAAATTTATAAAAATTGTTGCCCATAAATTTAAAACGATTTTTGAAAATGCTAAGAAATACTTATAATGCTTACGATCCTTCCAAAACTACACTAGCTATACATGGATCGGCAACAATGAGCGAAGCCAATTGATAGCACATATATGTGTAGGTCGGCCATTTATTACAATCAAGATAAAACATCTTACAAAAAATAAGGCTTTTGTTAACTTGTATACCCGTATAATGTTAAGGTTTAATTAAGAATTATTTTATTTCTTTGGAAATTGTGTTGTTTCGTTTTATTCTACTAGAAAATGGTTTTTCTTGCACTAAAAACAACAAATCTTGTTCCCAATGCAAAGAATTACTGTTTTCAATGCAATAAAACAAACAAATCATGTTTCCAATGCAAAAATTATTGTTTTAGTAAACCTTAACGTGTATACGGGTATACAAGTTAACAAGATCCAAAAAATAATCTTGTAGTTAAAAATCTTCCAAACTGTATGACAGCCGTTAACGTTTGTAACACATCTATATGTAGGTCGGTGATTTTTTTGGTCAATGAAATGCAAGGGTGGGCCGTTAGATGAAACAAGATAACCGAAATCAATGGTAACAAGTAAACCCTAAACTAAAAGCGGGCAGATTCTAAGCATTATAAATAGAATAGTTCTCTTATCTTTCAACTCCGACATCTAATTTGTGCCTCTTGTGTAGAGAAAAGGAGAAACCATACCCGAACCCCAAACAATCAAAAACTCTCTTATCTTATCTCATCTATGATTGATTGTCAATGGCAACCAAACAATATCCTGGATGATGCTTCAATAGCATCATCATCACCAACAAATTATTTTTATCATTATGACTTTTCCTCTCGGGTAGTTCAAATTTATCGCCCGCTCCGATAGTCCGATGGTCCGCTTTTTCTTGAAACATGGCATGGTCTTTCTCTAGATAAAGTATTCACTTTCGCTTTCAATCTCGCCTCACGGCGAGGAAGAAGTTAAATGAAGACATAATAGATTCAGGAAAATCCCGATCATTAATCATGTAATTTTTTATTTATTTTTTTATAATGAGATCTACCTCTTGTTCAAATTACTAATTTGATATATGATTCAATTTTATTTTTAGATCATCTTAGCTAACTCGAAATCTCAATTTGTTGTAATTTTTCCCGAGAATCGCGAAGAACGCTCAAAGTTTCAACACTTGTAGTTTTAGGAACTTGGAGTTACCGTCATATCTTACATTAAGCAAAGTGACCGACCATTTCAAAGACCCCAAAGATCATCCGTCCCTCATGGTTTCTACTCGCATCCTCTTTAGCGCTTAGATTTGAAGACTCATTTGTTGTTTGACTTCACATTAGCCTCCAACTGCTTTTTCAAACCTTATGAGTTATGAAGATTGAGTACTCTTCTCACTAGCCCCGCAACTTCATCTCAGCAATTCTTTGGTAGTCTTGGATGATTGATTCAGCTAACTATAATTCAAAATTTATTGAGTTCTTGTTGCTTTAATAATATTCAGATAACTATAATTGTTGGTTGTTAAGTTCCATAACCAGAACGTTTTTGTTTTAACATGTTTTATGCACCACGGGAATTTCATGGAATTTGTGAAAATTCAGATTCTCGGGGTTTAATTTTAATTGAGAGAATGGGATAGTTAAATTCTAAAGCATTTGGTGATGCATTGAAAATTTAAAAGACAATTGTCTGCTATCTTTGACGGCTAAGTTTCTACTCGGTCTGTCTGTCTCTCACTCGCTCTTGCTGCTAATTTCTCATTTGAACCGAGGTTTGAAGCATATTTTAAGTTGTTAATGGAAGCAGGCTACGCTTTTTTAATTTGTAACTAGTATAAACAATATTCCCTGTCTTGTGCTATTTTCATTTTTTTTTATCACCAATCAAGTATCATCATCTAATTAAATTGATTCAATCATGGTTGATATGAGACAAGGAACATGTATGTCATACCAGGGATTCATGCTTGAAACTTCCTATGTTATATGAGGGAAGACCCGCGAGACTATATGAGGGAAGACCCGCGAGACTATATGACATATTGTTTTACGGTTAGCAATTACGGTCGGCCCAAAACATGGTGAACCAGAGATGAGATAGGAAAACTTCAAATCAAGGGTACTAAATAAACCCTAAAGTAAGCGCCGATTCTAAGCATTATAAGTACATAATAGTTCTCTTCTCTTCTCTTCTCTTCTCTTCTACCATTGGATCCGTGTGTGTTCCCGCCTACCTCCGTCGTCTCTAAGAAATCGAACCCTAACCCTAATCAAACAAAAACTCTCTCATCTATGATTTATTTATTTATAACGGCAACCAAACAATCTCTCGAGGATGCTCAATAGCCTCATCATCACCAACAAATTATTTTGTCATTATGATTTTTCCTCTCGGATATCTCAAATCAATCGCTTCTTCATTGCTGTCGTTCTCTTTGATCCGGCGATTCCATGATTTTGAGGAGATTGAATAAAATTGAGCAAGATCATGTGATTTTTAATTCGTTGTTCTTTGGGGTGGTCTTTGTCGGTATATGGGTTCTTGTTCAACTTGCTGCTCAATCTCGCTTCAAGGCGAGAACTAAGCTAAATAATGAAATAATACATTCAAATAAATTCCCATCACGTATCATGTAAAATTATTACTCTTTTATAATGGGATCTGCTACCTTTGTTGTTCAAATTAATTTGTTTCCTTTAAGATCCATTTTTTAATTTGAATTACCTAACCCATCCATCTAAGCAAGTCTAATATCTGAATTTGTTGCAGTTTTGGATTACCTAACGCATCTGTCTAGTTTAGTTTCAGTTTGTATACCTGCTGGGTCAGTATCTGTCTAGCCGTTTCGAATTGCTTTTTGATTGCCGGGTTAAAAAAATCTGCTCCTTGGCTTATAATAGGGCTCAATTGATCATAGAATTCAATTCCATCATTCATCTTGGAAATTCAAAAGATTTCCACAGGAGGCGACACCTGCACAAGGGCCTGGTTGATTTGTAATATAACAACATTTGCAGGACACCAATGAACACGATTTAACTTATGTCAATACCAATACCAAATTACCAATTCTTCAAGTAATAATCCAGTCTAGAGAAAAATGCAGTCATCAAATCACTCAGACTTCTCTTAGAAAATCAAATATAAAATATTTACCATTTCAGGTATAATGTCTTTCCCTGTTCCACCTCTTGGTGCTGTTACGCACAAGTCACAGACACACAGACCATACCAAGTTACCGTAACTATTTGTCATAAAATAAAAACTATTTCTGTTGGTTGAACTTAGGCATATACATGGGTCCAATAGCTGATGTTGAGTGTGATCGCAATTCAAAATGTTCAAGAAGCGGAGTTTATTAGCGGCAAGTTACAATACCTTTAACAAAAAGTTGCAGAGCGACAATTTCATAAAGCCCATCTGATATTGATCAAGCTCGATGAATTTTAGTGGAATAGATAGCTAGCTATCAACCGAGAGCCACACCTTAAATACCTCGTAACTTTGGGCAGGATCAAAATGTCAAAGATTTGTAGGTCAGAAATCTCAAATATACAAACATGCCAAACCTTCATTTAAGTTAACCCACAAACCTTTAGAAGAGTTCTCAAAGCCAATAAACAGATAAAAGATGGCGACTTTATAAGATCATCCTATCAGGAACAAAACGGGTTCTTGAAAGTTGTTTCTCCAAGCACTAGTAAGTTTCTAATTAGTCAAATTGCTTTTGCTTATTTTCAAAAATTCCCCAATTTATTTCTCATTCTTTGCTGATTGTTTTAATGATTGAATAAGTTCCGCTGTTCGTGTTTTCATATATTTTGATTTTTTTTGTTGTTGCTATTTTACATTCTATATTCGGCAAAAAAGATGTTGATGAGTTTGCATTTACATAGATGCCGCGGTTGAAGTACTGTATTATTTTTAAAACATACAGATGATGAAAACGAATAAGGATTTGATTTGTGATAATTGAGAATATTTATTTGCAAATCTTGTCTATAGCATGCATCCGTCCACGAACTAAACAGTTGCACAAAAGATGTAGGTCGAGAAATTGTAAGTTTCTAATTAATTAGTCAGTGACTCACTGTATTTTCTGCTTAATTTTCAGGGACTCCCGAATTTCTGTCTCGTTCTTTATTGATCCTTTTCGCGAGATGTTTGTGTTTTAATCTTTTCTCTAGATTTTTTTCTTTCCTATCTTCAATTCTATATTCTGCGAAAAAGATGCGGACAAGTTTGCATTCACATAGATGCCACGGTGTAAATACTGTATCGTTTTTGTAACATACAGCCATACAGGTTATGATAATGAGTAAGGATTTGATTAGTGATATTTGAAAATATATATGAGTAAATCTTGTCTATAGCATGCATTCGTCATCTTTGAGACAACATAATATTCTGATAGCACACTAATGAAACTAGACAGAGGCACACTGAAAATTTTAATCTACTTTTAAACTGCGCAGTTTAAGGTCGTTGTTGAAGATAGAGACAAGCATATGTTCATGGAGCTTAGACGCTTTCAAGGATAAATTGTTTGCAGTTGTTGGGATGGGTCACATGGATGGGATCAAACTCTTCTGGGAACGTGCAGAGAATGGTGAAGATTGGCAACCTCCTGCAAACCAGAAATGTGGGCTCGCTATGGTAATCCCGTACTCACCGAATTTCTGGTGTCTGAAAGATTGAGTAACAAAATACAGCATATACAGAGGTGACTTCTTTCCTTTTTTGGGGCCCCTAAAATTCTGGATATAGGGTAGGCAATCTAGAGACTGCATGTGTCAATCTTTGAGATTCTACTGTTTTTAGCTTGAGTTCAACTCAATGGTCTTTAATGTGAATCTTTAAGAGATCAACTCAATGGTCTTTAATGTGAATAATTTGTTTATGCCAAGTATTCCCTGAAGATCTAATTCAAAAATACTGCAGATTCGAATTCCTTCGGATGGTCCCTCACTAATTCTGGAAACTATATTGCCCACTCCACTTATTATGAAATTACTTTATACCTCATGTACTGCCTCTCCCCTTGTTTAAAAATAATGGCTTCGACTTCGACTGCGGCAAATGAATTCTCCACAAAAGCTAACAGCATGTTTGTTTTTTCCTCTATACAGAGGCTAACCTTTATTAGCCTCTATATAGTGGTGGGTCCCATTTATATTGGTGTTTGTTTTTTCCACTACCTCTACATATATAGAGGCAAATCTCTATCTATATAGAGGAAATCAAATAGCACCAAATAGGTGCTATCTTTGAGCCTCTACCTCTATTAAACCTTCAAATGACTAATATACTCTCGAACAAACTTATAATGTCCAAAAATAATTCCTTAATTCAAAATATAAATTTTTCCTGTTTCAGAAAAGTGATACTTTCGCATGTTTCAGAAAAAGTGATATTTTCGTCCCGTTTCAGAAAAAGTGATATTCTTGTTCCGTTTCAGAAAAAATAATTTTTTTGCCCCGTTTCAAAAAAAGTGATTTTTTCACCCGTTTCAGAAAAAGTGATAATTTTGCCCTTTTTCAGAAAAGGTGATATTTTGCCCCGTTTCTGAAAAGTGATATTTTTTCCCGTTTCAGAAAAATTGATTTTTTTGCCCCGTTTGAGAAATAGTGATTTTTTTCCCGTTTCTGAAAAGTGATACTTTCACCCATTTCAGAAAAAGTGATATTTTTGCTGCGTTTCAGAAAAAGTGATATTTTTGCCCCATTTCAGAAAAATTGATTTTTTTCCCGTTTCAGAAAAAGTGATTTTTTGCCCCGTTTCAGAAAAAGTGATACTTTCGTCCGTTTCAAAAAAAAGTGATATTTTTGCTCGTTTCAAAAAAAGTGATATTTTGCCCAGTTTAAAAAAAATGATACTTTTGAAACTTTGGTTGTTTTTTTCTAATACATTTTTTTTTTGGAATTTTTGAACATCTTTGGTTATAATGAATCTTCATGGATTTTTTGAATTATATAAGGGTAAAATGAGAAACATATAAAATTGGCTAGACAATATAGAGTTATTAGATAGTGGTCAAACAAACATGATTTTAAGAGATATTATATAGTGATATTTATATAGATGTAGAGGTAAACCTCTATGTAGAACCCTCTATTTATATAGAGGAAAAAACAAACATGATGTAAGATTCTTTGTGTAGGGGCACAATCTCGCAACAACAATTTTCCAGTGAAGTTTTAATCAATAAGTGTATGCGAAGACCATCGCAGAGACTATTTGAAGAATGACGTAGCAGGTGACATCAGCCTAATCACGAGGAAAGTGTGAATACCTTGCGAGATTGAAGAGCACGAGCGAAGAAAACCCTTGTATGCTTAAAAACGACGCAAGCCGATCCAAAAAATAAAGGTCGACTTAGTCACAACCACTATGTAAACACCTATATAAAGAGAAAGGCATGAGAGAAAGGAGAGACACATTTTTCTAAAGAGGGAACACACATTTGTAAAGAGAGGGAGAACCTTATATTTTGTATTCATCTTCTTCCTCCAAACTAGATCTAGAGCTTTACCAAATATCATGGAGATTCTAAATGTAAACTCATGTAATTACAAACTATCATAGTAAAGAACCCTAACCCCGTGGATGTAGATCACATTAATCAAACCACGTAAATCTTGTGTCTTATTTTACATTTCCATTATCTTTATCTTCATTTTCATGTTAAATAAGTTTAGATCTAGAAATTAGTAATGGGGTGTTAGTTGTGGGATTTCCTGCAACTACATTTTTGGTGCTAGAAACAGGGAGGAGTAAAGGATTTTATCCTACCTGCAACAAATCTTACCAGAACTACAAGATTCAGAGGAAAAAATCAAAGTTTAAGTGGAAGATTTTGGCGTTCAGGAGAGAGAGCAAGAGGTAAGTTAATGAAGGAAGTCGAAGATAAGGATAAGTGGCAGTCGGGGTGATTTCTATCACAAACCGAAACTCTGACAGATGGTTCAACTTTGAGAAAACAAGCAATAGGTCTTGGGTTCGAGTTCGCACAAATAGATATTTTTCATTATAAAAGAATAAACAAAAAACTTATGCGTTAATTTCGCAGCGGGGTTAGCACAGTTGGTATGGTGCGAGAATATGCAAGAGGGTTCAAGTCTCATTTCTCACACTTTTTTTTGCTGCGCGATAATTACATTTCTTTGTGCGCTCAAATGCTCATCAGGACATAATGTCATTTCAGGATTGTTGTATCATCTTTGTTGATGCTTATATTCTTCCAAATACTTGTATTGCAGGGTATGCAGTCATCTTCTACTCTTCTCCGGGAAGATATGCAGGATGAAGGAGATGCTGGACTGCTCCAGCCACCTCAGTGATACAAGCAGAGGCATCAACTCACTTAGTGGCAGTGGGTTGGATTTCATAGTTAAATCTGGATAGGGTTCTTCTTGTGTTTGACATGGGATTTCAACACTATCATTATGTGGGATTGTAATAGGGGCTTTAAATCTTTTGTTACTAGTAGGTCTGTAAATAGTGACGCGGATACTATTGCGAAGTGTGCTAGAGTAAAATGTACAATGTACTTAAATCTTTTTTGTCATAATATGCAGTCTAGTTTTTGAATAAGAAACACCACAACAAGATTAAAATCTCATGAGTTTCCAAATTATTCCTGTACATGGAAATTTTAATACTTGTATATAATATAGCCATACTTGTACAGAAGATCACCATCTCTTTTTCTCATCATCGCTTTCTCGTTTTTCCGAACATTGTAGGATTGTTGCGAGGTAGACAAAACCATCCATTTTTCATTCAGATTCATGGAGAGCATGTTCATGTCGGCAATTCTTACCATATTTTGGTACCCTAAAATGGGATTTAGGCAACCTATGTTGACACTTCATGGTTTATTTTTGATGTTGAATGCTGATAACATTTTATTTTTGATGTTTGAATAAAGAAGAAAAACAAACTGATAACAGCCCATAGTTGGGCTCCTACGAAGTATTTTGGGTACACTACAAAGTATATTTTGGGTACACTACAAAGTGTGTGAACCCTCAGAAGAAAATGGGATGAACCAATCAACCATTTTGAGAAATACACTTCCGTTTTCACGGCTGAAAAAGAGTGTAATCATGTACTCAACGAGCATCAGAACATTGAAGCGCCGACATATTCAATTGACATATCCGAGTTTTAGGTGGTGCTCAAACTTCAACGGTTCTTGCAAACCATTGACAAAACCGGCCATCTCAAACTAAACTAGGAAAAATTTCTAGTTTGGATGCCCTGCATTCGTCGAAGGTCGGATCCCTAAAAAAGGCACCACCACATGAATCTCACACCATTTTTGGTAAATAACTGAAGTTAACAATCAAATCAACCTCTATTTTGTTGTCACCAGCTTTAACAATGATCATATGGTAAATAACTCAAATACCTACTTATTTATATATGCTACAATCCTGATCTTGTAAAGAAGTTTAGAAATTAACAATCAATGACCATCTGATGCATGAAATGTTCACACAAAAAAAATGGCAAATTTGAATTCCTGCTATCAGTACAAAAGGCTTACTTACAAATCTAATCAAGAGTTTTGTATTTGTTCACCTGTATTCCAAGCTCTTTAAGTGAAACAATGGTGTTCGTGTGGGGAATAGCTTGAAATTTGAAAAAGTCCGGCCTTGTATCCACAACAACATATAAAATGTTAGTTTTAGTGTCGTAACAACAAAGAGATTGGTTATACCACAGCAGAATATCGTTCTCATCAGTGATCCCGAAAGGTTGATAATAACAAAATTGGAGCGCAATTGCTTCCCATTTTATTATGTACTCCTTCATCCAGCTCCAAGAGTCAAAATCGGCATCATAACTATTTTCATTGTATTGTTGCACATGATTCTTATTTTTAAACGTCCATATGTCCACATATCTACCCCACACTTGTTCAATGAAACACAAATACCCTCCCAAGGCATTCAGTTGATATTCGGTATCTTCTTCAGCATGACGGATAGAAAGTGGTGGTGGTGGCAATACCCGGAATATTTCTCCGGACAGATCAAAAGCCACAATCTTGTGGTTGTCCTGGTCTTTCCAGTGAAGTGATCCATTTAGGAAAATACCTGATAAATATAATGACTCGGAGATCGTTGTTAAGTTTCTCCAGTACCCGCTACTATTGCTCTTCCCAAGAGTGTAAACTTGGACCCAACCTACGATAGTGGCGTCCGAGTTATAGATCCTGTCCGGGTACCAGATTCTTACAACTTTGTACTCCTTGGTCGAATGAAGGTAACCAAATCCACTCACAATATCACCTTTTGCTTGTTCAAATCTTGGAAGGTCCACGTATTCTCTTGTAACGGGATTAAATATATGTACTGGATCTCCATAAGGGCCAAACATGCCATGGGTTATAGCAAAACAAACCAAACCATTACAAGAACCAACGATGACCTTCACATCCCGTCCTACCTCAAGTGGAGGATGGTTGATCTTAGTTGTATCTGTAGAATAACAAAACTTATAAGGATCACAGCTACTAATGTCATTGGAATCTGCATAGTAAAGTTGAGCGCGTCCTTCAAGATCACTATAGGTAGCAATCGACAAAAGTAAACCCATCTTTGTATTGTTGGAATATTTTCAACCGCGGTATCCAGGGGGTCCTGGGATTATATTGAGAAATTTCTCAAGAAGTATGGTCACTTTGATGACAATCCAGTACCTACTCCTTTAGACCATACTATCAAGTTAAAGAAGAACACCGGACGTACTCATGCACAACTTGAGTATTCCAGTGTCATTGGAAGTCTTATGTATGCTATGCATTGCACAAGACCGGACATAGCCCAAGCCGTGGGAGTGTTATGTCGTATCTCAAGTAATCCAGGATATGAACAGGAAGCAGTTTCAAGAGTTATGGCTTACTTGAAAGGTACAATGAATTTTGGCTTGCATTACCAAGGCTATCCCGCTGCACTTGGAAGGTTACTGCCGATGCTAAACTGGAACGATGTAGAGGCCAAGTCCAAATCAACGTCCGGATGGATCTTTACATTAGGGGTCTTCGCCGTGTCTTGGAGTTCCAAGAAGCAGAGACTTGTATTTCTGATCAACAATGTTGTCGGGATTAATAGCCTTAACGGATGCATGTAAGGAGGTAGAATGGCTTAGGAACCTACTTATGGAAATTCCATTTTGGAAGAAGCCAAGTCGGCGGTCTTGATTAATTGTGATAATCAAGCTACCATCTATAATGTCTCAAATAAGACTTATAATGGAAAGTCAAGACATGCAAGTCTTAGACATCAAATGGTTAGGCAACTACTCAAGAGGGGAGTGGTTACGGTTAACTTTATTGAATCAAAGAGGAATTTGGCAGACCCATTTACGAAGAGTCTACCAAGTTCGGTGGTTTCAATAAAAAGTAAAGAAATGGGACTAAGGTCTGTGAAAGAAGTTTGATCTCCCATAGCAGAAACCCAACCTATGTTTTGAAAAAGATAAACAAGGTTCAATGTGGTACCAACAAGTTATGGATGTAGATTATGGAGCACTAATATAAAACTTCCCATTTCTAATTAATCTTTGGGTTTTGCAAGAAAATAGGATGGATGTAAATCCTTAATGAGTCTACGTGATAAGTAAAAGGTGTATCGCGAAACACCTTCGAGACTTACCTATATGAGTATGGAAATCAGTAGTTTCCTAAGAAGAAGACCGTTCTCTAAAGAAGACTCATGAATCAAAGATATAAGCACATGGCCATTAACGTGCTTGGCTATAGAACACATGATTTATGAAATCAATGTGTGGAGACTCCGGTTTTATCATAAGGGATACTTGGTTCAAGACTGGTTTCACCATAGAATGTCGATAAGGCTTTGAGTTTCTTACACTAAGTGAAGGTTCAAATCCAAAAGATACCTATCATTTATGTGTTGATTTCAACGATGATGCTTAGTCTCAATTGGGCTTGAACTACGTTGGCTTCCCACTCGGGTACTTAGGCGGTCACTTCGGTGATGCAGCCACTCTGATTTAAAAGTTTTTAACTTTGTTTTATGGTTTTTGAAAATAGGGGGAGAATGTTGGAATATTTACAACTGCCTATCGAAGGGGGGGTCTAGGGGGCAACGCCCCCGGAAGAATTTTGGTGGTACGTGAATCTCCCACCATTACAAACATATCCAGAATTTTCAAATCCAACAGACATCATTGATGTCTGATGATGAAGAGACTCATCGTTTCAGAGAAACCTGTTGGTGAAAAACATGTCTATTCCCAACAGATGCGAAAACCTCCATAAATAGCATCTCCCAAAACTCGTTTAAGACATAACGAAAAACCCTTCTCTATTTTCTCTCTTTTCTAAAGCATCATCAGAAATCCTGTTTACATGTGTTCTTGATTCTTTTCCTGTGTTATTTCATCTTCTATTGAAACCCAGTTTTTCCAACATGTATGACCAAGTACTTTGCGCCATTGTTTGCACACTAGCTTGCAGTTTAAGAGGGATTCAAGAGGAGTAACGTGAGAAAGAATTTTTAATATGATATCCTCGTGCAAATGTTCCATTAATCTGAAAGTTACATAGAAAAAATCATTTAAGCCGTCAGTATCACCGTCGATATTCTTTTTTGGAAAAGAGACGTGGTTAAGAGACAAACAAAAAACATGAAGAATAGGAAAAAGGAAAAGCTAAAACAGAAACAAAAAACAACAACAAGAACCACATACAGGCTATCTATGGTACACGCAAAATGTTTACTCTTAAATAGAGTATGATTCCGTTATGGACATGGTTCTATTCAATCTCATTAAAGTCAGTCAACGGTCAGTCACGTCAATAGCGGATCATGGGGCCTTGGTTGTAGGCTTAGCCCAATAGTCTAACCATAAACCTAATAACAGGTTGCGACGATCATGTAACCATGATAATCACCCAAAGAGCCAACTGATTTCTAACATGTTATCATGATAATCACCCGAAGAGCATCTGATTTCTTTTCTTCTTATTGGGTCATCAAATAGCAATTCTAAAACCCCTTATCCCAATAAATTAATTAATGTTATTGATTATGTTAACTAAATTAAGCAAGATTGGGGATAAAATTATACTATTATTATTATTATTATTATTATTATTAGGTATCGCTATTCAAAAAGGTGTTGGTGCCCAGCATGTCGCTAGGTTTCCAACCAAAAGTATGTAATTTTCTTCATTAAATAATAATTTATCATATTTATTATTATTTTAAACAACTCAATTTATTTATTTATAATAAATAAATTACAAAGCTTTGGTTGGTAACCTAGCTTTAGCCTGGTAGCCTAGCTTTAGCCTGGTAGCCTGGTAGCTTTGGTCGCTAGTTTTACTTTATTATTTATTTTTATTTTTATTTTATTTTTATTTTTTTTATAAAAAATAATTGTTTTACAATATAATCTTTAGCCTGGTAGCCTAGCAACAAGTGGGCTCCAACCCCCTTGAATACTAACCCTATAGTTAATATTTAAAATTCAAAATCAAAAATCCTGATAAATTTTCTTTTTGAAAATTAAAATTATACGAAAATATAAGAGTGGGAGTTCAACTTTCCGTTGCTTACAGAGTTGATATTTTCCCAATGTTTACCAAGCGAATTCTGAAACTAATTTTTCAATCTATGATTTCATCTAATCTTATTTATTCATGGGATCAAAATCAACAAAAAGTTATTGTTAAAAGAAAAAAAAAAAAAAAAAAGAAGGGAAGAAAAGACGATGGAGGAGAAGAAGAGAGGTTTCCTTTTTTGGGTTTTGATTTTTTTTTATTTTTTTATTAGGTTTAGCTTTTAGTTTAATTAAATTTAGGTTTGGTAATTATTTAGGTTTTCAGACATTACGGTATTTATGATTCTTTACGGTATTATTTAGTTGAAAACCAAGTCCTTGGAGTCTATATAGTATGATTCTTTTCTTTTTCCATCGTCTAATCGATGCAAACAAGGAAAAAAAAAAAATCAATCAACTGCATCACAAGTTTTCCGAGATCATACATGTATAGCAAAATAAACAAGCAAACATATAAAAAAATGAAAATTGTATAGAGGGCATATATACCTATACTTATTTGCTAGGAACTCCAAACGAAATTATACTAGGAAAAATAATGGACAAACCCGAGCTTTGATATGGAGATCTTGACGATAATGAGCTATAGAAATATAAGAAAACAGGTTGAGAGGAAGCACAGATCGGGAGCTCTTAATGTTGAGCAATAATACACCGATGTCTCCTTTTATATTGGCCACAAGAAATCTTGATGCCCAAATATGGAAACCTAAAATCGATTCTCACGTATGGAAACTCACAAAGGTTAAAATAGGAAACTGATTCGCATAGTGATAGGGGTGGGACTTGGGTTGGGCCAACCCACCCGAACGTTGGGCAAGTTTGGGCACAATTTTAATAAACCCGAGTTAAACATGGGCAAACATGGGCACAAATATTTCTAACCCGAGTAACCCACCCAACCCGAGAAACTATAATATAATTATATAAACTATTTTATAATTGGTAGTATTATCTATTAAGAGCAATTTTAGCCATTATCTTCAAACCTAATAATGAAAATATAAATCATATTTATCGCATTACTAATTCAATATGAAAAAAATTTATATTATTATCAATAATCATAAGTTATTTGGAAATTTAAGCTAAATACAATAATTAAATCTTATAATTACTAAAATTTGTTATTATCATTATCATATTAATAAAAAATAAATTGTAAGACTTAAATTAAGGTGGTTTCTATGTGTGTGTATATATACTATTCTACAAACTGTCCACAATTTATGTGTTGTAAAGTATTATGGGTCAACCCGAGGAGTATAACTTGGACGGGACTTGGGCAGCACCTCCACTGGTTCCACGGGTTCCATGCAAATGATTTCTAACTCGGGTCTTCCTTGGCCAAGCCTTCTAACCCGACCAACCAAACCAAGTCCCACCCCTACATAGTGAAATCATAATAGACTAGATTTGTGCGCGTATTACACATGGTTATTTTTTTTTAACCATATTTTCGATTTGGTGTGGTAGGGCTTTTTTCCGTCTCGGTATATTTCTGATTTAGTGTGGTTTGGTGGGATTTTGCCCGCCCGGTCGTCATGCTTGATTGCTCATATTACACTAGTGGTAATAATTTTGGAATCAAACCAATGAGTGTGCTGTATAAACTAATTACAAAGGAAAATGAAAAAAATCATAAACTGACTGTCAGCTATTTCATTATAAAAGCTTTTAAAATGGAAGAAAACTCCCAAACTCCACAGAGGGAGAGACAATGTTCTTCAAGTTGGGATCGGGAGACAATGTTCTATCAACTCAGTAGATATACTTTCAAGATTTTTCATTAAATCTTCTTCTGTTTCGTTTTAATATTTCGTCTTTATTCTAACTTTATATAAATTGTCTTACCAAATCTTTCTCATATGTTTTTCTATTTCAATTAGTATCTTTCTTATTACCAAATGTCAAAAATGCTTCGGACATCTAAATAAGAAGTGAGGGAGAAAGAAAGAGAGGAGCGGCGGTGTGAGATGAGTTTTAGATTTAGGTTAAGATTTCTCTCTCCTCTTTAGATTTTATATACATCTAGAGGTGTAAAACGTGCCGGCCCGGCACAGCCCGGCACACGAAGTCGCGTGCTTCACGTGCCATGTGCCGTGTTGTGCTGTGCCAACGATTTAAATGTGATGTGCCGTCTTTGTGCTTTACTAGTCAAAAGCTAGGCACAGCCACCCACGGGCACAACACACGAATAAGCGTCTTGCCGTCTTTGTGCCGTGCTGGCACACGTGCTATAAACAATTTGAAATCACTTAATGTATACATTAAGTCAGATATTATCACAAGAATTTAATTAGACAACATATCATTTGAAATTATTTCAAGTAAAATTAACAAGTTTATTCAATTAAAAGAAATAACCCATCAAATATAAAATTGGATTATTGTCATGTAAATTAATGTTCTAGTTAAATATAGGTGTTAACATTATAACAACGATATTGAAATATATTTTCCAAATATTAAGGTATTATATGTGTTGTTATAAATAATCCAACATAAAATGTTAAAAACTAGCTAAGATAGTGACTCTTTTGTGAAATATACAAAAAATTGTGATGTATTATGCCTTGTTATATGGTGTATGTGTACATGTTATGACGTGTTCTCTTAACGTGCTGGGCTGGGCTGGGCCATTTGCTTATCCGTGCCGCGTCTTTGTCTTTGTGCTCTTGTGCCAATTAGTCAAACCAAAGACGTCCCATTTAACTAACGTGTTGTGCCGTCTTTGGGCCAAGTCACGTCTTCAATTGGGCTGTGCTCAAATTTTAGCGTGATGTGCTGGGCTTTGCTCGTGCTGGCACAGCCCAATTTACACCTCTACATCCTTAACTTGTATCTCGAGGAACATTATAGGAGATGGCTATTTCCTTACCACGTTTCAAAAGAAAAACCAATCAAACGGTTCTTACCATATGACACCATTCTGTAAGGGTCTGTATGAATCTGAGATTTATAAGAGAATTGGTCAAATTTGCCGCCAAGTTGGTCAAATTCGGGCAAACAAATAATCGAAAACAAAATGAGGCATTCATCTAAACTGGTGTTTGTAGGTGTGTTTATGGGTAAAAATCGTTTCGCCGATTCGTAGAATTCGGCGGGTGAGTGAGAAACTGGTTCAAACCCTAAACAAATGTCTTGCACGTGAGCACTTTATAGATTCGAGAGATCAATCTGTACAAGTCCGGCCTAAACCAAGAAATGGCAGTTCCGGACTTGCTTCGGTCACAAAGTGGAGGAGAAGGGTTGATTTGTGGAGGGAAGCCAAGAAAGGTGTTGAGACCAGAATAGTGCAGGGAGAGTAGTGTCTCGACTTGTATCGAAAGTGAAAGCTTCGGAAGCTTGCAAGAGATGAAAGCTTTTTGGAGAGCTTGCGAGTTGCCTTTTCGAGAGTGTAGTATTTTTCTCGACCGAGACTTGTTGTGCGGTGAAAATAGGTAAGACCTATTTATACAAGTCGAGATTGAAACGCACCCTGGCCTCATGAAGGAAGAGAGTAAAGGGTGAAATAATGGGAGGAGGTGGTAACCGCAAGGTGTTTATGGGTGAAAACGTTTTCACCATTATTTCCTCATTTATTTGACCGCTTTATTCCTTTTCACGCTTAAGTATCCCCCAGTTTTCACCAAAACCCTGCAAAGCATCCCCCAGTTTGTGTTGATATCTCGAGTGTTGGTTGCACCTTAAGTGCAATTGGCAATGCCAGAGCTGCTAGTGGCGTGCGTGGAATATGCGGAATGCCTTGGTGGTAGGTTGTACGTTGAGTGTAAGTGGCAATGCCAGAGCTGCTAGTGGCGTGCGTGGCATGTGCCAATGGCATGTGCGGAATTCCTTGGTGGTAGGTTGTACGTTGAGTGTAAGTGGCAATGCCAGAGCTGCTAGTGGCGTGTGTGGCATGTGCGGAATGCCTTGGTGGTAGGTTGCATGGTTTGCAAATTAGGCTACCAGCGTGGGTTTTGGCGTGTGCTAGTGGCGCGTACGGTCGAATTGGCCTAGGTTGCACGGCTTGCAAGTTAGGCTACCAGCGCGCATTAGGGCCACAGCTAGGTGATGAAGGCTACCAGCGAGCGTGTTGGCATGTGCCAATGGCATGCGTAGCCGTTAGGGCCGTGGCCTTGGTAGGAAAAGCTACCAGCGAGCATGTTGGCATGTGCCAATGGCATGCGTGGCCGTTAGGGTCGTGGCCTTGGTAAGAAAAGCTACCAGCGAGCATGTTGGCATGTGCCAATGGCATGCGTGGCCGTTAGGCCGTGGCCTTGGTAGCAAAGCTACCCGGCGAGCATGTTGGCATGTGCCAATGGCATGCGTGGCCGTTAGGGCCGTGGCCTTGGTAGGAAAAGCTGCCAATGAGCATGTTGGCATGTGCCAATGGCATGCGTGGCCGTTAGGGCCGTGGCCTTGGTAGGAAAAGCTCGTAAGCCGAGCATGTTGGCATGTGCCAATGGCATGCGTGGCCGTTAGGGTCGTGGCCTTGGTAGGAAGAGCTGCCAGCGAGCATGATGGCATGTGCCAATGGCATGCGTGGCCGTTAGGGCCGTGGCCTGGGTAAGAAAAGCTACCAGCGAGCATGTTGGCATGTGTCAATGGCATGCGTGGCCGTTAGGGCCGTGGCCTTGGTAGGAAAGGCTACCAACGAGCATGTTGGCATGTGCCAATGGCATGCGTGGCCGTTAGGGCCGTGGCCTTGGTAGGAAAGGCTACCAAATGAGCATGTTGGCATGTGCCAATGGCATGCGTGGCCGTTAGGGCCGTGGCCTTGGTAGGAAAGGCTACCAGCGAGCATGTTGGCATGTGCCAATGGCATGCGTGCCCGTTAGGGCTGTGGCCTTGGTAGGAAAAGCTACCAGCAAGCATGTTGGCATGTGCCAATGGCATGCGTGGCCGTTAGGGCCATGGCCTTGGTAGGAAAAGCTACCAACGAGCATGTTGGCATGTGCCAATGGCATGCGTGGCCGACTTGGCCTAGGTTGCATGGTTTGTAAGCCTAGGCGCGGGCGCCATTTTGGCATGGCGCGGCTAGGGCCAAGCGCAGTGCTTTGCTTGGCGTGACGTGACTAGCGTAGCTAGGACCAAGGCAGAGTGCGTTTGGCATGGCGCAGCTAGCTCGGGCTAAATGTGGCTTGGCATGATTTGCCATTGGCACGGAGGGGAATTAGGGTTTTGTTCGTTGTAACCCTAATTTGAAAAAATACCCCCTATTAAATATTGACTACATGCATTAAATGTCCTAATAAATGTGTCACTAGTGACATTTGGTTATTTTAGGGTTTTACGAGTTTACCCTTTGTTTAAAAACCACCATCAACATTAAGTCCCTTGCTTAGCTCGGAACAGGGGCTTTGTTCCGAGGTAAGCATAAGATGGTGACAAACTATCAACAGCAAACCGTAAAGAGAATTGAGGAGGCTCGTCAGACCTTTTATAAATAGGATTTGGAATCCTTGCCTGCGCGCTTTGCACAAATCGGGAGGCTGGCACAATTGGTGGGGCGGGGTGCAGTTTGGGCGACGTTGGAAAGTTGGCGTGAGTTGGGAACCGAGCGTACTAGGCTGGTGGGACCGGGCGCAAGGTGTAGAAGCAGGTGCGTGCTTGCGGCGTGACTTGGGAAACTGAGCGAGCTAGCTGGTGGGACCGGCGCAAGGTGTGGAAGCTGTGCGTGCTTGCAGGCGTGACTTGGGCGACTGAGCGTGCTAGCTGGTGGGACCGGCGCAATGTGGAGAAGATGTGCGTTTTTGCTGGCGGGACCGATGTAAACAAGGAGGGAGTAGGTGTTTCTACAGATAGCAAAGTTTCTTTATCTTGCTTTCCTTCACGTGCGGCTTCAATTAGGGCATTATTCATGCTAAAATCTAGAAGCGTTATGTCCCTCATTGCTTCCTTTCCCTTTTTAAGATTCTGTATTTATACCCAAAAATAATTGCATCGTCTCCTCGTTTGAGAAAAGGGTTCTTCTTGTCGAGTTTCTCTCTTTGTCATGTCGCACAGAGATGAATCATCTCCTAATTAGCCAAGTTCGCCAAGTGAAGGAGTGAGGTCTAATTCTTGCAAAAGCACCCCAACCAGGGTTATTCGGGCTAAGAAGATCATACAGGGTATGTTTTCTTATTCTTCTGCTCGTGTTATCCTCTTTTATATGTACATAGATATGATAGAACCTGGGTCATTTTTTCCATCTTTTGCGGTGTATGATAGGACCCTCCAGGATGGTTTGCGCCTTTAACTCTTCGGAGAAGGATTTCGGACTTGGTGAAGATCGGTCTTTTTCTCTTGAGGAGGCATTGGTTGGGACTGAATATCCGTTCCACGAAGCTAGTGAAATCATTAAGGACCTCCCTTCCATCTATCCCCACGAAGAACAGGTGCATATTCAGACTTTCTTGGGTTCAGTGAGCATGGAGGAGGGGCGAGAGAACAAGGAAGAGTCTTGGCATGTTGAAAGGTTTCAGTGTGGCAAAGCCTTTCCTCGATCCGGACATGGGGCGGATCGGACTGTTTCTAGGTTGAAGCGTCGGAAAAGTGAATGTGTGGTGGTCTTGGAGGAGAGCGCCATGATTCTTGACCCTGATGTGGATGAATCAAAAAACTTTCTCCGAAGTGTCGCTGAGAAAACCTTCGAAGGAGCATATGACGGAAACGAGACACCCTCTGAAGTTGATCCCAAAGGTTTCGTTGGTGATATCGGAGGGGTCATGGTGGCGTATCTTTGGACCATGAGTCGGGAGGACACTTATTCTTTGCCGTGGTTGCTTCGGGATGGGATGTTGAGGTTCTTGTTGCTAACACCGTTGAATGGAACCTTTGTTGCCCGAGGGATTCTTTGGGGAAAATGCTTGAAGATAGTCTTACCCGAGGGGACTTTTACTCAGTCCTTCGAGGGATAGTTCTTCCCCTTTGTTATTTCATAGCTGCTTTGGTTCCCCTGGTGTCCCTTTGTTTTTGTAAACTCGTCTTTTCCTTCTTCTTCATCAATCAACATTTTGCTTCATGTATATTTTTTTTTTTTTGAAAGAGGTTGTGGTATGATGGCTCTGCAATGGTTTTCTGGGTTTTTCTGATGTATTTCTCTGATATCAGAAGGATTCGCTCGGAGAGAGATATATTTATTTATTTATTTTGACAAAAGGGAAATCCCTAGGGAAAAAATACAAACAGTGTATTCATCCTGGGAATTACAGCTATTAAGAGGAATTGTTAAAGGAAGTACTGAAAAGGGAGTGATTGGGAAGTACAACATTTTAGGGATTGGATTCCTTGAGCCATCGCGAGTGAACTATCATGCCTTCAGGTGTGTATGTATTGATGAGTTTGCAATATCCTCCCAAAAGGGTATCCACAACCAGATACAGCTCGCCTCCACCTTCATTGGGCAAATCCATTTTTACTGTCATCCTCCAAACTTGAAACGAGCTTTCCTTAACCACTACATCTCCGATTGAAAAAGGGTTCAGACGTCGTGTAACCGTTTGAGCCTTGGCTTCGTTGGTTTCGATGGAAGTTTCCAAGCTTCTTGCGAAGTGTTCAAACGGTCCAGCTCCCCATTCACATTTTTGATGGCGTTTGCGCTAGTAATCGTGTAGAGTCCCCATGACGGAATGGGAGAAGGAAAAGCCGATTGCGTAAAAGGTTGCTTGGCCAGACTTACTTGCATTTGAAAACCATGAGCTAGCGCCAACGGGTCCTCTCCAGGATGTGCAGGTTTCTTCAATAGCTCGTTGATGCGACAACCCGTGGGATGATTTGTTGGGAATTCCTTCGGGCGTGGACGTCGGCAGAGGGTGTACATCCAATTTCGCTTTGTTGTCGAGTACCCATAAGCGTCCCAATATCATGTCATGATCTAGTTCTTTGAAAATGTGGAACTTGCTATGCGTTATAGCGTCTCCTATTTTGATCTCTAGGTTGATGTAGCCATGCGCGTTCAAAGTTTCTCCTCTCAAGCTTTTAATCACAGAGACGGGGGAATAGGTAGCGTCTTGTTTTGTAAATCTTGTTGCCTTCAGTGTCTTGAAAGTAATGATGTTGTGGTCAGAGGCCGTGTCGATGAGTGTGTCGTTAAATTCGTTACCTCTTAAACGGGACGTGGTCAGCAGTCCCCAGTTCTCCTTTTTGGTTCCGCCTGTTTGGAAAGCTTGGGCCCTTGGCATGGTTTCCGAGGAGAGAAAAAGTCGTTTGCCGGATACAACACGATTGAGAGCTGCGAAAATATCTTGGCGCTGCACCTTGGAAAGATAGAGAATTTCGCAGACAAGTTGCATCATGGATTGTACAGTCTCGTGCACGGAGTCCCCAGAGGATCCGCAGTTTCTTATTGGGAGTGGGTCTCGATGCACTCTTTCATCTCCTGGTTGGAGTCCTCCCGCTTCTATCTTTTCTTTGAAAATCAGCTTTAGTCATTGCAATCGCTGGTCGGGTGGTGAACGAACTGTGGTAGTGGTAAGATACTTGGGGTTCGCCATCTCAACCTCGGTTGGTAGACGTCCCGAGAGGTGGCAGTCTGATAATACCATCTTGAACCCAGGCTTCTAGGAGGTCAATCACCTCTTCGATGGGAAACGGGAAATCAAAGGTATTTCCTTCGGCCTCGTGATGCTGCATGGGGGTTTTAGTGAGGGTTTTTCGTGGCGGGGGTTCCCGTTGCGCCGGCGCTTCACGTTTTGGCTGGTGACTCGTAGTTGGGGCTTTCCTCTTTCCCCTTTCATTTACTATGTTCACGGAGGATGAGCCGGCATTAAACTGTTTGCTGATGAGGCGTCAGCTCCCGCGAGTTTCGTGTGCGTCTTCAGTTTGATTTGGCCTAGCTCTTTCTAGTAATGCTGGTGCTGTTGTTGTAGATCGTCTGGCGGCTTCATGGAGTTCGGAGAACGTTTGGAAGCGCAAGTTTTCTAGCAGGGCGCGGTAAATTGGAACCATACCATTGATGCATGCGTTCACCAGTTGTTGTTCGGTCACGTTTGGGTCGTGACAGTCAAGTGTTTGAACCCTGAACCTTTTGACGAAGTCATTCGGATGTTCGTTATCCAACTGGTACATTCTTCCGAGGTCTGAGAAAGTAACTTGTTGGATACAAAGAAGTATTTCTTGTAAAACGCAGTGACCATGCCGCTCCGGTTGGGAATCTTTGTTCGGTGGGATCTTTGTTGTACCACGTATACGCCCTTCGGTAAGTGATTTTGAGAATTCCAGTAAACGAAGAACGTGATTATATTCATGTTCACCTAGGGATTCCGGAGAACGAGAGACATGCTCACGTGCGTTCCCCGTTACCATCGTACAAGGTAAATTGAGGAGATGAGTACCCCCTTGGGAGAGGGATTCTGCATTTCGACGGGTAGGGGGTTGGTGATGATGCACGTCTAACTCATCATTCTTGATTCGGTTGCGGAGAAGTTGTTCCAAATCTTCTCTCGTGACGAAGTTGGGCGGCTGATTTTCTTTCCAACGGGATTCTAGCGCGAGTTTCCTCATCCGTGGAGGCGTGCTCTGCCGAGGTGCTGGCGTCGGGGTTGTTGGAGACGTTCCTAAACGGCACTGGATGACGCGACTCACGTGGTAGTCGCTCTGTCAGGGTCTTGAGAAAAACGAGTACCTCCTTCTGCGTTGAAACCATATCCATGCCCAGGCTCGCGAGCGTCTCTTGTCGTTCCATCAAATCAGCGATGGTGACGTAAGGACGACTTCCTCTGGTTCCTCCGGTCTCTCGTCCCATCGGCGGGGTAGTTGGAACCTTAGTTGTGGTTGGAGGCGCCATGCTAGATGAAGTATTTAAGGTCGTAGCGGCGGATCTGGCCCTGGTGACTGGTGGCGCGACACCCGAAGAGATATTTTCACTGCCATGATTAGAGGGTTGTGCAGAGACACTAGAGTAGGCAGCGGATCTGGCCCTGGTGATTGGCGGTGTTACACTTGAGGGAGTGCATTCGATGTTCTTGTAGTCGGCGCAGTGATGCGACAACGTTATTGGGAGAGACGCTAACATCGGGATGCGTTCCATCTTTGGTGTTCTTGGCTGCCGCTCCCGGACCTAAGTTCCACCATGTTGGGATTTGACGTTAGGGAAACGAAATCAGGAGTTAGAGTTGGTATTGTAACCGATAGATCAATCCTCCCGCTGTGGTCGCCAATTGTTTATGGGTAAAAATCATTTCTGCCGATTTCGGTAAATTCGGTAGGTGAGTGAGAAACTGGTTCAAACCCTAAAAAATGTGCTTGCACGTGAGCACTTTATAGATTCGAGAGATCAATGCAGCCACAAGTCCGACCTAAACCAAGAAATGGCCGTTCCGGACATGCTTCGGTCACAAAGTGGAGGAGAAGGGTTGATTTGAGGAGGAAGCCAAGAAAGGTGTTGAGACCAGAATACCAGGGAGAGTAGTGTCTCGACTTGTATCGAAAGTGGAAGCTCGGAAGCTTGCAAGAGATGAAAGCTTTTGGAGAGCTTGCAAAGTTGCCTTTTACGAGAGTGTAGTATTTTCTCCTGACCGAGACTTGTTTTCGGTGGAAATAGGTAAGACCTATTTATACAAGTCGAGATTGAAACGTGCCTGGCCTCATGAAGGAAGAGAGTAAAGGGTGAAATAATGGGAGGAGGTGGTAACATAAGGTGTTTATGGGTGAAAACATTTTCACCATTATTTCCTCATTTATTTGACCTCTTTATTCCTTTTCACGCTTTCTTAATGTGAGCGTAGTGTACGCTGCAAGCTGTGACCGCCAAACCAAAACCCTGGAAAGCATCCCCCAGTTTGTGTTGATATCTCGAGTGTTGGTTGCACCTTGAGTGCAAGTGGCAATGCCAGATTTGCTAGTGGCGTGCGTGGCATGTGCCAATGGCATGTGCGGAATGCCTTGGTGGTAGGTTGTACGTTGAGTGTAAGTGGCAATGCCAAAGCTGCTAGTGGCGTGCGTGGCATGTGCCAATGGCATGTGCGGAATGCCTTGGTGGTAGGTTGTACGTTGAGTGTAAGTGGCAATGCCACAGCTGCTAGTGGCGTGTGTGGCATGTGCGGAATGCCTTGGTGGTAGGTTGCATGGTTTGCAAATTAGGCTACCAGCGTGGGTTTTGGCATGTGCCAGTGGCGCGTACGGTCGAATTGGCCTAGGTTGCACGACTTGCAAGTTAGGCTGCCACCAAGGCATTAGGGCCACGGCTAGGTGATGAAGGCTACCAGCGAGCATGTTGGCATGTGCCAATGGCATGCGTGGCCGTTAGGTAAGTGGCCATGGAAGGAAAAGCTACCAAATGAGCATGTTAGCATGTGCCAATGGCATGCGTGGCCGTTAGGGCCGTGGCCTTGGTAAGAAAATCTACCAATGAGCATGTTGGCATGTGCCAATGGCATGCGTGGCCGTTAGGGTCCTTAGCCTTGGTAGGAAAAGCTACCAATGAGCATGTTGGCATGTGTGGGTTAGGGCCGTGGCCTTGGTAAGAAAAGCTACCCGGCGAGCATGTTGGCATGTGCCAATGGCATGCGTGGCCGTTAGGGCCGTGGCCTTGGTAGGAAAAGCTACCAAATGAGCATGTTGGCATGTGCCAATGGCATGCGTGGCCGTTAGGGCCGTGGCCTTGGTAGGAAAAGCTACCGGCGAGCATGTTGGCATGTGCCAATGGCATGCGTGGCCGTTAGGTCCGTGGCCTTGGTAAGAAAAGCTACCAAAGACAAGCATGTTGGCATGTGCCAATGGCATGCGTGGTCCGTTAGGGTCAGTGACCTTGGTAGGAAAAGCTACCCGAGCATGTTGGCATGTGCCAATGGCATGCGTGGCCGTTAGGGCCGTGGCCTTGGTAGGAAAAACTACCAGGCGAGCATCTTTGGCATGTGCCAATGGCATGCGTGGCCGTAAGGGCCATGGCCTTGGTAAGAAAAGCTACCAAATGAGCATGTTGGCATGTGCCAATGGCATGCGTGGCCGTTAGGGCCATGGCCTTGGTAGGAAAGGCTACCGGTGAGCATGTTGGCATGTGCCAATGGCATGCGTGGTCAGTTAGGCCGTCGCCTTGGTAGGAAAGGCTACCCGCCGAGCATGTTGGCATGTGCCAATGGCATGCGTTTGCCGTTAGGGCGTGGCCTTGGTAGGAAAGGCTACCAATGAGCATGTTGGCATGTGCCAATGGCATGCGTGCCCTTTAGGGCCGTGGCCTTGGTAGGAAAAGCTACCCGGCCCGAGCATGTTGGCATGTGCCAATGGCATGCGTGGCCGTTAGGGCCGTGGCCTTGGTAGGAAAAGCTACCAATGAGCATGTTGGCATGTGCCAATGGCATGCGTGGCCGACTTGGCCTAGGTTGCATGGTTTGTAAGCCTAGGCGCGGGCGCCATTTGGCATGGCGCGGCTAGGGCCAAGCCGAGTGCTTGGCTTGGCGTGGCGTGACTAGCGTAGCTAGGACCAAGGCGAGTGCGTTTGGCATGGCGCGACTAGCTCGGGCTAAATGTGGCTTGGCATGATTTGCCATTGTCACGGAGGAATTAGGGTTTTGTTCGTTGTAACCCTAATTTGAAAAAATACCCCCTATTAAATACTGACTACATGCATTAAATGTCCTAATAAATGTGTCACTGGTGACATTAGGTTATTTTAGGGTTTTACGAGTTTACCCTTTGTTTAAAAACCACCATCAACAAGGTGAAAATGGTTTCTGCTGATTTCGGTAATTGCGGGTGTGCAGGTGAGAAACAATTTAAACCCTAAACAATGTACTACAAGGGAGTACTTTAGATTCGAGAGATCAATCTGTACAAGTCCGGCCTAAAACCAAGAAATGGTCGTTCCGGACTTGCTTCGGTCACAAAGTGGAGGAGAATGGGTTGGTTTTGGGGAGGGAAGCAAGGAAAGTGGTGAGACCGAGAATAGTTGATTCGGAAGAGTAGTTGAGTTACTACGACTTGTTATCATAAAAGTGAGAGAGCTAACAAGGTGAGATAGCAAGTAAGTATTTCAGAGTGTTGTATCTCCCGTATGAACTTGTCGTTCAATGGAAATAGGTAAGACCTATTTATACAAGTCGGAGTAAAACGTACCCTGGTCTCATTAAGGAGTGGGGAAGTAAATGGGAGGAGGTGGTAACCGTATGCATGGAATTGATGTTCCATAAAGTGGTTAACGCATGAAACTGGTTTTCATGAAACTGCTAACATTATGGAATTGATATCCCATAAAGTTGTTAACGCATGTGCTTTATGTCCCATGAACGTTTCATACATAACTTCCAGTATTTACTAACCGCCTCACCCTTATAACACTTCCTTATGATGGGCGTAGTGTACGCCGCACGTTGTAAACCGCCAAACCAATACCCAAAGAGGATCCCCCAGTTTGTGTTGATGTCTCGAATGTTTTGGAAAACATGTAGCACGTTGTTGTGGCTTGGAAAGTCAAGCTCGGGAAACTTGCCAGCCTGGTCACCTTCGACGGTCAAGATTTTGCATCTTGAGAGGAGGGACAACCATTGATCGTTGCACGCCTTCGTTTTGGTAGCCGCGTAGTGAGGGCCAATGTGGTGGCGCGGCTAGGTTGGCATGCCGTTGGCATGGCAAGGTTTGGTGTGGCCAAACTTAGGTTTTCGGGCCAAAGGTTACCATGTGTCGTCTGGTAACCTTGGATGGCTAGGATTTGCTCCTGGGATTGAAGGGCAACCTTTGATTGTTGCACGCCTTCGTTTTGGTAGCCGCGTAGTGAGGGCCAACGTGGTGGCGTGGCTAGGTTGGCATGCCGTTGGCATGGCAAGGTTTGGCTTGGCCAAACTTAGGTTTTCGGGCCAAAGGTTACCGTGTGTCATCTGGTAACCTTGGATGGCTAGGATTTTCTCCTGGGATTGAAGGGCAACCATTGATTGTTGCACTCCTTCGTTTTGGTGGTCGCGTAGGGAAGGCCAACAGGGTGGCGCGGATAGGGTGTGTTTATGCTTGGCATGTGTGGCCAAGGGTTCTCCTTGGGCGTGGATAGCTTTGGCTAGGTGCGATTCTTGCTTGGCATGTGGGGCCAAGGGTTTTCCATGGGCGTATGGCGTGGCTAGGGCCAAGGAAAGGGCGTTTGGCTTGGCATATGTGACTAGCATGGCTAGGGCCAGGGCAAAGTGCGTTTGGCATGGCGCGGCTGGCTTGGATAGGTTTTAGTTTGGCTTGGCATGTGGGGCCAAGGGTTTGCCATGGCGTGGCTAGCTTGGGCTAGTCGCGGTTTGGCTTGGCATGTGGGGCCAAGGGTTTGCCATAGGCGTATGGCGTGACTAGCTTGGGCTAGGTGCGTGACCAAGCTAGGGTTTTGGGGCAAAGGTCGTTTGGTAACCTTAGACGGAAAAGATTTGCTCCTGGGATTGAAGGGCGACCGTTGATTGTTGCACACCTTCGTTTTGATAGCCGTGTAGTGAAGGCCAGTATGGTGGCGCGGCATGGGGCCATGGTGAGGTGCGTTTGGCATGGCGCAGTAGGTGTGGCTGGCATGATTTTCCATTGGTACGGAGGTGCGGCTAGCATGGTTGGCATGCTTTGGCGCGGTCGGTGTGGCTGGCATGATTTGCCATTGGCACGAGAGGTGCGGCTAGCATGGTTGGCATGCTTTGGCGCGGTCGATGTGGCTGGCATGATTTGCCATTGTCACAGAGGTGCGGCTTGCATGGTTGGCATGCTTTGGCGCGGTCGGTGTGGCTTGTATGATTTTTCATTGGCACAGAGGTGTAGCTAGCATGGTTGGCATGCTTTGGCGCGGTCGGTGTGGCTGGCATAATTTGCCATTGGCACATAGGTGCGGCTTGCATGGTTGGCATGCTTTGGCGCGGTCGGTGTGGCTTGTATGATTTTTCATTGGCACAGAGGTGTAGGTAGCATGGTAATATGTGACCGTTTTAGCCTAAAAAAACGGATTATCGTTAACCGTTTTCAGTAAACGGATAACAATTAGCCGTTCGAGATAAGAGGAAACCAAATATGCATTAACCGTTCCATGACCTTTCTATATTAGTTTCACAGTAAACAGA
This sequence comes from Papaver armeniacum, assembly GCA_023531295.1. Lineage (NCBI taxonomy): Eukaryota > Viridiplantae > Streptophyta > Magnoliopsida > Ranunculales > Papaveraceae > Papaver > Papaver armeniacum. The sequence goes on from JAJJWW010011058.1 coordinate 343,844, forward strand.
TCATATATCATACAGTAGCCATGGCTTCCTCCTTCTTCTTCACGAGCTGAACCATGTCTTCTTTCTTTGCAACTCTCTCTCGTTCCTAAATTAAAAACTCTAGAAATTTTATTGTTGTTAGGAGTATACTAGTTTAAAATGAGTAAGGTTTCACAGGATTGAGCTTGTTTTGTTATCATCTATCTCGCGCACCTATCAATTTCTTCAACTAATTTTACAAGTGTTTCGAATCCTATGATTAATTTCAAGACACGTCAACTAGTTTGATCGAAATTAGGGTTTTGTATCTACTCTAAAAATGTACGAATAAGTTCATCTGTTTTGACAAACAAGGAAAAACGAGGTTTGTGTTTGTTTGAATTTTGATAGATCATCGATCTCAGCTGACTATTTGTCCTGGAATGGATTTGCCTACAATGCATGATAGTGATCCTTATGAACTTGTTAAAGATATTGGTTCAGATAATTTTGGCGTAGCTAGGTTAGTGAGAGATAAAGTAACTAAAGAACTTGTTGCTGTTAAGTATATTGAGAGAGAGGCGAAAAGGTAAGTGTTTCTTCTCAAATTCAGAATTTACACTTTATGTAGCTTTTATTTGAATTGTGATAACAAATTTGATGTTAGAATTTTGGTATTGAGACAGATAGATGAGAATGTACAAAGGGAAATTATTAATCACAGGTCGCTGACGCATCCCAATATCGTTAAGCTCTGGGTCTTGTTTCTTGACCAGTCAAGATGAATAAACGGAAAACGATTATCCGTTTTTCAAAAAGGCTGATAACTACCCAGTTTTTATAATGAGAAAGGGCAGGGGCGGAAGCAGCCCAGTGCAAGGGTGTTTACTTGGAACTGTTTTTTGGGGACCCGCCTTTTTTAGGGGGGACCTTGGTTTTATTTTGGGTAAAGACATTAGAAGTAATTCTAGGTCACCCCATATCTAGTTATTTATTTAATACCTAATCTACCCTCTTAATTAATTTTAGGTTATGATTAGTGAAATGATTTAGTTAAAAACAATTAGTGAGATTAAATTAAAAGATGGGTTTATTATTAGTTGAGTAGAATTATTGTGAGAGTAGAGTTAGAGAAGATGAAGGAGAAAAATATGAAAAAAATATTTTTTTTTCCAATTCACCCCCTTTGAGTATTCAAATGATGGATTTTATCAACCACAACCGGAGGAAGAGTATTTGGGTGAACAAGTATGCTCCAAACTTAGATAATGTATGTTGAATTGGTAAAAACTTCCCAAAAAATGTAAATTTTGAGGCTGGATTTTGAAACAGTTCGGTTATTTTATATGAAGAACAAGTAATAGAACTCATCCGAAGGTGTAGTTCGGTTGCTTTGTGAGGATGAACAAGTGCTTCCGAACTCATCTCGAATGTGTAGTTCGGTTTCCTTGGGAGATAAACAAATAAACCGAACTAGTTTGAAGGTGTAGTTCGGTTGTTTGATCCAAACACGCAGTTACCGAATTCCATATTAATGGAAGCTCTGACATGCAGCGTTATGTTCGGTTGGTTCACAACTAACCGAACTTTACGTACAAATAAAGTTTAACCAAGTGTATAAGGTTCGGTTGGTTCGCAAAACGCATGCTTTTGCGATCCAACCGAACTAAAGTTTAATAAGTTCGGTTGTTTCGCAAACTTGAGATCAATTGCAGAACCAACCGAACTTAACAAACAAAAATTTCTTATGTTTTTAACCGTAGAGTTCGGTTACATGGAAGTTTTAAGATTTTTGCGAAATAACCGAACAAAGTTGATAGAGTTCGGTTATAAGAGAAATAAAAATAATGGGAAAAACAGTAAGGTTCGGTTACATGGCAACTTTTTTTCTTATGTTTTTAAACCTAGAGTTCGGTTACATGGCAGTTTTATACATTTATGCGAAACAACTGAACTTGCCAACAGTTCGGTAACATAGTTATAAATCATATAGAACCGAACTCATCTGAAGGTGTAGTTCGGTTGCTTTGTGAGGATGAACAAGTAATCGAACTCATCTGAATGTGTAGTTCGGTTGCCTTGTGAGATGAACAAGTAACCGAACTCAACACTGTAACCTCCATTAAACCTCTCCACAACTTCCATTTTCAACTCATTTTGATGATTACTTCTCATTTTTTCAACCAAAAATAAACGAAAAGTAATAGATTTGTGAGAATATCTTTGCTAAAGATTTAAATTAAGCTATATATATATATATATTGCATGGTGGTGGTGGTGGTGGTAATCGGTGGTTGGTGGTGGGCATAGAGGTGGTGGTGGTTGGTGGTGGTGATAATCGGAGGTGGTGGTGGTGGTAATCGGCGGTGGTGGTGGGAGGACGTGGTGGTGGTAATCGGTGGCGGTGGGCGGTGGTGATGGTCGGAGGTGGTGGTGATAGTAATCGGCGGTGATGGGCGGTGATGGTGGGAGGAGGTGGTGGTTATATATAGAGTGAGAGAGAGGTGGTTATTAGGTTGGTTTTAAATTAAATTAGGTTAAGGGTAGGTTAGTAATTTCAACGCATTAGGACATCCCTTATAACTAGAGGGAAGGTGGCCTAATAAGACCATGTCCCCTCAAAAAAACCATGGTCCCCAAAAAATGGTTCTTTACTTGAACCCCTGCCCAGCTGTCTCCAAAGTCCATTTTAGCTCCAATTGGAGATTTTTTTTTTTTTATATACAAGCCTATTTTGGTTTTTTTGCACCCCTAAATTTGTTTTTGCTCTGCATAGAATTTTTTCGCACCCCCACTCTATAATTTTTGGCTCCGCCCCAGAGAAAGGGTAACCATTAGCCGTCCCTTGATTTTACCGGGAATTACCACTGAAGCTAGGTTATTCCCACGATGATGAGTGAAGGCATTTGAGAAGAGCTTGAGCATCCATAAGACCTGGTATTATTTTCAACTTATTCCAGCTAGTGAAGTGCATCTTTCTTTGCTCATTGCTTTAAAACCACGTTCGGGACAATGCAGCTAACTATATAGAAGGTAAAATTGTTGTATTAAAGTAGTTCGAAATATGCTTCAACAAAGAAAAAAAATGAATTAGAAAATGCTTTTTCGGTCCATTGCTGTTTGGGAGATTCTATCTATTCTAGACCAAATATTTTATCTGTCCAAAAATGAGCAGGATTCGAGATACCGAACTCACCATCTACCGATCTTAATATTCAACCGTTAACTTTTACCGGCTGATATTCATAGCGGTAGATGGTGTGTTATACGTCTCGAATCATGATTATGTTTTGTACAAATGTAGAGTCTTCTAAGAGGAATATTGTATCATCAACATATAAGACCGAGATTCATTGTCGTTTGGGTATTGTGGAGAAAATGACGTGAATTATGTATGATAGTGTCCGTCTAAGAGTGTCCATGGATCCTCCCTCCTTATATAATGGGTTTAAATCATGCATCAATCGTCCTTTACTGTTGCAACAGTCATCTAGTATATTTCATTGTAACCAGAAGCTAGCTAATAATATATATATATTTGTTTCATTGTAACCACAAGCAAGCTAAAATTGGTAATATTTTTCTAACCTTAAAATTAAGAAGAAGCTATATTATCTTTAAATTTTATCTTATTTTTTCCCGAACTCATTAATTGGTATCATCAATCAGCAAATTTACCACGGTATTACCGTGACATCCGTTATTTGGATCGATAATAGCGAAGCTTGGAACTCAAAGACTTCATTGCTGTACCAAAAAGGTTGTGTCAGTACTAACTACAAAGGTCATTGTTATAATTCTATCTCACAATAATGACTACAACTTTGAGTTTAGGAAGGAATTTGTTGTTTCACAATAGACCAGAGTTTACACAAGCTCACACTAGACAATTTTAGTTTGAATACCACAAAAAAGAAAGTCTTCATTGAATAAAAATCAAGAATATATATACTACAATTCTAATGTTTGAAGGAAGAAAATGGAAAATTCTTTTATCATAGGAAAATAACAAACCACTTCGTACACAAAAGAAGAAGAAGAAGAAGAAAAAAGGGTACGAAAAAATTACAGGACAACAATACCCACAACATTGTGCCTACAAAAAACAATTGAATTAGAGAGAGCCAACTAATCACCAGCAACAAACACTGTCCAACTCAAGAGATATTATTCACTGACGAAATCCGCCTAGTTTTAGAACAAACAACCTTATCAAACTTCTTTCTTGGCCTCAATCTCCTTTGCTGATTTAGTAGTTTTTTTCTTATTAGCAACATATTGCTTCTTGTTGCCGAAAATTCTAGGAGAATACGTAAAATATACCATTTCCAGAAACAAAGGAAACTCCAGGAAAGCAAATAAGAGTACCGAAACTAAGCCGAATGATGCCACAGGAAATGGAGCCCAACTATATTTATTCCTAAGAATAATGGTAAATGCTGCACCAAAGGATATCAATATGCTGGCCATAGAAATGAATAGAGTTGCAAGCCCTATTATGAGTTTTTGTGGCAAAGATTTATAAAAATCCTCTTCAGCGTAACGAGATGTCATGATTGCTAAGAACATGAGAACCGACGTAATTGACGAGAATAAAGCTACAGCATCTGCTACTGCAAATAGTGCGAATGTCCTTCTTCCTAAGAAAATTGGGACTCCATTTTGAAGGCTACCAGTATCACTAATATTACCTCCTGGGACAGTGAACGCCGCTGCAAACGCTACGGTAGCAATAAGGGTGGCAACTACCATGCACGAACCGGATGTGTCTTTCATCCACTTCTCTCCCTTCTCCACTAACTCCTTATGTTGCACCGTGAATACAAACTTAGCCGTTTCTTTATCTCCATTTCTCGTGTACTTATACTGTGGGTGTACAATATTTTCAATTCCCTGAAGAAGTTACTAGAGTATTTAGAAAAAAAACTAGTCGATAATATTCAATTGAGACTAATTATATAAATCAAATAAAGCTTAGCAGAGATAAATCGTAATTGTAATTACTTCTGAGTTGATAGAGTAGATATTACGTACCTTAAACCACTGTATCTCTCGTTGCATTTGTAAAGCTGCACCGGATACCAAATTTAGTTTAGCAGAGGGCGCTACTTTTGCAGCATAATGTAAGATGCTGTTATAATTGTCATCTTCTCTAGAAACTAGATCTTCTCTATCGTTTCCACTAGTTTCCAATATGAGATTCAAAATCTTTTCATCCCGTTGTTTAATCGCAATTTGTATCATTGTTTCACCTTCAAATTTAGACCAAATCAGGAAACGGAAATTTTCCAGACACTTCGCTACAAACTCAGTGATCCCATATTCTATTGCCGTATTCACAATGGCAGTATCATTTAGAAAATCTATCACTTCATCCTGGTTAGTGGATTTTTCTTTTTTGAGTTGTTCTACCATATAATTAACCAAATTAAAGGCTCGTTTGTGCGTCACCTTTTGGCCATATAGGCGCCTGATAAGAGGGGCTAGGAGTAACAAAAAAAAAAAAAAAAAAAAAATCAGAACAAACCCTATAAGATTGGAGGATACTCTGAATTTTAAATGAGAAGCAGCCAAGGTAGCTACATGGCTATTGTAAAGTTCACCTCGTGCATAGTAACGAATGATGTTGTCGGAAATGAAGTTTTTCACGGCTCTCGTCACACCATTTTCTTTAGTTGAAGGAGCATCTGAGACCTTTTGGGCGGTTTCTGATTCATCTGCGATCGTTACTTTTGCTATCCCCGATGGATTCTCTAGATCTCCTTCCTGTCCATCTGTAGTCTCTAAAGGGATCTCATTGGTGCCTTCGGAATTTTTTAAAGAGTTATCATCGACTTCTTCAGTGTCCTTATCGTATGGAGAAGACATGTCCACATGAATTACTGTACCACCAATATTAGCAATTAATATTACAAGAAGGGATACATCGAAATGGAGATACAAATGATAAGTAGATATATAAAAATCAAAGCTAGAGTGAGCTATTTACTAACATGAATAGATGAAGCGTTCCCACCAAGGAAAGTTTGCCCCGCTTTTGAATGCAAACGGCCTGTCAATAAGCTTCTGAAGTCCACAAATTCCTCTGGTTCCTTCGGTTTTCTTAGTAACCAATTTCGGGAACCGTTTGACAAGAGATAATGCCAAATCTACAAACAAACCAATTTTAGAAGGTAAGGTCAAATGAATTAGGAAAAAGAAAAAAAGATAGACAAGATAACCACTAGTTTTCCAACACACCGTAGAAACCGTATTCGATGGCACTGCACAACAGCTCAGCACCGTATACATCAGAGAATGGACTTGGGTGTTCATGCTTAGTTACAGAGTAAAGGTACTTAACAGTCTCTGCTTGTCCAGTTGAAATATACATAATCGCAGTTTGGAGTGGTATCCAATCATTGTCATCGCGTATCTGGGTAAGTTTTGGATTCTTTGTTACTATTGCCTCAGCAGCTTTTTTATTTCCATATAAGGCAGCTCCATGGAGTGCTGTGGAATTATCGCTATCCTTTATTTCCAGGGCTTCAGGGGTCATGAGTTTCACAAGCTCTAGCGCAAAGCTCCACCGTTCATTATTTATCGCTACATGCAACGCTGTTTCATCATCAAACGTAATTGTTTTTTCAACCGCTTCTGGAAAACGCTTCAGAAAGTCACGAGCCTTTCTCCAGTCACCTTCATATGCTGCGTTGTAAAGGTCTTCGTACTCATCCACAATATTGTCATTATTCTTATCTATATTTAACATGAACGGAAAAAAATATATATCAGAAGGAATACAAATTTTGCAAAGCTATGTGTATGTATCAGGTAAAACATTAAACTAACGTACCAGCATCATTTTTTGGTTTCTCTTCGACATCTGCTTCATCTTCGCTTTCCTCTTCATCGGTACCGGTATGACGACTGAGTACTTTCTCTAATCCTTTATTAAAATTTGTGGTTACCGTCTCCAATAGTTTTTGCTGGCTGCGTTCTTGAGATTCCGTAAGTTTTTGCAGCATGTCTCCTTGAGACTCGGTAAGTTTTTGCAGCATGTCTCCTTGAGACTCGGTAAGTTTTTGCAGCATATCTCCTTGAGATTCAGCAAGTTTTTGCAGCATTTCTCCTTGAGATTCAGCAATAAGCTTACAAAGCATTACCATCTCCTGTGATGGTTCATCACGACTACCTTCCCTAGACATAACGTAGTTGCCAGTGATCAATTGAAAACTAGTAAGAAAGAAAGCGAAAGAAAGAGATGGAGTGAATGAAATGAAATGAAAATAGATAGCGCTATATATAGATACTGAAAGGGAGCTAGCTACGGGAGTCTTGATTTAGCTCTGAGTAAACGATTTAGTGCAATAGATGAGGCTGGTGGTTAACTAATAATGTTGATGTTGATACTACAGTAGAAACTCTATAAATTAATGTTGTCGGGACCATAAAAATTTATTAATTAAACGAGATATTAATTAACCGATAAATTAATAATTAATAATTTATATATTAATTAATATTTTATTAACTTATAGATATATTTCATATCATAAGTTAGACAAAATTGATGCTTTCGTCATCGTAAACTTCGATCAACAGATAACACAAGTTTAAACAATTTGGATGAACATACAGACAGTGAAATCACTCAAGACTTGCAAAACTCGATTGAGAAATTGAGCTATCGCAATTTAATGAATGTTAAAGATGTCCTAAATTATCCGAAAGAAAATGAAGTTACACAGCTGTTGACTGATGAAGAAATAATCAACAGTGTTATGGGAACTGATAAAGATGTGGAATAAGATGACGGAAGTTCTAAAATAGACCCCCCTTCACGAAACGAGACTATTAAAGCGGTAATCACATTGAATAATTTCTTGCTGAGCTATGAGAAAACAACACCAAAAATTCTTACAATGATAAGAAAAATTAGAGATGAAATTCAATGCGATATTGATTTTAGCAAAAAAACAGAAGACAATTAAATCATTTTTCAAAAAGTCTTCCTAAATCACTAATGTATTAAATAAATATATGCATTATTAATTTATATTTCGTATGGGGTCTACATAGGTCATCAAAAATGTATTATCTTATAATTTTAGCGAATTATTAATTTGGCACGTTGTCCCCGATTCGGGACCGGCCAAAAATATTATTTAAGAGAGTTTATTAAATAATCGAGTATTAATTAAAAGAGTTTCTACTGTAATTGTAATCCATATGGCTCTAATGTAATTAGCTGTATAATGATCAGAGTAAGATTGATGATGGAACGGTTATGGCTCGTCAAAATAAACTTAATTAACATTTTCTCATTAGTTCATCATAGTTCCAAGTACAACTGTGCAGGTGATAATTAATAAACCTAATCATTATTACACAAATTTCCTCCCAGGAAAACCAAAATACGTTACCACCCACCAACATTTTATGGACACTACACTACCATGTCAACCAGAAAAACTACTTTTTTTTTGTGGAAATCCTTAAATGAAAGACTTCCAACCTAGTTGAGGCTGGTGGTTAACTAACAATATTGATTAAGAAGTATTTGCTAATGTTATACATGACGTTTAGTTGACTTCTATTTCAATTAGGTTTTAGTGTTCATTTAGTATTTTAGAACCCTTGAGGTGCCTACCATTCACTCGATGCCCTAGCAACAGTTGGATTAACAACCTGCTCGGTTCGTGCGAATCCAGTTGGACCAAATGGTTTAAATGACCAGCGGATAAGTGATGGCATCCACGCATCCTGTCAGGTAACTTGTTTTTTATTGTTTTGATGTCCGACTCAGATCTAGCTCGACATACATTTTATCAATTTTTATCAATTTTTTGAGAGGAAAACAAACAACAACTGTTCACGATAAGAACACCCTTTGTTGAAATATTCATGCAACAAGCGGTTCTTAAAAGATTCAAAACAATAATTCTCTTAAATTTGATTAGCTGTTTAAACATGATTAGGTAGCACGTCCAAAAACTGAATATAACACTTGAATTTTCTCAACGCTTGACAGTATATACATGGGGCTCATCAAAATGGACTGAATATTCCCACTTGAATTTTCTCAACGCTTGACAGCATATATGGAGCTCATCAAAATAGATCGAATAATATTACCTACAACTATGCTGGAGAATAATATAAACCAGGTATATTATATGTTGGCCGTGGGAGTGAAAAAACCTTAATGCTATGCCTCTTGGTAATGCTTTAGGTCACCACAAAAAATCGCCCAATAGATTGATAAAGCTTATTATATCCACATCGTGATCATCTCGTTTTTAAGAAGAGTACTGGCTTATTGATTTAACTTGGCACCCACCCGCCCACTCAATCATTTAATATTATTCTATAGTTTGTATACACCTTACAAAATATACAACTGGAAGAATCTCATTGACTTGTAACATCACTTTGATTAATGGCAACCTTTGATAGCATTAAGGCCTCAAGTATATATCATATTTTTAACAATGAAGCAATAAGCTGCAGCAGGAGAAATGTAATATCAACCGTGTAGCCGAAAAAAGACAACATATAAAAGAAAGAAAGATAGATATAAATAACATCAATGAATATCTTGTTATGTAACCCATCAAAAAAAAAAATAAAAAATCTTGTTATATTATGTAAGACAAAGGACGGATGAGACTGTATGGTAACCTTTTGACTGTATCGAATGTGCCTCCACCCACTAACCAAAATTATGAGCCGACGCGAGAAAATGGAGGTGAAGTTGCAACTTTTAAATCGTGAGGAGCGTTTTAGTTACGGACAAACGTACGAGAGGGTGCAAAAAAAAGTGTGTGAGAGGGTTAGTCTTGAAATTTTCCGGCCTAGCACAACCCATCTCATGAAGTCATGTGCTTAGCGTGTTGTGTGCCGTGTTGAAGATTAAGGCACGTCGTGCCGTGCTAAATGACGTGTTGTGGTGTGCTGGAAAAATAAATGTGTTATGTAGTGTTGTGACTATAACACATTTGAAAGTAATTTTGTGTATTCAAAATATTTGTGTATTCAAAAATAAATATTTGGGATACTTATTTTGTGTTTTCAAAGTAAGTAATTTCCAAATATTTGTGTTTGTGAAATATATACAAAATGTGATGTCTTTATGACGTGCTTTCTTAATGTGTTGTGTTGTGTTGTGTCTCGTACTTATCCGTGTCACGTGTTATGTCATGCTGGGCTGGGCTATGCTCAAATTTTAACATGTTGTGCTGGGCTGTGCTCGTGCTGCCACGGCCCAGTTTACACCTCTAAGTACATTACAACAAGGTATTTGCTCTAAACATCCAAATTACATCAGCTTTGACAAGAATATGGCATACTCCTATAATACGATCTTAATTTGAAATCATGATGTTGTTAGAATGCGATATACTTTTGATTTCATATTGATGTACGTTTAAGTTACAAATAAACATTGCCGACAGCAAAGTTCTTCCATCTATTCCTGCCAATGCAACTTGGCAGACGTTTCTGGCAACCGAAGGCAGTAGACTTATAATACCATGTTCACTTCTCACAGAGAAACAAAGAAATCTTTCAAATTGACTTGAGCATCGTAGAATTCAATTACCAGGTATAGTCCTTGAAAGTCCCATATTTGCTCCACTGGTTGCTTACGTAAAACTTTTAATGGTACATATCAATCAGTAACTGAAAATAATTAAGCTAATAAGTAAGCGGGTCAACAACCTTGTGAGCCAAGTGTTAAATTGGCTCACAAGGTAATGTATTAATGGCTCACAAGGTAATGTATTAATGTATTAATGGCTTTTCAAGTAAGCGGCTCACTTGAAAATAATTTAATTTTGATAAATTGTACACATTTGAATCCGTGTTAATGGCTTTTTTGTTTGATATTTAATGTATACAGGTGGGTAATGTATAAAAATCAAAAGCATCCCCCAGCTCCATGATATATGATATATCAAGTATGCAGCTCTAGTAATTGGAGGCACATCATCATTGAAGGTACTATGAGTCACACAGTGAGTTAGTTTGTATACTGAAGAACTCCATGCATGTCATTTGTGATGATATTGGTTGATTCCTCACCGAAAAGTTGATTTCCAGGATATTATTGCCTGATTCAAGGAAATGAGAGATGAGAAGGGCTCATGGAATTGGTCTGACTTTCCTATAAAAGTGGCAGTACAACTGAATGATACCCATCTTACTCTTGTTGTAGTTGCAGGAAATCCTACAACCACACCCAATATATTTAGACAAGTTCTAAGTAATCATAATGGAATTCTTTTATTATTTTTCAAGATTTATAATTGGTTCTAAGATATTACAATGACTTTACTGGCTCTCCAAATAAACTTTCTCTCTCCTAATTTCTTGTCTAAGACACACTAAGAGATCTCCCTCTATGTGATAACTTCTTCCCCTTATATAGGATTCTACATAGTGGATGACAGCTAAGAGATCCATTATTTTCGGAATCATTGTGCGTTACATTCGCTCATGTACACTCACTCATTCTACTTTAGTTTATACTTCCGCATAGATCATCACACTATACTCGTGACTTTCTTTGACATCATCCAATACGTCATCTCGATTTTACTATGTTCGATAGTCCTCGCTTACGTTAGATAATCTTCACTTCGCATATTTATTGATATGTGCGATATTCCACTCCTACATTTTGCCTCTTCTCATTTTGTTTACTTTATAGAGTGAACGATATGAGAAATTTCCATCCTATAATATCGCATAAGCTTGTCTTTTCACATTTTACTTTGCCGACAATTTTCCGAAATTCAAGTTTATCTATTCACACGTGTCAATTCTTCTTCTTTTTACCGGCTCAAACTGTTTATAACCGGTCATCTCTTTCATCTAATTTATTGATTCCTTGAAGGAAAATAACCCTTTTCTTTTCTTCTTTTCATCTCCAAAATTCTTCTTTTCTTCTACTATCTCTTCCCTGCTTTTTGTTGTTCTCACATGCCATCGCTACTATTCTATCACTAATGTTTTCATGGATCCCAATTCAAAGTTTGTTTTCTTCTTTCCCAAATTTATCCTTTTTATCTTGATAATCATAATTATTGATTATAATTGTTATCTTTTTGATTAACCCAATTCCCATACTTTTTCAGGAAAAATTCTTCTTTAAGTGCACTCAGGATAACCGTTCAAAACCCTAAGTCTTCTTCAGATGACAAGAACAAAGAATCTCATAAGAGGAAAGCTTCGCACAACAAAGATGTAACACCCCGATTTTCGGGCCTGGATCCTGCCCGGATCTCATTCCCGAAAATCCAAAATGCTACTTCGATACCATAGCCGAAGCCCGGATACTAAGCCCAAGCTCATTAAATAATTTATTTGGGCAAGACTATTTATGTTCAAATTAATATTTTTATCTCAGCGGATTACTTAGAAAATTATTTAGGAAAAATCTAACTGTTTAACCTAATTTTAAAGCCACCGGAAACAAAACACATTTTGGTTCTCATATAAAAATATCAATACCGTTAAAGTCTTAGGATTTAATTAATAAGAAACGATTTCAATACTAAATTGTAAAACTGAAAACCGACAGAGGTAGATTCCTAGAATTTTACAGGTTTCATACGAGTTCCAAAATTCATGATATTTACAGAGATTAATCCAAACTGTAAATACTATTGGTTCTAAATTTTCCAGGATTTTTAAATGAAGCTAATTATTATATGACCTCGGTCAAACACGAAGTTGACCAGCACTACAGAAAATTAAAATAAAATTAAAACTGTGATAGTTTGTTTTAGAAAATTCACATAAAATAATACACAAATCAAAACTGAACAAGGCTTGTCATTTTAGAAAGATAAAAGATAAATAAAGATCTTTATAGAAGACACCAAGATCTAAAAATCAATGTATTATAGTTTTAAAGTTGAATGTTTATGAGACATTTAAAAATATAGGGTATTTGTTGTATTCAATACCTGTACAAAGAATTATTTTAAAAATATGTATACCACTCAGAAAATTGTATAATTTTTACCAAATATCCCTTAAGATGTTTTACATTTATTACAAAAATAATAATATCAAAACCTATTGGGAATTTAAAAATAAAACCAGTCAACTCAACATCATACAACATTTTTACAGCATTAACACTAAGTAATTACATCTTAAAATAGAATTTTAGGCATAAATGATAACTTTAAACATCTAAAATAATTCTCTAGGCTCCACGTTGATCAACTCCTTGTCATGCATCAAATCTGGAATTTTTGTCATAATACGACGTGAGTTTTGACACTCGGTAGGCAACGAAGCAACAAAACATTTTCAACTCTTTTAATTAAAACAATCATGATTTTAACCACAATATGCATATCTCACATCATGTCCATATTCCAACAACAATATAATCAAAATCAATTTCGACCGCTCGCCCCAGGGAGCCAATATCAATAAAAAGAATCAAACAATCAACCGCTGCTTGAGGCCAAAACCAACAAAAATAATCAAATCAATTAACCGCTACTTTGAGGGCCCAGTTTGAGTTTATGGATTCGCTTAAGGATATCTCGTATCCCATCAAATATGCCTTTAGGGATTACTGCCCATGGACTGCAGCCCAAAAATCATACACATACATTGTATATAATCAATCACACTCAAACCATGAATCAATAATTTCGGAAACATTTAATCGAAATAATTTTAAGAGTTGATGTTGCGCCTACCTCAAATCGCAATCTAAAACGACACTATAAAGTACCGATCCAATGAATCATATGCTATGAACGGAACGCAACAAAAATAATGCTATCTTCAATCCACCGCCATGAATACTCCTCCTCTAAAACAATATCGTGGTACAAATACTAAATGAAGGATCTAAAGGTTTGGTTATTTATTTTCATTTTTATTTTCTCGAACGATCCCGCCTGTTTTCTTTTTCTTCTTTAATTACATAAACTGAAATTCTCACGGCTCACTAGGTTTTGTTTTTCTTTTCCCCTTCATAATACGTTTTCAACAGCATTATTATATACTAAAAACCTAGAAGGAGCTCGTCCCCTGGTCGACAAACTAAGTGGGTACTACTTGGTCGGCCCATGTGGATTGAATTTTTAGTTCATTATATATTAAGCCCATTAAAGAATGAAACGATTAATGCTTATTAGGCCCATTAAAAAAAAATCCATGGCTTTACAAACATGTTACTACGATAGTATTTCACGAAGTGAAAAACCTATCCTTATATACTAAATGACAAAAATGCCCTTGAAATTAAGCTGGTATTACAAAAGAAGTAAGAAATACCCAAATTTTGCTAAACAATATTGTTGCCTCTATTTCTTATCTATTTTGTTTTCGCAGACTTCTGATTGTGAGTGGGTGGTGGCAAAGGACCAAAAACTAAGAAAGTTCGCAAGCCTTCAGTACTTAAGTCAAATCTTTTTATCCTTGATTTTGATGTCGCAAACGTTACCCCTATAACTACAATTCAACCTTCTAATGCGAATGCTTCTATCACCCTTGAAGAAATCCCCACTATTGCCTCTGCGAACTTACTGGATGCGAGTCAAACCTCCTCTTCATTCACAAATACTGATGTTTATGGGTAAAAATTGTTTCTGCCGATTTCGGTAAATTCGGTGGGTGAGTGAGAAACTGGTTCAAACCCTAAACAAATGTGTTGCACGTGAGTACTTTATAGGTTCGAGATCAATCTGTACAAGTCCGGCCTAAACCAAGAAATGGCCGTTCCCGGACTTGCTTCGGTCACAAAGTGGAGGAGAAGGGTTGATTTGGAGAGAGAAGCAAAGAAAGGTGTTGAGGAGAGTAGTATCTCGACTTGTATCGGAAAGTGAAAGCTTAGGAAGCTTGCAAGAGATGAAAGCTTTTGGGAGAGCTTGCAAAGTTGCCTTTACGAGAGTGTAGTATTTTTCTCTGATCGAGACTTGTTGTCTGGTGGAAATAGTTAAGACCTATTTATACAAGTCGAGATTGAAACGTACCCTGGCCTCATGAAGAAAGAGAGTAAAGGGTAAAATAATGGGAGGAGGTGGTAACCGCATGGTTTAATGGGTGAAAACGTTTTTCACCATTATTTCCTCTTTTATTTGACCGATTTATTCCTTTTCACGCTTTCTTAAAGTGAGCTTAGTGTACGTTGTATGCTGTGACCGCCAAACCAAAACCCTAAAGAAGCATCCCCCAGTTTGTGTTGATGTCTCGAGTGTTGGTTGCATCTTGAGTGCAAATGGAGCTGCTAGTGGCGCGTGTGGCATGTGCGGAATGCCTTGGTGGTAGGTTGCACGGTTTGCAAGTTAGGCTACCAGCGTGTGTGTTTGGCATGCGCCAATGGCATGTGCGGAATGCCTTGGTGGTAGGTTGCACGGTTTGCAAGTTAGGCTACCAGCGTGTGTGTTTGGCATGTGCCAATGGCATGCGTGGCCATTAGGGCCGTGACCTTGATAGGGAAACTAGCTAGCGAGCATGTTGGCATGTGCCAATGGCATGTGTGGCCGTTAGGGCCGTGACCTTGATAGGGAAACTAGCTAGCGAGCATGTTGGCATGTGCCAATGGTATGCGTGGCCGTTAAGGCCGTGACCTTGATAGGGAAACTAGCTAGCAAGCATGTTGGCATGTGCCAATGGTATGCGTGGCCGTTAAGGCCGTGACCTTGATAGGGAAACTAGCTATCGAGCATGTTGGCATGTGACAATGGCACGCGTGGCCGTTAGGGCCGTGGCTTTGGTAGAAAAAGCCGCTAGCGACCATGTTGGCATGTGCCAATAGCATGCGGGGCCGTCGGTACGTGGCTTTGGTAGGAAAAGCCGCTAGCGAGCATGTTGGCATGTGCCAATAGCATGGGCCGTTAGGGCCGTGGCTTTGGTAGGAAAAATTTGCTATAGCGAGCATGTTGGCATGTGCCAATAGCATGCGGGGCCTTGAGGGCCGTGGCTTTGGTAGGAAAAGCCGCTAGCGAGCATGTTGGCATGTGCCAATAGCATGCGGGGCCGTTAGGGCCGTGGCTTTGGTAGGAAAAGCCGCTAG
The DNA here is from genome assembly GCA_023531295.1 of Papaver armeniacum. NCBI lineage: Eukaryota > Viridiplantae > Streptophyta > Magnoliopsida > Ranunculales > Papaveraceae > Papaver > Papaver armeniacum. The sequence continues at coordinate 359,832 of JAJJWW010011058.1, forward strand.
CGAGCATGTTGGCATGTGCCAATAGCATGCGGGGCCGTTAGGGCCGTGGCTTTGGTAGGAAAAGCCGCTAGCGAGCATATTGGCATGTGCCATTGGCACGTACGACCATGTTGACCTAGTTGCACGTTTTGCAAGCCTAGGGCGCTATATTTGGCATGTGCCAATGGCATAGCGGCTTAGTTTGGCATGGTTGCCAATGAATGTGACACGGAGTTTGGTTTTAGCGTTGTTGCCCATGGTGCGCGAGTATGCGGCTTGGTTTGGCGTTGTTGCCATGGTGCGCGAGTGCGGCTTGGTTTGGCATGGCTGCCACGGTGCGCTTGAGTGCGGCTTGGTTTGGCATGGTTGTGGTGCGCCAGTGCGGCTTGGTTTGGCATGGTTGCCATGGTGCGCGAGTGCGGCTTGGTTTGGCGTGGTTGCCATGGTGCGCGAGTGCGGCTTGGTTTGGCGTGGTTGCCATGGTGCGCAGTGCGGCTTAGTTTGGCATGGTTGCCATGGTGCGCGAGTGCGGCTTGGTTTGGCATGGTTGCCATGGTGCAGTATGCGGCTTGGTTTGGCGTTGTTGCCATGGTGCGCAGTATGCGGCTTAGTTTGGCGTAGTTGCCATGGTGCGCAGTATGCGGCTTGGTTTGGCATAGTTGCCATGGTGCGCAGAGTGCGGCTTGGTTTTTGGAATTAGGGTTCTGTGTCGAAAACCCTAATTTGGTATTTTGAAAAAATATCCCTATTAATTATTTACACCTGAGTTAAATGCTCTTAGTTAATGCGTTGCGGGTAACACTAGGTCATGGGGTTTTACGATTTTACCCCTTGTTTAGAAACCACCATCAACATTAAGTCCCCTTGCTAGCTCGGAGCAGGGGCTTTGTTCTTGAGGTAAGCATAAGATGGTGACAAACTATCAACAAACAAACGTAAAGTAAAGAGAATTGAGGAGGCTTGTCTGACCTTTTATAAATAGGATTCGGAATCCTTGCCTCTGGTAGCTTTGCACAATTCAGAAAGCTGGCACAACTTGTGGGGCCGGTGCAACTTGGGCGACATTGGGGAGTTGGCGTGAGTTGGGAACTGAGTGTGCTAGCTGGTGGGACCGGCGCAAAATGTGGAAGTTGTGCGTGCTTGCAGGCGTGACTTGGGAAACTGAGTGTGCTAGCTGGTGGGATCGGCGCAAGGTGTGGAAACTGTGCGTGCTTGCTGGCGTGACCGATGTAATAAGGAGGGAGTGGGTGTTTCTTCAGATAGCAAAGTTTCCTTATCTTGCTTTCCTTCACGTGCGGCTTCAATTAGGGCATCATCCATGCCAAAAAATCTGGAAGTGTTATGTCCTTCATTGCTCCCTTTCCTTTTTTAAGGTTCCGTATTCATACCCAACGCGAATGCATCGTCTCCCTTGTTTGAGAAGGGGTTCTTTCTGTTGATTCTCCTTTTCTTCGCTTTGTCGGTACGTTTTCTTCTTCTTCTTTGTTCACGCTATCCTTTCTTTATATGTGTATAGACAGGATGAAACTTGATCATTTTCCCATTTCTTGCGGTGTATGATGGGATCTTCCGGAGGCAGCCGTACCTTTAACTTTTCGGAAAAGGACTTGAGAATCGGTGGAGACGATCTTCTTCTCTTGAGGAGGTATTGGGTGGGATTGAATCTTTGTTCCATGAAGCTAACGAAAATTATTAAGGACCTCCCCTCCATCTATCCTCACGAAGAACAGGTGCATGTTCAAACTCTCTTGGGTTCAGTGGACGCGGAGGAGAACGCCATGATTCTTGATTTTGATGTGGATGAATCAAAAAACTTTCTTTGAAGTGTCGATGAGAAAACTTTCGAAGGAGTATATGATAGAAGCGAGACTGACCTTTGAAGTTGATGCCAAAGGTGTTATTGATGATAACGGGAGGGGTCATGGTGGCGTATCTTTGGAATGGTTGTCGGGGAGGACACTGCTGCTGCTTTGCAGCCGCTTCCGGGATGGGATGTTGAGATTGCATTTTGCTAAAACCGCTGAATGGAACCTTTGTTGCCAGAAGGATTGCTGGGGGAAGTGCTTGAAAATAGCTTTGCCCGAAGGGACTTGCGCTCCATCCTTCGAGGCTAGTTCCTCCTTTTGTTTTTTTTTTTCCGTTGCTTAGTTCCCCTGATGTTTTTTCCTTTTTTTTTTTTTGTAAACACATCTTTCCCTTCTTCTTCATCAGTAAACATTTTGCTTCGTATATATATATTTTTTTGAAAGAGGTTGTGGTATGATGGCTCTGTAATGATTTTCTGGGTTCTTCTGATGTATTTCTCTGATATCTGAAGGATTCGCTCGGAAAGAGATATATTTATTTTATTTTATTTTTTTTGACAAAAGGGGAGATCTCTAGGGAAAAACACAAACGGTGTATTCATCATGGGGAAGTACAACTATTAAGAGGAATTGTTAAAAGAAGTACTGAAAAGGGGAGTGATTGGGAAGTACAGCATTTTAGGGATTGGATTCCTTGAGCCATCGCGAGTGAACTATCACGCCTTCCGGGTGTGTCTGTATTGATGAGCTTGCAATATCCTCCCAAAGGGTATCCGCAACCAGATACAGCTCGCCTTCACCTTCCTCGGGCAAATCCATCTTCTTGTCATCCTCCTAACTTGAAACGAGCTTTCCCTTAACCACTACATCTCCGATTGAAAAACGGGTTCATACGTCGTGTAACCATTTGAGCCTTGGCTTCGTTGGTTTCGATAGAAGCTTCCAAGCTTCTTGCAAAGTGTTCGAATGGTCCAGCTCCCCATTCATATTTTTTGACAGCGTTTGTCCGGTTGTTGCGCCGAGTCCCCATGACAAGAATGGGGAAGAAAAGGCCGGTTGCGGGAAACGGGTTGCTCGGTCGAGACTTACTTGCATTTGAAAATCATGGGCTAGCGTCGACGGGTCTTCTCCGGATGCCTGGGTTCCTTCAATAGCTCGTTGATGCGATAACCCGTGGGACGATTTGTTGGGAATCCCTTCGGGCGTGGATGTCGGCAGAGGGTGTACGTCCAGTTTCGCTTTGTTGTCGAGCACCCATAGGCGTCCCAAAATCATGTCATGATCTAGTTCTTTGACAATGTGGAATTTGCTATGCGTTATAGCGTCTCCCATCTCGATCTCTAAGTTGATGTAGCCATGCGCGTTCAAAGCTTCTCCTCCCAAGTTCTTAATCACGGACCGGGGAATAGGTAGCGTCTTGTTTTGTAAATCCCTACTGCCTTTAGTGTCTTGAAAGTAATGATGTTGTTGTAGGAGGTCGTATCGATGAGCGTGTCGTCAAATTCGTTACCTCTTAAACGGGACGTTGTTAGCAGTCCCCAGTTCCCCTTTTTGGTTCCGCCCGTTTGGAGAGCTTGGGCCCCTGGCGTGGGTTCCGAGGAGAGAAAAAGCCGTTTTCCGGATACAACACGATTGAGAGCTGCGAAAATATCTTGTCGCTGCACCTTGGAAAGATAGAGAATTTCGCATATATGTTGCATCATGGATTGCACAGTCTCGTGCACGGAATCTCCAGAGGACCCTTGATTTCTTATGGGGAGTGGGTCTCGATGCACTCTTTCGTCTCCTAGTTGGAGTTCTCCTGCTTCTATCCTTTCTTTGAAAATATGCTTTAGTCTGTTGCAATCGCTAGTCGGGTGGTGAACGAACCTGTGGTAATGACAGTATTTGGGATTCGCCATCTCAACCTCAGTTGGCGGACGTCTGAGCGGCGGCAGTCTGATGACATCATCTTGAATCCAGGCTTCCAGGAGGTCAATCACCTCCTCGATGGGGAATGGGAAATCAAGGGTATTCCCTTCGGTCTCGCGATGCTGCACGGGAGTTTTAGCAACGATCTTCCGTCGCGAGGGTTCCCGTTGTGCCGGTGCTTCACGTTTCGGCTGGTGGCTCGTAGTTGCGGCTTTCCTTTTTCCTCTTTCGTTCATTATGTTCACGGAGGATGAGCTGGCATTAAATTGTTTGTTGATGAGGCGTCTACTCCCGCGAGTTTCACGCGCGTCTTCAGTTCGAGTTGGCCTAGTCCTTTCCAATAATCTCTTTGGTGTGTTGTTGCAGAGATCGTCCGGCGGCCTCATGGAGTTCGGAGAACATTTGGAAACGCAAGTTTTCTAGCAGGGCGCGGTAGATTGGGACCATACCATTGATGCATGCGTTTACCAATTGTTGCTCGGTCACGTTTGGGTCATGACAGTCGAGTGCTTGAACCCTGAACCTTTTGACGAAATCATTCGGATGTTCGTTATCCCACAGGTACATTTTCCCGAGGTCTGAAAAGGTAACTTGTTCGGACACGAAGAAGTATTTCCTGTAAAACGCGGTGACCATGCTACTCCGAGTTGGGAATCTTTGTTCGGTGGGATCTTTGTTGTACCATGTATACGCCCTTTCGGTAAGTGATTTTGAAAATTCCTTAAACGAAGAACGTGATTATATTCATGTTCACCCAAGGATTCCAGAAACGAGAAACATGTTCGCGTGCATTAAAAGGTACCATCGTACGGGGTAAATTGAGGAGAAGAGTACCCCTTTGGGAGAGGGATTCTCTGTATTTCGGATGGGTAAGGGGTTGGTGATGATGCACATCCAACTCATCATACTTGATTCGGTCGCGTAGGAGTTATTCCAAATCTTCTCTCGTGACGAAGTTGGGTGGTTGATTTCTCTCCAACGGGATTCTAGTGCGAGTTTCTTCATCCGTGGAGGCATGCTCTGCCGAGGTGCCGGCGTCGGGGTTGTTGGAGATGCTTCTAGGCGGCTCTGGAGGATGCGACTCACGGGGTAGTCGCTCTGTCAGGGTCTTGAGAAAGATGAGCACCTCCTTCGTGTTGAAACCATAGCCCTGTCTGCAGGCTCGCGAGCGTCTCTGTCGTTCCATAAAATCGGCGATGGTGATGTAAGGACGACTTCCTCCGGTCCCTCCGGTCTCCCGTCCCGTCGGCGGGGTAGTTGGATCCTTAGTTGTCGGAGGCGCCATGCTGGGCAAAGCATTCGGGGTCGTAACGGCGGCCCTAGCTCTGGTGACTGGGGGCGTGACACCGAAGAGATATTCTCGTTGCCGTGATTAGAGGGTTGTGCGAGAGACGCTAGAGGAGGCAGCGGCTCTGGCCCCAGTGATAGGCGGTATTACACTTAAGGAGTGCATTCGATGTTCCGTTGTGTTGGTGAAGTAACAACGTTATAGGGAGAGACGCTACCATCGGGGATGCGTTACATTGGCCGTGGTGTTCTCGACGGCCGCTCAGGATCGACTTCCACCATGTTGGGATTTGACGTTTGAAAACGAAATCGGGAGTTGGAGTTGGTATTAGAGCCGATAGATCAATCCTCCCTTTGTGGTCGCCAATTGTTTATGGGTAAAAATCGTTTCGCCGATTTCGGTAAATTCGGTGGGTAAGTGGCTTGGTTCAAACCCTAAACAAATGTGCTGCACGTGAGCACTTTATAGGTTCGAGAGATCAATCTGTATAAGTAGGCCTAAACCAAGAAATGGCCGTTCCGGACTTGCTTCGGTCACAAAGTGGAGGAGAAGGGTTGATTTGGAGAGAGAAGCAAAGAAAGGTGTTGAGGAGAGTAGTATCTCGACTTGTATCAGAAAGTGAAAGCTTAGGAAGCTTGCAAGAGATGAAAGCTTTTGGGAGAGCTTGCAAAGTTGCCTTTCGAGAGAGTGTAGTATTTTTCTCCTGACCGAGACTTGTTGTCTGGTGGAAATAGGAAAGACCTATTTATACAAGTCGAGATTGAAACGTGCCACTGGCCTCATGAAGAAAGAGAGTAAAGGGTGAAATAATGGGAGGAGGTGGTAACCGCATGGTTTAATGGGTGAAAACGTTTTTCACCATTATTTCCTCTTTTATTTGACCTAGGTTTATTCCTTTTCACGCTTTCTTAAAGTGAGCGTAGTGTACGTTGCATCTTTGGGACCGCCAAACCAAAACCCTAAAGAAGCATCCCCAGTTTGTGTTGATGTCTCGAGTGTTGGTTGCATCTTGAGTGCAAATGGCGCTGCTAGTGGCGCGTGTGGCATGTGCGGAATGCCTTGGTGGTAGGTTCCACGGTTTTGCAAGTTAGGCTACCAAATAGTGTGTGTTTGGCATGCGCCAATGGCATGTGCGGAATGCCTTGGTGGTAGGTTGCACGGTTTGCAAGTTAGGCTACCAGCGTGTGTGTTTGGCATGTGCCAATGGCATGCGTGCACTACGGGAAAAATCATCATTGACGACACTAGATAAGAGTTGTAGTACCCCTACGACAACTCCATTTCATGCATTGTGGAACGGGGGTATTGTAGAAAGTCCAAGCTTTTCTACAATGGTTGACAAGTGTTGTAAAGGGTGATGTGATTCATGGTTCGACAATATTTTGCCAAAGTTGTGATTCTCTTTCGATTTTTTTTAAAAGCATATCACAACTCTTGCTTGTGTTGTAGGACTATTTTACACAACAAAGGATGCGTATCGTAGAAATATGTAACAAAACACTTGTATTAGTTGAAGGACTATCTTAGACAACCTAGGATGTGTATTGTAGAAATATGTAACACAACACTTGTATAAGTTGAAGGACTATCTTAGACAACCTAGGATGTGTATTGTAGAAATATGTAACAACTCTTATTACTATTATGAATAAGATTTGCACGACACTTGTTAGAGTTGTAGAACTATGTTGGACAACACCTAGTTATGTCGTAAAGACATTCTTTCACAACCATTGGTTTGTGTAGTTGAAATATGGAACACAACTCTTATTAGAAGTTGCGTGCATAAAACTAATTTTAAAAAAAATATTATAGCTGAAACTGAATTGCCGAAAGTATTTCACATTCACATTAAGCTGCCAGTATAACACATTTACATTCATTCAAGTTAACCTATCACTCCAATTGCATTACCTAGGAAACTTCAAATCACCTTGTATCAAAGTGTGTTGCGCAACAAAAGAAAAGAAAATGATAGATTTTTTTACATGACCAAGCATATAATGGACATAACACAAATCAAACCCCGCTCTTAACCATTTTTCAAGATTGTTTGCAAAGCAAGCTCATCAAGATTCCCAATGTTAACTCCGAGGGGGCTTAACTAGTAAATCGGCGACAATTTTACGCACTTCCTTGGGCCAAGTTGCAGTGTACATCGGCACGCAGCAAGGAGGTATCTCATTAACAATATTCCGAATCTGTGGCTCAAAATCCATGTCCAACATCCTGTCTGCCTTATCAAGATGTCAAGACAGATGCTCCCATTGTTGTTAATATTAGGGTGGAATACCTTTGTCCTGAAGGCAACCTGCAAGAACAGATATAAGTTAAACAACAAGTCTTGATTACGAATATACACTTTAATCTACACCTTAATCATTAAAGGATAACCATTCCAGTGCCTCGAAGAATGATATGAAAAAGTAAAGAATCAACTCGATGTGGCTTACTTCCATACATCACTAATACTGGTCATGAACATGCAATATAACAGTAACACTTCAATTTTTACTAAGACCCAGAAACGCTTAAAATTTTAAGACAAAAAAAAATCCTTTTGCATAAGGAAATAAATCAATATTACACAAAGCTATTTAGAAGAGTTACCTTTATTGGGACATATGGAGCAAACCCAATTCTTGGGATAAACCAGCTCAAGATATTAGCATCAACCTCCATGGCAGAAAAATCAATCCATTGATCAATATGAGCCTGCACCAGACAAGTTAACAAAATGAGAAGAATGAAACAATTGGAAAATTTCACCAATTGTAGTACAACCCTGAAAGAGAAAATAATAAAATATGGCCTTTAAGAAATAATAATTGCTTGCCGAATCAACATCCTAATAGCACCTGGTCCTAATGGACAACACCTACTAAAACAATATCAGAGAATCTAATAACCTAAAATTATGGATTTGCTGCAAGCAAAAATATATAACAAATTTGTTTGACATTTTTACCATTGTTTTAGAAATATTGAACAACACTTAATCTAAAATTTAACAAATGGCAATCACTATATACGAGACACAAGAAAAACGTATGAAATGATGATTTGCCACTTGCAGTCAACAAATCAAACCACTGCACAAACCATACAACTATTTACCATGTCAATGGCTGAACATCCTGGGAGTGGATTGTTTTCGGTTAAAGAAGCAACTGCAACAAAGGAAGAATGAGAACTAATAAGTACCAAAACAATTCTCCAACCAGCAAACTAAAATAATGTATATATACTCACCATAACGAGCAATGGCATTACTCTCAAATATGGCACCTTCAGGTGTTTCAAGTACTGGAACCTACACAAAATCGAACATGTTCAAGCACCAGATCTAAAGCAAATGATGGAGAGTATGAGTTTAAAAAAAATGAACATTTAAAGGATAGTACCATTCCAAGAGGATTCATCTTAAGAAACTCTGGAGCTTTTTTAAAAACCCCCATTTCAAAATCCTTAATAAGATCAACTTTGATCCCAGAGTACTCTCCAACAATAAGTGCCTTGAAGGCATTTTTGTTTGTATTTCCAGCGTGCAAGACCTACAGAGTAGATAGAACAGCAAGTAAACAGAGAAGTTAAACAAAAGATTGAAAATGACGATAAGGCATTCACACTAAACCAGCCACCAAGTTAACAAGAAACAATTTCAGTTATTCTCTACTAGAAGTCTCAAAATTGAAAATTAATCTTCTTAAGGAAAAAGCAAACCAGGGATATATTCATTGGTCAATTCAAGAGTTACCTTCGGTGGCTTAAATGGATAATCTGGAGGAAAATAAATAGTGACGACTGGTTTAGGTGATCGAACTGCCACTGCACCCTGACTATATCCTCCATTACCACCATTGAGTCTAGCCAACACACCAAGAAGAGGAGCATTATTGTATGTAGCTGGTTCAGTTTGCTCATAGTTGTCTCGTTCATCAGCTAAGTTATCATAAGCATCAGGTCCACCAACAATAGCACCAGTAAGCACATTTGGGTCACTAGCTTTACTGTTGTACCATGTAGCATAACCTCCACGGCAAGTAACAAAAGATTTTTCAACCTTGTAGGAAACAATTGAAGAAGCTCTGTGGTGAGTTTGCTGGGGGAAGTTGTTTCCGTAACCAACCATGTAACTGGTGGCTCTAGGATTTTTTTCAATAATATAGTCCACCTGAATCAAAGAAAAATCGAACATTCATTAAAATCCAACCACTCAAGAGTCATTCATCGGTCTTTATTTCACCGAATCTAATTGAAGTTCATATAAATCTTTACCTTAGACTTGTCCATGGCATGAAGCTCATCCGGAGTGGCAGTACCGCGAGGACACTGAACGTTTTTCCCAGCAGTAGTAAGATAGTCAGCGTAGATAGTCATTAAAAAAGCAGCACTTGTAACAAACTGCAAATTGTTCCATCTTTGGTGGAAGAGAAGGCCACCAGGGGTTTTCTGAACATTTCGGCTACCCTTTCCAAGGCACGCACACATGAAGTAATCTTCCTTTTCTTGGAGTTGTTCAAACACTTCAGCATTTGCGTTAGCTTTCCCTTGCAATAAAAACTGAAATACAAAGCAGAATCAAAGTATTTAAGATCCAATGAAACAAATGACTAACTTTCGTAATATTATAATGCAATCAAGTATCAAAATAAAACAAAATGTATGTAGATAACGTCATAAATATAATGAGCGACAGACAATAGTGGGTACATATCTTTATATATAATAAGGCACCCCCAAATCGCCACATGGCGTCACCACAATTATTCTTGATTGTGATGCACCCACATCATCCCCCACATCATCACTATTTTCCATGTCATTGCATTATCATCGTCATGTCTCATCGTTATGTTTTGTGGTTCCTCACTTCAGACACAACTCTTTATGGAAAAATTTTATAACTACAACCAATGCAAAAGACACCTCACTTCCCAAGCGTTATTTTCCTTCTATATCAATAGCTTATATAATAATTCGTAGAAAGAGGCAAAAAAAAAAAAAAAAAAAAACTCACGGAAATTAAGATAAGAAGTTAGTTCGTAAAAAAAAAAAAAAAAACAAAAATGAAGTTAGCTAGAGGCAGAGTCTAATACTTCGATGCAACACAACACCTCAATGAAAATAAACCTCATTTAATGGTATACAATCTACAGTACAGATAGCGGCAAACTAAATGTCAACACGACACTTCAGGTACTAGCATAATCTTAGGACACATTTCGATGAGCGACAACATACATCCTGAGACACCATCTCCAAACAATCGTGCATTTTCATTCCACAAAAAATGAAATTGAAGCATCCATGGAATATTAATTGTGAGTTGACTCATCGCACATACATCTATATATGTACGTTGTAGTGTTCATAAGTCAATAAGCAAGAAATTGATGAAACTGTATGCAGATTGTCAACACTCAAGACAACAGTGAATCACTAAAGACAAGGTTGGAGTGGTTTGGATGATCAAAACAAAAAAAAAATTAAAGGTAGGTGGAAGTGGTCAAACAAAAAAAAATTGAAAATAAGGAAAAGAAATTTTGATCAATAAAAATTCGTACAATGGATGTCATCATAAAAGTGTAATTAGATTGTTATACTACTATATATGAAATACCTTAAAAGAAAGTTGGCGAACTGAGATCATGGTTCATCATGAGATGGTATCAATGGCATCGATTGAGGTTAAATAATGAAACATTAGTTTTTCATGGAGAAAAACCACACGGACATGGTGGGTGGTTGATATTCCAAAGGTTGCCTTCCCAACAAACATCCTTGACAAGAATCTGTTTGCTTCAGAAAATTGAAGGATTTCTAAATCATTCTTTGTAATCATTATCCTATATATTCAAGTTCAAGTGTGACTAACAAACGGTGATCCAACTATCTCAAATTTTAAGTGTATATTGTTTAGGAACGGTGCGATTAAAATGCAATCAGAGCATAATTGAAACAAAAATATCAAGTACAGAGGAGGAAGAAAGACGTCAAAGAAAAGGTTAAGAAGCCAACCAAAGCATAATTGAAGCAAAGGTTAAGTACACTATATGCTTTTTCTCTGACCAAGTTAATTTTTAATTCAAAGACTTAGTTGATAAATTTTGGTTGGCTTACTGCATATACAGTTGTAAAGAGCAACATATTGCATTAGTTGGTTTTGGTTTAAGACAACATGTTGAATTCTTAAACTTGGCGGGCACAAGAGAAATTCCTTATGTCCCCATTTTTCTCCAGTTGAGAAAAATCACAGGTAACGAAACAAATTCATACACATAAAACACTATTAGTAAGATACGTTTTTTAAAATTTTCATCATCCGGTGTGTATGCACCGGGTTAGAGGCTTGTATGTAGATAACATCATAAACTAGATTCAGTTTCCAAATCCAACAAAAGTATGATACATATACATCTAGATGAACCTTATATCGACCCTGCAAAGCAAAGCTACGCGCTACAGACAAGCATTATAAGCCTGCCATCCCAGCCCGGAACTAAAACTTGTACCCGTACCAAAATTGACTCAATTTTTCTCAATTCGTTCAGAATCCAACTAGTGACATGAGCTCAAAGATCCCTTAAAATTACTGTAAAAAAATGATCCACTGAACTTATCTAATTCCTCAACAAGCAACAGAACCAGTACCACCCATAAGATTTGGCTCATAACATAAAATGAATTAGCAAATAACACAAAATTTAAGATGGAAATACCAAAATTTAAGTTCTGCAAGTATTGAAGAACTCCTAGAGACGAAATAGCATGGTAAAGGACCAGTAGCAGTACCTTTGAAAGCGAGCTGGGTAGCATCTTCTCGAGGCGATTGCAACACAGGAGGAACCATTAAACTCGACATGATTATTATGATGATAATCAAACTTTTTTAAAACCTTTTTCTTCTTGATTTGAAATCTCTGGATAATTTGTTTTGACGGAGTAGAAAATGATAAATCGTCTTCTTTACTTTTACTGATGATAATATATGACTAACAAGAACTGTTGGGTAGAGCTGGGTAGCATTTCCTAACCCATGGTGCCAATTCCTAACGCACCAGCAAAATCATCTAATTCACAGCTCAAAGCCATTGCAACCACCAGTTTCAAACCCTAATTTCAAATCGTCTTCTCCGTAGAAACCCCCGATTGAACCACCAAACCCTAATTTCTATTCTTAACAGCAGCACCAAATCCACCTCCAATTACAGAAAACCCCCAATTCCTTCCGATTCACTTCTCAGCAGCACCAAATCCACCTCCAATTACAGAAAACCCTCAAAGCCATTGCAACCACCAGCTTCAAACCCTAATTTCAAATCGTCTTCTCCGTAGAAACCCCCGATTGAACCACCAAACCCTAATTTTTATTCTTAATAAAGACACCAAATCCACAAAATCCTCACTAATTCCAAACCTAGATCAACCTCAGACAACAACTTGCTCTTCTCAGATTCAAATCTAAACCCATTTAATTCACGGCACCAAAGTTAAAATCAAAACCCCACATCGAACCAGCAACTGGTAGCAGCACAATTCATGACTTCCCTGAGTCTGTGTTCTTCCCGACCAAGACCTAACCCAACCTAGGAGAACCATAAAAAGTAAATGGTTTGATTTTATGTAAAAGAATTAGGGTTTTTGAAGAGATTTGGTGAAGCAGGTGAAGAGAGGGAGAGGAGATTGCGATGATGAGTAAAGATGGGTTGAGTGAATTAGATTTTAAGTAATGCCGCCGGTCATCTGTGGAGTGTGGAGGAGACGAAGAGCAGAGGAGGAAAAAAAAAAGAGCAGAGGAGAGGAGGTGAGATGAAGATAGAGCAAAACAGATAGAGTTCGAGTGATTGAGGAGGGTTTGGTGAATGAAAATGATGGACGGACCAGATTTCGTTTGATCCACTCATACGGATTGAGAAAAGAATCTGACGGTTGAGATTGTATTTGTTAAACTCATACGGATTGAGAAGCATTTGTGTTTCTTTTTGTGCTAATATGAACTCATGTATTCGGTTTATTATCAACCTTCGACATGAAAAAAAAATCCAAAAAAATATTAATAAATTTAGGACATTATTATCGACATTCTCGATATAAAAAAATCCAAAAATGTATAAGAATGAAGCTTGAAAAATAAGAAGTGAATTCGATAATTGGCGTGTTTCTTTGTGCTTTCTCTTTATGCTTCGGGTTTGAATTTCGACTATTCACATAGGTCACGAAGTAAGTTCGAAGTTCTAGGAGGGTTTTAGAGTTCAAACTTAGCATGATACATCATCGAAATTGATAAATATGAATCCCAGTGTCGATTCGAACTTCAAATGCGTATAATGGCATACAAACTATGAAGTACGAAGCTCAGGAGAGTTCTCGACTTAAATAAATATGAATCTCAATGTCCATTCGAACTTCGTAAAGATGGAGCTCATGTGTCACTTCTAGCTTAAAGTGTGGCTCAACGGCATACGAACCATGAACTCTCAGTGTCCGAGTGGTTTTTAACTCCAAATTTAGTTGGATATATCATTGAAACTCGTAAAGATGGAGCTAATGTGTCACTTCTATCGGGATATTCTTCTAAACCTTAAACATACTCTTTTTTTGGAAACATCAATACTTAACCTGGATCTGAGATCGAAACCTGGCCGTGAGTTTACTACTCTAAGTCAGAAACTTGGTAAGAACGAATAAACCATCCATTTACAGGTAAGATTCCTTCGAAATATTCTACAAAACCTTTAAAAAAAAACCTATTTCTACATATTGTATGCATACCAGGCTCAAAAATCGAAACTTGGCCGTGAGTTGACTACTATAAGTCAGAAACTTGGTAAGAACGACTAATTCATCCATTTACAGGTAAGATTCCTTCGAGATATTCTACGAAACCTTAAAAAAAAAAAACCATATTTCTGCATATTGTATGCGTACCAGGATCCGAGATCGAAACCTGGCCGCGAGTTGACTACTCTAAGTCGAAACTTGGTAAGAATGACGAATCCATCCATATACAGGTAAGATTCCTTCGAGATATTCTACGAAACCTTAAACAAACCCTTTTATGCATAGATGTATGCATACCAGGCTCCGAGATCGAAACCTGGCCGCGAGTTGACTATTCTAAGTCAGAAACTTGGTAAGAATGACGAATCCATCCATTTACAGGTAAGATTCCTTCGAGATATTCTACGAAACCTTAAACAAACCCTATTTATGCATATATGTATGCATACCAAGGCTACGAGATCGAAACTCCGGCCGCGAGTTTGACTACTCTAAGTCGAAACTTGGTAAGAACGAAGAAACCATCCATTTACGGGTAAGATTCCTTCGATATATTATACTCTAAACCTAAAAAAACCCTATTTCTGCATATTGTATGTGTACCAGGCTCAAAAATCGAAACTTGGCCGTGAGTTGACTACTATAAGTCAGAAACTTGGTAAGAACGACGAATTCATCCATTTACAGGTAATATTCCTTCGATATATTCTACGAAACCTTAAAAAAATCCTATTTCTGCATATTGTATGCGTACCAGGATCCGAGATCGAAACCTGGCCGCGAGTTGACTACTCTAAGTCAGAAACTTGGTAAGAATGATGAATACATCCATTTACAGGTAAGATTCCTTCGAGATATTCTACGAAACCTTAAACAAACCCTATTTATGCATATATGTATGCATACCAGGCTCCGAGATCGAAACCTGGCCGCGAGTTGACTACTCTAAGTCAGAAACTTGGTAAGAACGAAGAAACCATCCATTTACAGGTAAGATTCCTTCGAAATATTCTACGAAACCTTAAACAAACCTTATTTTTGCATATTATATGCATACCAGGCTCAGAGATCGAAACCTGACCGCGAGTTGACTACTCTAAGTCAGAAACTTGGTAAGAATGAAGAAACCATCCATTTATAGGTAAGATTCCTTCGAAATATTCTACGAAACCTTAAACAAACCTTATTTCTGTATATTGTATGCATACCGGGCTCCAAGATCGAAACCTGGCCGCGAGTTGACTACTCTAAGTCAAAAACTTGGTAAAAATGACGAATCCATCCATTTACAGGTAAGATTCCTTCGGTATATTCTACGAAACCTTAAACAAACCTTACTTCTGCATATTCTATGTATAAAATGCTCCGAGATCGAAACCTGGTCGCGAGTTGACTACTCTAAGTCAGAAACTTGGTAAGAACGACGGATCCATCCATTTACATGTAAGATTCCTTCGAGATATTCTACAAAACCTTAAACAAACCTTATTTATGCATATTCTATGCATACCATGCTCCGAGATCGAAACCTGGCCGCGAGTTGACTACTCTAAGTCAGAAACTTGGTAAGAACGACGAATCCATCCATTATCAGAATTGGATAAGAAATATATCAGAATTGAACATCCCAGGTTCGAAGATTACCATAGTTAAAATGACCATATTACCCTTACTAGAAATAAAGGTAATAAATATTACGGAGATTGTGAAAATTACTAAACTATCCTTATACGAAATAAGAAAAGTAAATATTACAGAGATAGTGAAAATGATCATATTACCCTTCATGGAAATCATGCAATAAATATTATGGAGATTGTGATAGTGACCTGACTACCCTTATCGAAAAAAAAGTAAAGTAAATATTACTTGCTTGTGAAAATGACCATATTACCCTTCTTGGAAATTAATGCAATAAATATTATGAAGACTATGAAAATGACCAAAGACCACGCTTATCGGAAAATAAGTAAACTAAATATTATAAATTGTTAAAATCACCATATTACCCTTACTAGAAATAAAGGTAATAAATATTATGGAGACTGTGAAAATTACCGGACTACCCTTATCTAAAGTGAGTAAAGTAAATATTGAGATAGTGAAAAATGTATGTAATTATTTACAGAGAAAGCGTGTATGTGATTTTTTACAGAGAAAGCTTCGTCTTGCTTGCGTCTCGATCCCGAGCATTATTTTTGAGCATTACATTTTGTTTTACAACACTTATGAAGGGTTGTCATAAAGTTAGTGTATTAAAGAACCACAAACTTGACAGAACATGTAGTGTAGGTATGGTTAGTGGTGTAGACTTCCATACAGGAGGTTGAGGATCAAATCCCCCATCCGCATTTCTTCTAATATTCTATATTTTTACTTCAACAACACTTATAAGTGTTGTTATACATTTTTATTAAAAAAAGAAAAAAAAAAAAAGCCAAAACTTGTGAACGGTAAGGATGGTTGATGAGTTAGACGTCCATGTAGTAGATTCATGTTCGAATCTCCCCTATAACCTCATTTTTTCCAACATTATATATTCTTACTTCAACAACACTTATAAGTGTTGTTGTAGGTTTCTATTTAAAAAAAAAAGAAAAAAACCGAAACTTGTGAACTGAAAGGGTGGTTGATGAGCTAGACTTCCATGCAGTAGATTCATGTTCGAATCTCCCCTCTAACATTTTTTTCATTATCATATTTTTGTGTCCTTCAACAACACTTGTCAGAATTGTGATAGGCTAAGTTACTATATATATGGAACAGAGTTGTTATAGTTAAATGTTGTCACAACTGTTTTGCTTAAGGAGTTGTCGTTTGTTTTCTTAGCGCAACCCCTTGTTTCCTAAGGGTTGGCAGTGATGATATACGACAACTCTTCCTTTGAAACCAGTTGTAAAACATAGGACTTTCTACGATGTTTAGAAAAGTGTTGTAAATGTCCAGTTGTAGATGTATATTTTTCCCGTAGTGGTGACCATTAGGGCCGTGACCTTGATAGGGAAACTAGATAGCGAGCATGTTGGCATGTGCCAATGGCATGTGTGGCCGTTAGGGCCGTGACCTTGATAGGGAAACTAGCTAGCGAGCATGTTGGCATGTGCCAATGGTATGCGTGGCCGTTAAGGCCGTGACCTTGATAGGGAAACTAGCTAGCGAGCATGTTGGCATGTGCCAATGGTATGCGTGGCCGTTAAGGCCGTGACCTTGATAGGGAAACTAGCTAGCGAGCATGTTGGCATGTGCCAATGGCACGCGTGGCCGTTAGGGCCGTGTCTTTGGTAGAAAAAGCCGCTAGCGAGCATGTTGGCATGTGCCAATAGCATGCGGGGCCGTCAGGGCCGTGGCTTTGGTAGGGAAAGCCGCTAGCGAGCATGTTGGCATGTGCCAATAGCATGCGGGGCCGTTAGGGCCGTGGCTTTGGTAGGAAAAGCCGCTAGCGAGCATGTTGGCATGTGCCAATAAAATGCGGGGCCGTTAGGGCCGTGGCTTTGGTAGGGAAAGCCGCTAGCGAGCATGTTGGCATGTGCCAATAGCATGCGGGGCCGTTAGGGCCGTGGCTTTGGTAGGAAAATCCGCTAGCGAGCATGTTGGCATGTGCCAATAGCATGCGGGGCCGTTAGGGCCGTGGCTTTGGTAGGAAAAGCCGCTAGCGAGCATATTGGCATGTGCCATTGGCACGTACGGCCATGTTGACCTAGTTGCATGTTTTGCAAGCCTAGGGCGCTATATTTGGCATGTGCCAATGGCATAGCGGCTTAGTTTGGCATGGTTGCCAATGAATGTGACACGGAGTTTGGTTTTAGCGTTGTTGCCCATGGTGCGTGAAGATGCGGCTTGGTTTGGCGTTGTTGCCATGGTGCGCGCAGAGTGCGGCTTGGTTTGCATGGGCTGCCACGGTGCGCAGAGTACGGCTTGGTTTGGCATGGTTGCCGTGGTGCAGAGTGCGGCTTGGTTTGGCATGGTTGCCTTGGTGCGCAGAGTGCGGCTTGGTTTGGCGTGGTTGCCATGGTGCGCAGAGTGCGGCTTGGTTTGGCGTGGGCTGCCATGGTGCAGAGTGCGGCTTTAGTTTGGCATGGTTGCCATGGTGTGAGTGCTTGGCTTGGTTTGGCATGGTTGCCATGGTGCGCAGTATGCGGCTTGGTTTGGCGTTGTTGCCATGGTGCGCAGTATGCGGCTTGGTTTGGCGTAGTTGCCATGGTGCGCAGTATGCGGCTTGGTTTGGCGTAGTTGCCATGGTGCGCAGAGTGCGGCTTGGTTTTTGGAATTAGGGTTCTGTGTCGAAAACCCTAATTTGGTATTTTGAAAAAATACCCCTATTAATTATTTACACCTGAGTTAAATGCTCTTAGTTAAATGCGTTGCGGGTAACACTAGGTCATGGGTTTTTACGATTTTACCCCTTGTTTAGAAACCACCATCAACAACTGACTAACAACCAAATGATGCTGACGTGTTTATCCCTACAAATTTCATTATTCCTTCTCCTCCTATATCTGCCCATTCTTCTTCATCTTCTTCTTTTTTATTAAGTTCCCTTTCTCTTAATAAGAAGGCTTTGGATAGTGTGAATTTTTCTTCTCAAACTCTATTCGATATCATCAACTCTGCTCAATCATCCACTAATGACCCTTGCAAACTTCGCATTTGCTCTGCGTTAAGTAAACTTCTGTGCGAATTTCCCTCTGATAAAGCTACAAGGGATGAGATCCATTCTGAAAATGATCCAAGCTTCCTTCAGATACTCAGATCAATCCTTAAATCTAACGGATATTACTACACGGTACATTCGGTCCGGGACTGAGATAGGACCGTGTACCTGTACCTTCCTAGCCTCGGTTCCTATATTTTGGACCGGTACTTGTACCACCTTCCTCGGTTCGGTACAAAAATAGGTACGGTTCCACCGGTTCCAGGACGGTCCGCCGGTCCGTCTCGGTTCCTGTGCACCCTTAATAAAATCACCTCCATCTCCCAACCATCACTGGTTGCCTACGTGTCCTCAATATGTTGACTAAAGTAGTATTTCTAGAAGACCTCCACCATGTTCCTAAGAAACTCTACCCCAAAAGGGCCTTTCACCAAACCGGAAGGATGTGGATCAATTTCGAACAATGTCGAAACTTGATCCCATATACTACTTTAGTCAACATATCAGCTGGATTTTCTTTGGTATTGATCTTCACAAGTAGAATGTCTTTTTCTTCAAGAATTTCTCTCACCTCCACCAGGTTCCTAAGAACCTCTACCCCAAAAGGGCCTTTCACCAAACCGGAAGGATGTGGATCAATTTCGAACAATGTCGAAACTTGATCCCATATACTACTTTAGTCAACATATCAGCTGGATTTTCTTTGGTATTGATCTTCACAAGTAGAATGTTTTTTTCTTCAAGAATTTCTCTCACAAAGTGAAACCGTACGTCTATATGTCTGGTTCTAGCATGATGCACTTGATTCTTAGCCAAATAAATTTCACTTAGACTATCACAATACACAGGCAATTGGTCTTGCACAACTCCTAAGTCATCTAGCAAACCTTGTAACCATATAGCCTCCTTAAATGTCTGCATCACTTTGCCATATACTCCGCCTCCGTAGTTGAAAGCGCCACGATGATTGCAATATTGATCTCCAACTAACTGGTGCTCCTGCTATGGTAAATACATACCCTGTAGTTGAACGTCTCTTGTCCAAATCACCAGCATAGTTAGAATCCACATACCCAACACACAACTGATTGTTTCTTCTATCCTTCACAAACTCCAAGCCAACATAAAAGATACCTCAAAATCCATTTCACAGCATGCCATGTCCCTTACCAGGATAATGCATACAACGGCTGACCATACTAACTGCATGTGAAATGTCCGGCGTTGTACATACCATCATATACATCAAGCTACCAACAACCTCAGCATATGGGACTTGGGCTGTATAATTTCGTTCTTCTTTAGTAGTGGGAGACATACGAGCATTCAACTTAAAATGAGCAGCAAGGGGAGTACTTACGGATTTAGTTCCTTCGTAGACACCAAACTTCTATAACACTTTCTTCAAATATGCCTTCGAGACAAACAAACCTTACCCTTCTCTCTGTCACGTTGAATCTCCATAACAAGAATCTTCTTAGCCTCTCCCAGATCTTTCATCTCAAACTCAGATGACAACTTGCACTTCAAATTATCAATCTCTTTCTTGTAATTCGATGCAATCAGCATATCATCGACATACAAGAGTAAATATATGAAAGACCCATCACGTAGATTCTTGAAGTATACACAATGGTCATAGTAACTTCTTGTGTATGTTTGGCTTATCATAAAGCGGTCAAATCGCTTGTACCATTGTCTTGAGGTTGCTTTCACCCGCACAATGATCTCTTTAGTTTACATACACAATCTTCTTTTCCAGCAACCTTGAACCCACTCGGCTGAGTCATATAGATCTCCTCTTCTAGATCACCATGCAAGAACGTCGTCTTAACATCTAGCTGAACTAGGTCTAAATCATATTGTGCTATCAAGGCCAACAAAATACGGATTGATGAGTGTTTTATCACCGGAGAGAACACCTCATTGTATTCAATCCCTTCTCTTTGGGCATAACCTTTTGCAACTAACCTTGCCTTGTAGCGTACTTGATTCACCGAAGATCCTTCTTTATTAGCATATACCCACTTGCACCCTATGGCCTTCTTACCGTTCATAAGCTTCATAAGAATCCATGTGCCATTCTTGTAAAGAGACTCCATCTCGTCCTTCATTGCTCCTTCCCATTCTTTACACTCTCCACTGCGTACAGATTCTAAATAGGAAGTATGAGTACCATCTTCAACAATTGATAATGCATAAGCAATGTAATCATTCATCCAATCAGGCTTCCTGGTTGATCTTCTCGGTTTGCTGGTTGCTATGGTCTCCGTGACCGTAGCTTCTGTATCTTCTACTGACTCTTGTTCCTCTTCCTCAATAGTGTCACTATCATTTGGAACTTCATTAGTTACCTCTCTTGCAGACCCAATGTGTTCATAGGTATTCGAATGCATATCTGAGACTTAAGCTGGATTTGGTGGAGTTACATCAATCTCCACTGTTGCAAAGGCTCATTAGTATTAGTGTGTTCTCCTTTGTCAAGAACCCAAAGACTTCTCCACCTGTCAAGAACCCAAAGACTTTACCATAGACATCTCATCAAATATGACATCTCTACTCATGACTATCTTCTTCTTAACTGGATTCCAAATTTTGAACCCTTTCACTCCACTTTTCATACCCACAAAGATTCCTTTCACAGCACGGCTATCAAGCTTGTTTTCACTAACATGATACCACACAGGACAACCAAAGATATGAATTGAGTCATAATCATAAGCTGGTTTACCAAACCACTTATCCATAGGAGTTTTACCTTCTAATGCAAATTGATGGCAACCTATTAATGAGGAAGCACGCATATGTAACTGCCTCAGCCCAAAACGCTTTACCTAATCCAACATTAGATAACATACATCGTACCTTCTCCTGCAAAGTACGATTCATTAGTTTAGCTACCCCATCTACATTGCGGTGTCTTCTTAAGCGTGAAGTGCCTCTTTATCCCCTCATCCCGACATACTTGCAAGATAGGATCACTCTTGTACTCTCCACCATTGTCCGAACGTAGTACTTTGATTTTTCTGCCAGTTTGAGTCTTAGTTGCCTTTTTCCATCTGACAAAGATTTCTAGGACTTCATCATTATGCCTCATGGTGTACACCCATACGCGCCTAGAATAATCATCAATGAATAACACAAACCAATGTTTCCCTCCTAATGATGCATTCTTGGAAGGACCCCAAACATCTGAGTGAACATAGTCAAGAACTCCACTAGTATTGTGGATAGCTGTGCCAATGCTTGTTCTTGTTTTCTTGCCCTTATCAAAATGTTCACAAAATGCTAACTTTCAGGCAATAGCACCTTTCAACAAGTCTTGTTGAATCAAACTATGCAACGACTTGTCACCTGGATGTGCAAGTCTCATGTGCCATAGCTTTATCTTCTAGGTAGCTGCACTCTCGATGTGTTCGAGAAATAGACACATCTCTTGTTGTTGTACTCCCAATCAAGTAAAGTACAAGTTATGATGCGTGTGCCCTTCATGATTACCATAGATCCGTAGAGATTACCTTTAGAATACCATTTTCGGTGACTATCTTATAGCCCTTAGCTACTAAAGTTCCGAGTGAAATCGATTCTTTTTTATGGCAGTACAAATCTTACCTCCTTGACTCTCTAACCATACCATCATGCATCTTGATACTGAACACTACCAATCCCAATCACCCTGCAGGTATATTGTTTCCCACGTCCTTCTCCATCAAGCTCTTCAAAACTTGAGAACCGGTAACAATATGGACATATATGATATGTTGCTCCAAAGATCTAATACCCATGTACCATCTTGTAATAGCACAAGCTGATGGTGTCACAGTTAGCGAGAAATCAAAAGCATCATTTGATTCTTCATTACCTTTTGCAATGTTCACCTCGGTCTTGTTGTTATCTCCTTCTCTTTCCTTACGCTTAGGATAATCCTTAGCCCAATGACCGAAATCATGACACCAAGCACACTCATCTTTCTGCCGTCGCGTTCTACTCTTAGAACGTCCTCTACCTTTCCCATAACCATCATTCTTCCTTCTCCTGTCTATTGAACGACCTCTTGCAAGAAGCAAGTCATTGTTCGCTTCACTTGCAAGGTCTTAACAATCCATCTTCCTGAACTCCTCACTACGCAATGCTGTAGTGACCTATGCATATGTCATCTTGTCCTTACCGTGCATTAATTCTTTAATCACGGGTTCATACTTTTCAGGAAGAGAGTTTATCAGACACAAAGCTTGTTTCCCGTCGTTGATGTTCTCATCGTAGTTAACCAACTCAGCAAGAAGTTTATTATATGAATCTAGGTGCTCGGGTTAGAGTTGCACCTCTCTTCCCGTTATAGCGATACAAATTCCTTTTAAGATGTATCCTTTGCCACGTTCTTCACAAGGTATTCCTTCTCTAGCTTTTCGAGAGATCCTTAGCTGAAGTCTCGTGCTGATAATTAACTCTAACTACAGTTGCTAAACACCCTCGTATCGAAGAAAGACACAATTTATTCATCTTGTTCCACTGCTTATCAGACATCTCCACTGGCTGACCTTCTAGAGCTTCATCTAGGTCAAGATGAACAAGAGCATCCATTACGTCCGTTCTCCATAAACGAAAGTTATTGGTTCCTGTAAACTTTTCTACCTTGAGTTGTGATCTATGTGAATGAAGTATTTCTTCTTTTGTTTGTTTATCTTTATTTGTGGGATCCGAATGTTCTCTAAAGGATTTTCGGATCTTCGTCCCCAAATCAAACATTGTTCACAAATAACCAAATATAGATAAAAAAACAGAACCTTTGAGATTAGTATTACCTCAAGGAATCTTGGAAAAAAAATACCTTCACTTCAAATGCAATCTGAGTACCCGTATCCAAGAGCGTCTCCTTGCTCTGATACCAATTGTTGCGCCAAAGCCTGCGAAAGCGTTAGCTTTGCACTACTACTAGGTATCTCAATCTCGCCAAAAACACAATCACACACACAAGAAGAACAAGTATTTAACGAGGTTGAATCCTCGGGAAGGAATAAGCAATTTTATATATCACCGTATAGGTTGGAATATACAAAGCCTAAGCAGAGAAGAAGAGAACTCTTACTAGTTCTGGTGTATTGTCTCTATTTCTCTCTATGGCTATTTATACACATCAATAGGACTTGACACATTCCTTAACAAGGATTACTTTCCTACAAGTATAGGGTTTCCTAACTTAGCTCTAAGAGACAAACCTCTTAAGTTGCTATACTTAGGACACAAGTACTTGGTTTCCTTAACCAACTAGATTTCCTAATCTAGACCTTGACCGACCTACCAACAAAACCATGTATAAAATTCCAGGGATTCAAGCTTTGAACTTCCTATGTTTTCCAAAGGAAGACCCACGCCGACTCTTATTACTGATGATGATTCCGTAGTCGAACAGGAAGCATTGTTTTCGAGGATGTTGATGAATATTCCGTCAGGAGACCGCAATAATGAAGATTCCGTTGTTCCAGAGCATCACCGATTATACGAAACACAACAAGAACAACTATTAAAGCTAAGATGAACAACTTTAAAAGAGGAAACGAAACCACCAAATAGATGTAATTATCTTATTACCAAAAGGTAAGTAGAAAATATAATAAACTAAACTAGGAAATCAGCTAGCAGATAAATCCCAAAATTATAATATACCTTAAGTTGTGAATCACTTACAAACATCAAGCAAATAAGTTACTTGATTCCCATTCCCAGTACATTATTTGAACATAAATCACCCTCAAATAAGTTAGATTATCAATTTTGTTAGTTAATTGCAGAGAACATGTAATCTGCTTTTCGATTCACTATCACAAAACAAACAAAATGCAATAAATTAAATCAAACAAAGAGCAGTAATCTAGAGCAAACCTATATTGTGTTAGGCGCTAGGCTAGGCGAGGTTGCCAAGCCCTTCGCCTTGTGCCTTGGGCGCCTTTCACAACATAGGCGCCAAAAATTAAAAAAATTAAAACCAAAAAAAAAAAAAAAAAAAGAATCATAAGAAGAAGAAGATTACATGGAAATTTGAGCTCCGCAGTTGAATTTTAAGAGATCTCCACTACTCATGTGTAGTGACTTACTTCCATCATCGACAAAGAAGTTTCTTGACTTCCGATTCTCCCGCGCAGGATGCCCGGAAGAAGATCCTCCAAGTACGGTGGATTCACTGGAACATAAATCGCATTCAATATGAATTCCTCAACCTTAACTCTTTCCTTGTCAAACTACAAAGGGAATAAAAAATTCATATTAGCAATCAAATTACTCAGACCCACTCTTAGAAAATCAAGCACAAAATATGTACCATTTCGTGTGTAATGTCTTTCCCAGGTTGCACCTCTTGGTGCTATAACGCTCCGTATGAGAGAAGGTCTTCGCACTGCATATCCTCTGGGTGCTTCCTTACTTTTGCCATAGTTACTAAACAAACAAAACAACAACTCAATATCTGTCATCAAAACAGACCCCAATACATGATACATAAACAATAGCAATATGCAATAGGTCTGTAATTAAAATAAAGTGGAAATTTCTGTGTAGCCCATGTTTGGTTTATCTCTCTTTAAGTAGCCCATCAATAAGATTACTTATATGTGTAGCCAAATCTAATAGATTAACGGTTTAGATTACTTGGATTAGTTTGGTTTTAGATTTCCAAAATCTGGTTTGGACTAAATTAACCTTTTTTTAATTATGTATTTTTAACGAAAATACAAATACCATAATATGCTGGATAAAGTTAGTCGTGGGAGTAGTCATAGGCGTGTATTGAGGCTACACATATGGGGGCGTTTTTTGTGCGAGTTAGTTTCTTTATTAGGCGAGTTCGTTTTGTGCGAGTTTATCACCCTTTATTATTTTGTTTCTCAACTTTGTTTGGAAAGTTTTGGTTTATTCTAAAAACTAAAACGTGAGTTTGGTCTTGGTTTATTCTCATCTTTATTCTCTTTCTTTCATATTATCGCCATTCATAATCGTGAAGTTGTTCTAAGAGATCTTTCGAAGTAATCGGAAATATATTCCAGGATTGTAAGAGTTTTGTGTGTGTATTTTCCCTACTTCTTTAATCGGTTAAGTTATTATCACGACTAACGGTGGTGATATTTGTTTGATTTTTGGGTTTTAGGGTTAGTATCTTATAATTGTATTTTTCACGAGTTCTTTAATCTTTGTAGATTGTTGTTTTCGGTATTGAGTTGATATTTATCGTTTTGATTTATTTTACCGGGAATGGAGGCGAGTGTTGAAGTTATTTTCTCTTTGAAGATGAATCGTTGCCTTTAGTGTGACGAAATCTACCACTATTGAAACATTGAAGACTGTTGTATGTGGCGGTGGACTACATTTTGAATCCTTGGTCGAGTCGTTTCGTTTTGAAGGGGCAATGCAATCAAGTGTATGTTGATTCTGATTTTGCGCTCCTTTTGGTGTTTGAAAGATTTTTATGAGAGGTGTAGCAACTTTTAACCTTTTACTCGAGAGATTTGTTTGTCCCTCAACCCCCATGTCGCTTTGCACCATGCCCAAATCCTATTCCTACTTCTTGTTCGGATAAAAATCCTACCACAGTTCAAGCTAGAGGGCCACGCGTAGTTTCTCCGTTTGAAGGATGCGAGCTAAAAAAATATTTTGAGGGTTCCCAAGCTGGTGTGAAGCAAAGAAGAGCAAGTTGTGGAAACAAGCAATAATCAGGGTCGGACAAATCTTTTACAATGGTGTTCGGGAGGTTAGGAATGTTGTTGCCATGGTATGTTTTGAGAATGGCC
The DNA here is from genome assembly GCA_023531295.1 of Papaver armeniacum. Classification (NCBI taxonomy): domain Eukaryota; kingdom Viridiplantae; phylum Streptophyta; class Magnoliopsida; order Ranunculales; family Papaveraceae; genus Papaver; species Papaver armeniacum. Next base: position 386,028 of record JAJJWW010011058.1, read on the forward strand.
ATGAACTTTGATAGCAAGAAAAGAAAGAGTGAACCTTCTAGGTATACCGTTCGATGCAAAAATTGGAAAAGCTTCTTTGGATGTTTATGGGAGTTCCATGCCAAATCGATCACTAAAGATAATAAAATTTTTGAGGTATTTTTTCCTTAAATTTATGTTTTTTTTTTTAAAGTTTTGTCATTCCTTTTTTTTCATATTTAAGTGGTCTTATCAAGTTTGTTTTTTTCCAATGGGATCTTGTTTATTATATGAATTTGTCGGGTAATGAGATATGTTAAGGATCATACTTGTGGCGCTGGATATAGGAAAGTAAAGCATGCGTTCGGCCAAGTTTGTAAAACAAGTTATCAATGAACAAGTTAGAAACTACCCATTGATATCACCCAAAGAAGATTATAAGTGATTTCAAGACGATTATGAATTAAATCTCCCATATCGGCAAGCTTACAATGGGATTAAATTGGTTCATAAAGATATGTATGGTGATGATGTGAAAGCTTATACAGACTTGGTGTGGTATGTTAAAAAAGTAGAGAAACAAATGAAGGTTCCGTTATCGATTTTCATATGATGATTCTACCCAAGAGTTTGAAAGATTGTTTCTTGCATATGGTGCATTGATCAAGGGTTTGAATTTTGCCGTCAATGTTGTATTTAGATGCCACGTTCATAAGGTGAGGTTCAAAAGGTTGTTTAATGGCCGCAACCTGCGAAGAATGGCAATGATGGTACGGTTTTCTCTAGCCTATTTACACACTTTTATATTTCCAGACATTATTAATAATCTCGATAAATTGATTTTTCACCTTTTTGTGAAGATTATGATATTGTTATTTATCACATTTTTGGAACAACGGTGTTAGTCATTTGTATTATCACAACCCAAATAGCACTTCATTGCTTCAAATTTTGGTACATATCGTTTCTCTAATTCCAATACTTTTTATAACTTTGTAGAGTTCTATCCTATTGCATATGGTATATGCTCTCATGAAGATGGTCCAAACTGGGTTTGGTTTTTGAAAAATCTAAAAAAGGTTGTCAAAGGGAGGCAGATAGTTTTTCTTTCCGATCAAGGAACAGGGTTATTGTTTGCTGTTCCTAAAGTTTTCCCAGATGCGTACCATTCTTATTGCTATTACCACATGAAGCAAAAGATACCTTTCCACGGAGATGATCAATTGTATCCTCATGTTCTAAACCATGGAGGCACTGCGCTGTGTACGCCTTGACGGAAGGTAAAGATTATATCTGAGTTTGCCATGTTATGACCAATCTCCATTTATTGATTTTTTTTTTTTAATTTGGATAAAGGTGGGTATAATTCAGTGTGAAAGCTCTAATTGATTTGGAATGTGGCCACGTTGTGAGATGGATGGAGAAGCAAGGACAGAGCATTGGTCTAATGCATTTTTCGAATTTTGTAGGTACGGTGTGAGGTTGCTTCAAGTGCCCATTTGAATCTGTCAATAATTGGGTGAAGGATGAGAAGAGGATCGTATCGGCTCTCGTTAATACTATTAGAATGAAACTCATGGAACTGATCCATAAGCGTCATAAGATTTCCGAGACTATGACAAGTCGCTTGACTCAGGATTATGAAAACAAGTTAAAAGAACTTACAGATGAAGGTAACTCTTGGATTGTTATACTGCTGAGGATACTTTGTTTGAAGTTGTTCGAGATCACCGTTATCTTGTCAATTTGGAGACTTTTCACTTGTTCTTGCAATAGGTGGAAGGTTTATGGATTTCCTTGCAGCCATGCTATTCAATGCATATTGTTGTGCGGAAAACAAGTATATGACTTTGTTCACCGTATTTCACATCTAATGGTACAAAACTCTTTATTCTTTCGCTATCCATCTGTTTCAGCATTCCGAGAAAGAGAATGAGTCATCACGACAATGTGCGAGTTATTCCTCCTCTCATTAAAAAGGTTGGGCGTCCAAAAGATAGCGTTTTCACCAAAATATGTGAAGATGAAGAGTGAGAAGAGAAAGATTAGATGCGGAAGCTGCAAGAGGCTATCGAATCATACATGAATAACTTGCCCGAATCGGGAAGTGCATGATTTTTACGGGATATGATTTCTTTGTTATTTTTAGCTTTAGAAAAAGGTTTCTACTTTGATTTTTAGTTTCATTCTTAGTTGTTTTGATTATCTCGGTACATTTTTACGACACAAAGTTATCATATCGAGAAATTTAAAGTTTGCTTTCCTTCATTAAAGGTTTGACAACATATATAACCACTATTGACAACATATTACATCAATGCGTAAATGATATTACGAAAAAAGTAAAAAACAGAAAGCTGCTGCTGTTGTGAATAAATGGTACAATCCATTAAGTATTATGTACGATCATCATATTAAGATTTGTGATAATTTCAGTTTTCCATGGACTTGGAAATGTGATATAAGTACTTATCCATGGTCATAGATATGCGATAAATGTACTTATCCATTACTATGATGTGATATAATGATGATTCCATTTCTTTGTAATGTTACGTAATAGAGCGATAGTTAGCGTATTTGAGAACACCAACATCTAAATTTCGGAAAAAACAGCAAAATAAGTTTCTTTGAAATGAGATCGCTTGAACCGAAAACAGCAAAATAAGCTTCAGCAACATTAGATGATCATGCAAGTATCTTGAGTTTTAAACCAAAACAAAAAGACTACAAACTTTATTTGAACCGTGCTGTCAGTCAAAGGAAAACCACATTCCTAAGGAAGATTGCTATGATCCATATCGGTCACTAGTTTAACTCATCTTGATCCGCTTTTCTTTAATTTTACACAGCACTTCGCTTCTTTCCCGAGGAGACTATCTTCTCCTCTCATGATACGTTTCATAAAGTAGCATACGAAAAGTAGACAATCGATTTCTCATTGAGTGCAAACAGGTTCAGAAAAAGGTGTGTCCACAATTTCGTCGATCTCTGGCGAGATGCTAGCTCGATGATTCATATTTCTTTGCCTAATAGGATGAATACAAGCATCCATCATGAGTTTCGCAGTAGTCTTGCATGCCTTTTTGGTGTAAAAATTCGTTAAGGAATTGTAGTGCTTCCAACGGTGGTGGAGAAATTGAAGTGTAGAAGCGTCCGGTCTTGGTGATCTTGTAAATATTGGTATGAGCAGTTCTGTCACATAAATGCAGGATACATAGGATGAAGTCGCGGATATATTCATTAACTTGAAGCAAAAGATAATGTAATACTTATATTTTGCTCATTTTATATGTCAATGAAGATGGTAAATTATAGTTTTCAAGGCATTAAGTAAATGAAATGAACATAATCTAAGATACTAGTATTTGAACATGAAAATTCAGGTGAATTTGGAAAACACAATTTATCACGTATTCAAAATTCTAAAAAATTCAATTATCACATCAGTCATCATGTTTCATACAATTTATCTCAAACTATATGCCTAACGAATGCGAGTATCTTACCCGATTTGTTGCCTTTGTTTTTGGGTTTCAGCAATATCATTTTACAGTTTTAATCATAGGAATATGTATATTTTGCTCATTTTATATGTCAATGAAGTTGAAAACTATAATTTTCATTAAGTAAATGAAATGAACATAATCTAAGATACTAGTAATTGAACATGCAAATTAAGGTGAATTTGGAAAACACAATTTATCACGTCTTCAAAACTCTTAAAATTCAATTATCACATCAGGCATCATGTTTCATACAATTTATCTCAAACTATATGCCTAACGAATGCCGATAGCTTACCCGATTTATTGCCTTTGTTTTGCGGTTTATTTACATTCCTTACTTGCTTTTGGTTTTCCAGATTTCTTACTCGTTTTCATTTTCATAGGCGCTTCACAAAATCATCGGTATCATTGGATTGTTACAAAACGACATCTTTATCACGATGTTTCACCATCTCCTGGTATTCCAATTCAAAATTTAGAACACAAGATCAAAAAAAACTGATGATTTTGGTTGACAGTGAACAAAGCAAAACAGTCCCAGAAATGACATATAACAATAATAGTATTAACTCATCAAATTAAGTAAATCTTTCAACTTATATGATCAAGAAAAACCCATTTAATCATGATTATCACACATGCATGACTGAATCATTTTTGATTTGTTTAAAGTGAACAACATCAAGATGGTGATAAAGTATCTTTTGCTGAGACATCTTTAGCAAACATAAATCATACTCAACTGAAGTATCCCGTTAATGTGATTTCATCCGCTTTGTGTTGATGTTGATGCTGTTTTGTATTTTTTCCAGTGAAAGTAGAGAAGAATGTTGGAAGAGAAGAAAGAAGAAGAGAAGAAAGAAGAAGGACGATAATAACTAGGTGCGGCAATTGTTGGGATTATCCTAAATTGAAGGGTGGCTGCCAGTTTTCACGCTAGTCTATTTTGGGTCAATTTTTTTAACTTTTTTCACGGTAACTAATTTAGGATAATTACTTTTTTTTTGGGATAATTTCTTTTTTCAAAATTAGGATAATTACTGTTACCGAAGGTTATTATAGTAAAATTACTAGTAATAAAACTAATGATGGGCTTCATATATAAGGTATCTTAATGGTGGGTTTCATATATTAAAAATAAGAGAAATGGGCTAGAGATATTTTCTCCCTTAAAATAAATGAATGAAACAAGAATCACCTGTAACGACGCATTTTGCTCCAGGTATTATAATTTCTTTGTTTGGACAAGCACCGTATTTAATCGGATACGTCGATTGCATCTCAAGATAATACCGAAAAAAATAATAATAATAAATTAAACAGGAAATTTAGAAGAAAAAACAAAGACAGACAATTTAAAAAAATAAGAGAGACAAATTAGGGAAACTCACCTTGAAAGCAACATATTCATCGGTTTTGTTAGTTAATTGCAGAGAACATGAACTACGCTTTTTCAATTCGACTATCACAAACGCATTAAAAAATCAAACCAAATTAGTAAACTAGGGCAAACAATTAACAAAATCAAAATCACAAAAGCAAACACAAAACGAAAGAAAGAAGACACTTACATGGAAATTTGAGCTCTGTTGGTCGAATATCTAAGTATTCCCTGCTACTCATACTTCTAATAAGTAGGACTGCTGGATAGTTTCTCACTGTTGTAATAATAAGTATAATACGTGGAGGAAGAATTAAGCGAAGAAAAACCCTAGACTCTTGTAGACTCACAATGGGAAGGAAGAAATAAAGAAGAAAGAGCCTATACTAGGAATTAACTAAGGGACGTCCATATGGGTACCCGATTACCTGGAACCAAACTGTAATAGTGAAATCGGCTCTGTCTTCTAACATCGGACCCGTTAACTATTTTAATGTCCGATGGGTAGAAGATCCGTCAAAACTCGGTGGATAGCCGTTGGATGCCAAATTACTTGATTCGTTGATTTTCTTTTGATTTCAAACTTGTTTTCTATTTTATTAATATTTAGTATCCGGTCCGCGAGTTATAACCCCAAAGGTGTCACTATCCATCCACAAAAAACCCATCAAAACAAAAGTAACACAAAAACCCCAACAAAAAAAAAGTTACTCGCGGTTGATGAAACCAAAATTTGGTTTCATCATAAAATTTGATGAAACCCCAAAGAATTTGATGAAACCAAATTTTGGTTTCATCATAAAATTTGATGAAACCAATTTTGAAATTTGGGGTTTTTTGTATCAATTTTTAAAAATTTGGGGTTTTTGTATCAAGTTTGTTTAAGATGGAGTTTTAATGGATCCCAACATTTGAGTGGGGTTTTTATGACTAGTTTGGTCACCTGGGGTTTTTGCACCACAAGTTTGGTCACCTTGGGTTTTTATGACTAGTTTTGTTTAGTATCTAAAGACTTAAAGTCCTAGACAAATAAAACTCCCACGTTGAACGGTGAGGAAACTCTCGTTTCCACTACACCAAAACCAGGATTTTGTAACAAGTGCAACTGTCATGAGTTTATTTTTCAGTCACAGATACACCTGTGATAAGTCCTGCAACAATTATAACTGTTATTAAATTTTGTATTCGTGATAATAATTAGGAATATTAAATTCTTTTATTAGTCACAATAATATTTGTTGACAATTTCTGAACAATCACAATTATAATTCAAAGTGATGATTCCACCCAAATATTTCACAACATCTAAAACAACCCCAAAATTATAACACTTTGAATTTTACTTGTCACTAATTTTCCCACATTTGTACAAACTAACAATTATATTTCATTTCTATAAATCAAAATATATTTTTCTTTTTCTTTTTAATTTTCTTAATATTAGAAAACAGGATCAAGACGAAGTCAACAAGTCATGACTTTATAGAAATTTGACTTTGACATATCTGCTTCTTCCGAAGACGGTGAAAATTACCAGACACCCTTATCGGAATAAGCGCTATGATAAAAATTAGAAGATTGTGAAAATGACCAGACTACCCTTATCGGAAATAAATAAAGTAAATATTAGAGCATCGTTAAAATTACCATATTACCCTTAATTGAAAAAAGTGCAACAAAATATTATGTAGACTGTGAAAATGACCAGATTACCCTTATAAGAAATAAGTGAAGTAAATATTACATACTGTGAAAATGACCATATTACCCTTAATGAAATTAGTGGAATAAATATTGTGGAAACTGTGAAAATGACCAGACTACCCTTATCGGAAATAAGTAAAGTAAATATTACAGACTATGAAAATAACCATAAGTAAAGAAAATATTACAGACCGTGAAAATGACCATCTTACCCTTACTAGAAATAATGGAGACTGTGGAAATGACAAAACTACCCTTATCGGAAATAAGTAAAGGAAATATTACACATTTTGAAAACGACCATATTACCCTTACTGTGAAAATGACCATATTACCCTTACTAGAAATAAGTGCAATAAATATCATGGATACTATGAAAATGACTATATTATACTTACAAGAAATAAGTGCAATAAATATCATGGAGACTATGAAAATGACCAAACTACCCTTATCAGAAATAACTAAGGTAAATATTACATACTATGGAAATGACTATTTCACCCTTACTGGAAATAAGTGTAATAAATATTCTGGAGACTATGAAAATTACCAGACTACCCTTATCGTAAATAAGTAAAGTAAAATATTATTGATGTGAAAATGACCATATTACCCTTCATCGAAATAAATACAATAAATATCATGGAGACAATGACAATGACCAAACTACCCTTATCAAAAATAAGTAAAGTAAACATTACAGACTGAAAATGACCATATTACCCTTACTGGAAATAAGTGCAATAAATATCATGGAGACTATGAAAATTATCAAACTACACTTATCAAAAATAAGTAAAGTAAATATTACAGACTATGAAAATGACCACTTTACCCTTATTGGAAACATATGCAATAAATATTATGGAGACAGGAGAAAATGACCAGACTACCCTTATTGGAAATAAGTAAAGTAAATATTACAGACTGTGAAAATGACAATATTACCCTTACTTGAAATTAGTGCAATAAATATTATTTAGAATGTGAAAATGACCAAGACTACGCTTATTAAAAATATGTAAAGTTAATATTTCAGACTGTGAGAATGACCATATTACCCTTACTAGAAATTAATGCAATAAACATCATGGAGACTATAAAATGACCAAACTGCCCTTATCAAAAATAAGTCAAGTAAATATTATAGTCCAGTGAAAATGACCATTTTACCCTTACTGGAAAAAAGGTTAATAAATGTCATAGAGACTGTGAAAATGACCAAACTACCCTTATCAGAAATAAGTAAAGTAAATATTACAAACTATGGATATTATAAACTATGAAAATGACCATTTTACCCTTTACTTATTTCCAATAAGTGGTAGTATGGTCATTTTCACAGTCTCCATAATATTTATTGCACTTTTTTTCAATAAGGGTAATATGTCATTTTCACAGTCTTTAACATTACTCTATTTATTTCTGATAAAGGTAATATGGTCATTTTCACTGTCTCCATAATATTTATTGCACTTTTTTCCAATAAGGTTAATATGGTCATTTTCATTGTCTGTAAGAATTACTTTACTTATTTCCGATAAGGGTACTATGGTCATTTTCCTTTGTCTCCATAATATTTATTGCACTTTTTCTCCAATAAGGGTAATATGGTCATATTCACAGTATGTAAGAATTACTTTACTTATTTCCGATAAGGGTAGTATGGTCATTTTCACGATCTCCATAATATTTATTGCACTTTATTCAATAAGGGTAATATGGTCATTTTCACAGTTTGTAACATTTACTTTACTTATTTCCGATAAGGGTAGTATGGTCATTTTCACAGTCTCCATAATATTTATTACACTTTTTTCCAATAAGGGTAATATGGTCATTTTCACAGTCTGTAAGAATTACTTTACTCATTTCCGATAAGGGTAGTATGGTCATTTCACAGTCTCCGTAATATTTATTGCATTTTTTTCCAATAAGGGTAATATGGTCATTTTCACATCATGTAAGAATTACTTTACTTATTTCCGATAAGGGTAGTATGGTCATTTTCACAGTCTGCATAATACTAATTGCACTTTTTTTCCAATAATGGTAATATGGTCATTTTCACAGTCTATAAGAATTACTTTACTTATTTGTGATAAGGGTAGTATCGTCATTTTCACATTCTCCATAATATTTATTGCACTTTTTTCCAATAAGGGTACTATGGTCGTTTTCACAATCTGCAATATTTACTTTACTTATTTTTGATAAGGTTAGTATAGTCATTTTCACAGTCTCCATAATATTTATTGCATTTTTCCAATAAGGGTAATATGGTCATTTTCACAGTCTCTAAGAATAATTTACTTATTTCCGATAAGGGTAACTTTAGTAATCTTTGAACCTGTGATGTTCAATTATGATATATTTCGTCTCCAGTTCACCCGAAAGAGAAACTCAGCTTTACCTCTAGTAATCTTTGAACCTGTGATGTTCAATTATGATATATTTCGGCTCCAGTTCATCCGAAAGAGAAACTCAGCTCTACCTCTAGTAATATTTGAACTTGTGATGTTCAATTCAGATATATTTCGTCTCCAGCTCATCCGAACGAGAAACTCAGGTCTAACTTTAGTAATCCATGAACCTGTGATGTTCAATTATGATATATTTCGTCTCCAGTTCACCCGAACGAGAAACTCGAGTCTAACTTTAGTAATATTTGAACTGTGATGTTCAATTATGATATATTTCGGCTCGAGTTCATCCGAAAGAGAAACTCGACTCTACCTCTAGTAATATTTGAACTCGTGATGTTCAATTCGGATATATTTCGTCTCCAGTTCACCCGAACGAGAAACACAGTCTAACTTTAGTAATCTTTGAACCTTGTGATGTTCAATTATGATATATTTCGTCTCCGGTTCATCCGAAAGAGAAACTCAGCTCTACCTCTAGTAATATTTGAACTGTGATGTTCAATTCGAAGATATATTTCGGCTCCAGTTCCCGAACGAGAAACTCGAGTCTAACTTTAGTAATATTTGAACTGTGATGTTCAATTATGATATATTTGGCTCCAGTTCATCCGAAAGAGAAACTCAGCTCTACCTCTAGTAATATTTGAACATGTGATGTTCAATTCAGATATATTTCGTCTCAGTTCACCCGAACGAGAAACGTAGGTCTAACTTTAGTAATCTTTGAACCTGTGATGTTCAATTATGATATATTTCGTCTCTAGTTCATCCGAAAGAGAAACTCAGCTCTACCTCTAGTAATATTTGAACTGTGATGTTCAATTCGGATATATTTCGGCTCCGAGTTCACCCGAACGAGAAACTCGAGTCTAACTTTAGTAATCTTTGAACTGTGATGTTCAATTATGATATTTTTCGTCTCCAGTTCATCGAACGAGAAACTTAGGTCTAACTCTAGTAATTTTTGAACCGGTGATGTTCAATTCAGATATATTTCGTCTCCAGTTCACCCGAACGAGAAACTCAGGTCTAACTTTAGTAATCCATGAACCTGTGATGTTCAATTATGATATATTTCGTCTCTAGTTCACCCGAATGAGAAACTCAGGTCTAACTTTAGTAATCTTTGAACCTGTGATGTTCAATTATAATATATTTCGTCTCCAGTTCACCCGAAAGAGAAACTCAGCTTTACCTCTAATAATCTTTGAACCTGTGATGTTCAATTATGATATATTTCGTCTCCAGTTCATCCGAAAGAGAAACTCAGCTCTACCTCTAGTAATATTTGAACCTATGATGTTCAATTCAGATATATTTCGTCTCCAGTTCACCCGAACGAGAAACTCAGGTCTAACTTTAATAATCCATGAACCTGTGATGTTCAATTATGACAAATTTCGGCTCCAGTTCACCCGAACGAGAAACTCAGGTCTAACTTTAGTAATCTTTGAACCTGTGATGTTCAATTATGATATATTTCGTCTCCACCTCATCCGAACGAGAAACTTAGGTCTTATTCTAGTAATCTTTGAACCTGTGATGTTCAATTCTCGATATATTTATTCTCAAGTTCATCCGAACGAGAAACTCAGGTCTAACTCTAGTAATCTTTGAACTGTGATGTTCAATTCAGATATATTTCTTCTTGAGTTCATCCAGACGAGAAACTCGGGTATAACTCTAGCAAGTACTCCCTCCGTCCCACTATTAGATGACCTAGTTCAAGTTTGCACAATTCTTAAGGCAACAAATGGAAAGGAGTGTTTTTATGTATTTTTTACAATTATACCCTTATGGATAATAACTTGTCAAATTTAAAAATGATATATCTCACAAACGATACCATGGATTTTCGTAAATTTTGTATCATTGAAAGGCATTTTAAAACACCTACGTAACGAATATAAACATGGATACCAAATTATACATATTTCTTATACTAACTACTCCCACCGTCCCTAATTAGATGAGCTATTTGGTTTTTAGTTTTGTCCACAAATAGATGAGCTATTTCACTAACCAAGGGGATATTTCTAAAACTACCCTTTTAATTGATTATTTTTTCTATAAGAAATATGTATAATTTGATAGTCATGTTTATATTCGTTGCGTAGGTGTTTTAAAATGGTTTTCAACGGTATAAAGTTTATAAAAAACCGTGGTATAGTTTAAGAGATAAATCGTTTTTAAATTTTACTAATTATTGCCATAAGGGTATAATTGTAAAAAATACTTAAATTTACTCCACTTTCCTCCTTGCCTTAAAATTTGTGCAAACTACAAGTAGCTCATCTAATTAGGGACGGAGGGAGTATAATCAATCAAAAGGATAGTTTTAGAAATATCCCCTTATTTAATGAGATAGGTCAACTAATAGTGAGACAAAATTTTGAACCAAGTAGGTTATCTAATAGTGGGACGGAGGGAGTATAATTTTTGACACATGACAAGAAGCTGACCATCAAATATTTGTGGACCAATTAAATTGGGTCAATATGGCTCTACCACACCAAAATCGAGTTAAGGTACATGTGGGGGAAAACACAAACAAGATATTGTGTCCCTTTATCTCGTTGATTAGTTTAGTCGAGGAAACTATTAGGTTTTCGTATATATTCTTAGAAGAGAGAGAAAATTAAACCTAATATCTTTCTATTTTTCCTCCGCCTCTCAAGTCTCACCCTCTCACTTTTTTTTTTCCCCTGATACTTCTCCTTCCCATTTTATTCTCTTCAAAATCTCTTGAATCGAACTCAATCTGTCCAAATCAAAAGAAATATTATCTGAAAGGAAACCCAATTCATGAGATCTGTTGAACTCAGTCTGATTTGTGAGATTTCTTTTTATAAGATTGAGCTTAAGCAATTTTATTTTATCTTTTTTCTGTTCTCAATATGATTTCTGAGATCTCTTGAACTCATCTCATAATCAAAACCCATATTTTAGAAGGAAAATTCAATTTTTCGGTAACTCGTTTTAAACCTAGGGTTTTAAACCTAATCTCTATATTTTTATGAATTTTAGTTTTGAGTTTGATTTATGTACATCTTCCCATATGTTTCTATGAATTTGATAGGGTTTAATTTTGTTTGCTTTTAATTTTATATGGGATTTATAAGTAGAAGTAATTTAGGTTTAAGATTTACGGGGCTTTTTTACGTTTGGGTGCTGTTTTGGTTTCTCCTAATTGAATTTAATCTCATAGATCTGAGATTTGTGGGGTGGGTGTTGAGTTAATCTGGATTTTCTGGTTTATCTGGTAGATCCATGAAGTTATTGATTTTGAAAAGAACGAAAGTGAGAAGAATGAGCCTTTGGTTCTTCAGAAAGAGATGGAGTTTCACACCTTATTAATTCTAATTTGATGAACCAATAAGGGAACAACCTAGGTGTCAATCCCTCGGCCTTCAATTCGTTGTCTGTTTATATGTAAGTTTGAGTTCAGTCCTTATTGATTTGTGATTTGATTTCTGTGGTTACAATCTAAACTTCAAATCAAATGATTGTGATTGCAGGACCTATATAACTTCATTGCAGCAGAACTAGCATTACCTCTTTAGTACTTATTTTGCTTTGCAACTACATTGGCATTCCAAATGAATTGAGGTTAGTGAAGCAGACCAAAGATTCAATCCTTGTGCTTGTAGCGTGGTTACTTAATCATTAATCGGAGCTGATTTGATTTGTTGGTTTCATGGTCGTTGGCTTGGTGGTGGTGTAGGTAAAGGAAGGATGGTGCTTCGAGATCTTCCTGGTATGAAATTGTGTTACTGGTGTATAAGTCTTTGTTGACTATCCATTTTGTTATAAAGTATGGAGATATACCTGAAAGAATCTCTTGAGTACTGAACTCTTTGTTCTAATTAACAAATTTGTTGTGTTTTCTGTTAGGAGTGGAATAGGTCCTTTTGGGCATTCGGCTAGTGTAAATTGTTGATTCATAGTCAAGTGTAAAACAGACAACGAATGGCGACTTGTGTTGATGTTTGTGGTCATGCATGCTTTGGAAATGTAAGTTCTTCACTTCTTATTTCTTCAACTGGTGACGTCTTATTGTTATGGTCCTTTTATCTTATTTGGGTCTGTCTAGCTACGACACCTTAGGTTTTATGTGCCTTTCGCGTTTGAATATGCATCTAGTCTAGCTCTTGCAATGACAGACCTCATTTCGCGTTTTAATGTAGTCTTACAACTGGGGTATGTTTTTTGTAACTTAGTCTTTTGGTTTTGTGGTTTTTAAGGTCTCTTGGGTTTGGGTTGGTGGAGTTTGTTTCTCCTTTCCTCTTTGGGTTTCCCCTTCTTTGTCACTTGCTTACTCTTTGTAAGCTTCTTCAATGAATTTCCTATGTATATACAAAATTGGTGGTTTAAGTGATGCTAGAGAATTAGCAAACACTACATGTTATTCCTGACTTTTATCTTAATTTCCTTTGAGCTGCCCAGATGGCTTGTGAGTTTTATTCCATTTTTGCATCTTATACGATGCTCATGACCAGTTAGTTTTTATATTTTTGTTCTCTGTGAAGTGCTGAGAACATGGGGTTGCAAAACATCCCACATTATTGGTTGAAATTAGGATTTTGGTAGAGATATTTGGATGTCATTTGGTGGGTTTCATAGCTGTATTGATGAATTCTGGGACTTAGATTTATTGTTTATAGTGCTGCTAAGCATTTGAATCTGCAAATACGATGTTTTTGTTCATATGGTGGATTATTATTCTATTGGATACCTGCTGGTGGCCAGACAACTGATTCTCCCCAGCTTTACTGTTTCGTGTGATTTTTTATTTATTTATTTTGGTTTGAGTTGAATTTTAGTGTTAATTGTGTCTTGTTTCTGACTAAGACAATTTATTTCATTATGCAGGTTATGTATTGTATATTTGGCATGTTTTCTTTGTAGTATTCCGCTGGTTTTTATATCTTCTAGTTTGTATTGCCTAAATGTGTCTGAGATTTTCTATTAAGTGTAATTTCATTCGAAAATGCATGTTTGTTGCTATTGTAGGTGGAGTGAATAATGCTTCATCAAGTGCTAGCAACTCTCACGCGGATCTGAATTGGTAAAATTCAATTTTAACTATTATGGGTATTTTATCTTTTTGTGCTGCTTAAGTTACATGTATAATTGTATTTGTGGAGCAATTATATATGTGTTGATCACTATTTTGGTCGGGATCAGCTTTTGAAGGGCGTGGCTAAAGAGGCTGATGTTCTACTTACCAAAGTAGCATCTCCAATCAAGGGGAGAAGCTGACACCTTATGCACAACAACATCGCGAGGTCAGTAAAAGACATGCCTTGTCTCATTAACTGCATCTCTGAGCTACTGACAATAACTTTCAGTTTCTTAATCTAAACCTTATGACTTGATGTATTTTCTTAATTTAAACCCTCTGTTGATTTTGGTTGTTGTGACTTTGTAGGCGGAATTGAAGGAGAAGTTGGCAAAAATGTATAAAGTGAAGGATACTAGTTCTATTTTTGTGTTCAAGTTAAGCACCCACTTTGTTGATAATGCAAAGAAATTTGAGCCTAAATACAGGCTTGTCAGGGTAAAGTTCTCCCTCATTGCTAAGCTTTTAGTTCACTATCTGTTTTGCTCTTTAAGTTGTTGATGTTAATACACTGTAAGAAAAAGCTTGTAGTGATATTAGAAAGCGACAGCCATCAGATAGTATTTTACACCTTTCTCGCAAACATTGACTTGTTTTTTACATTGATTACGAGGACCTTAGCTTTTATGTGTGGTAAGTATGTTAACTTTGATAATGTGAAATCAGAAAATGATATGTTAACATGATGAAATCAATATAGACATAATGTGTGGTAAGTATGTTAACAGGAATGTGCTATAAAATGAGTATGGAATATCCGTGTTATGACATATAGTGAACTTCACTTGCCTAAAGAGATGCCTGACAGTTTCATTTTGACATTGTGTGCCTAAAGTAGGATCGTAAACCCTATATAACTCTTTCTCGATACAATTCTTACTTGTTCCATTTGTGTATTTGCTTTTCATTAAGTAAATGAGTCGGCAAATACGCTTAATGTACAGTTGACCTTTCTTCCTTATTATCATTGTGATGTTTCCAACTATTTCAATTAAAGTTTTTAAACTTATGTGCTTATCAACAATGGAGGTTTGGCTAATCTAGGATGTTGAATTATCATACTGTTATGGTTATTGTTTGTATGCATTCTTCTTTGTTTCTTGTTTCGCTTCCCAAGCATCAAACCCTTCCTGAATTGGGTATATCCAGCTAAAACTTTAACATAAAACGCCTCTGTCAAGTCTTAACTGTGCTACCAGGGTGGTTTAACTATCAAGCTGATCAAGTCTACTTTGGTCCAAGTTTTTTTGTCGTATTCTAACTTTCCTGATGCATTCACAGGATTGTGAGAGAGATACTCTAGAGGATAAGAATGAAACATCATCAAGTTATCCTGGGCGCTTGTTCAGACAATTGAAGTTGATAGGGTGTGTTCCTTTAATTCGTGCTTATGTCTTTATTACTCTCTTGTCGCTACTCAAATTCCATAGTTAGAATGCTATCCCAATTTGAGTTTAAACAGTTCTTCAAGCATCTCATTTATTGCGTCTTTGGGAGCTTTGTATATCAACTGTAGGGGGCGTACGATTTGTTATTTGTCAAGTTAGGCACTCATTGTGTGCGACTATATTGCTTAATGACAGGATCTTAAAATGGTGTTCCTTGTGTGCGTCTTAATAAATATCATGTATGATTGTTGTGTTTTTTCAGATCTGTAGAAAAAGCTAGAATGTAAAAATTATAGTTGGTAAAATATGGATAGTTGCAGGTTTATTTGTGCTCCACTTCAGACCTGTAAACTGAAAGTGCAGGTTCATGATTGCAGGCCTGTAAACAAACTGGAAGCCCAGGTCCATGAAAATGGTTTGGGCTATCCATTTTTTTTTAATTGTAATTTAAAAAATTGTCATTGGTTTTACTGTGACAACAAATGTAATTAAAAAAACCACGTGTCATCGTTTAAGAGTAAGCGCTTAAAAGGATGACACGTGTTTTCAAAAACATTTGTTGCAAAATAGTGGCAACACTTAAAGGTGTTACTGTAATCGTGCCAAAAGTGACACGTGTCGGGCACTCAATCATGGTAAATATATTGTAACAGTTAAAACCGTTAAGATAAATGTGACAAATATGACACGTGTCGCAATCTTAAAATTAGTTCAATTGTGACTATTAATTATTGTAACGCTTTTTTTTTAAATGTGACTGTATCCGGGAGATTGTCACGAGATAAAAACGTTACAAAATGCCATCACAATTATTAATAACGGCCTATTTGTCACAAGGCTATAACGGAAGTTACAAATTTAATAAGTAACAGGTATAACCCGTGACAAAATACCTGATTTGGTGTAGTGTTCGAAATAGGTCTTTTTTGAGTTTTATGGAACGAGCGTTTTGGTGACGACACTTGGCAACGTATGATTGGTTCAAAAAGAATAAGAAAAAGATTAAAAAAAGGAACCTAATTCAATTTGGAATTCATGACATGACAATATTTTGGTGAGGACACTTGGCAACGTATAATTGAATTAAAAATTACAAACTTAAAAGAAAAACCTAACTTACTGTGTTTGGAATTTTATGGAAGTCCAAATTCAATTTGGAAATCGAGTAACTACTATGTAACTAGATTTTGTGCCCGTGCTACGCTCGGGCATTTTTATTCTTCGCCTTGCCTCGCCCCGTCCCGATTTGATTTGGTCAAGCTCGGCTTCGGTTTCGCCTCGCCCCGTCCCAGTGCATTTGATGACTTGGTAATCGATAATGTCAGTAGAACTTCTCGTGGGACATCACAATCTCGAGTGGGTGATTTTAGTTATGATGCATTAAAATTTTAACTTTCATATAAATTACAAAATATCATAGATGATATAATATCATATAAAAATGTTTTACAAAAGCCAGACAGTGAAAACATATTTACTGATTGAGTTTCCTCCTAATGTGTCAATGGTCGGTTACCAAGCTCTAGTGACAGTAATAACTGACTGAGAAAATCCAATTAATCCTCTACCACAACTTTGGTAAATCGATTTTGACATAAACTAAGTTAGTCACTAAGCAGCTACTGAAATATACAAATATGAGTTTGTAAAGAGCATATTCTATATTAATCTAGAAATCACTAAGTAGCTAGTTGCATGAATGGAATTTATGTATCAATATGCATCAAGATCTACAAGTGTTTCTACATTTAGAATTAATGACATGATCCACATAACAGAACAAAACCTCACCTCTGACGATCTATCTTGAAGCTCCATGTTTGCTTTAGAACGCTGAGAACATCTTATAACAATGATAATTAATTATCTAGTGTTCTATCTTAAAACATCAAAATTTGAACTAAACTGAAATCAAGAGAAGGAAATAGAGAAATGCAAAACAGGGTTAGGGCTTTGTAGTAAATGTCTTTCTTATTTCAGGTTTACCAATTGTATAAATCGTTCCTGCAAAATCAAACCAAAAAATAATAAAATAAATTAGAACAAACCCAATAAAGAACAATTTAAACATATACAATGAACAACAAAATATCAAACAAAATCTTAACAAAGATCTTAAACCCTTTTTCTTAAACCGTAAAAGGGAATATCGTTTTTACCCGGTATTCTAGTTCATTAGTGACGAAATCAGAGTTTACACTTGAGATAATAAATGAAAGAAGAAGTAAAAGAAAAATAAAGAGAAAGGGAAAGAAGAACTGGGAGATCATGAGAGATATGGGTTAGATTTTTTCCCACATTGTCTGGGAAATCTAAGATCCTACGGTTTATAATCCTTAGGGCCTCTCTACTCATTGCCAATTTTTTTTTGAGTTGGATGCCCATATTCTAACACCCTTGATGTATGTTTGTCTAGTTATATATTGCTTTTTTTCTTTTGTTCAATTTTAATGAATGTTAATTGAAGTCACTTGTGATGAATTTTACAGGTTCCTACCGTATTTGGTATCTAATGGGATATGGAATTGGCAGTCTGATCAATTGGATAGGAAGTTCTTTTCGATGGAATAATGAAGAGACGCCATCAATACAAAGCAACACAGATTCGATATAGGGTTATTAGATTTAGAATCAACATTTGTTCAAAGTAATTTTTTTTTCAAACAAGTGGTAAATCCAACTATCTCATTTGTGTCCCAATACCGTTGTTTTAATATTTTTTTTAGCAAATGTATGCAGATAGTGTGTGAAACTCTGTTTTGTGATAAATGTAACCCGATATATGCGTGTCATTTTTCATGGTATTCGGGAAATGCAATGTATCCCGCACGCTCTAAATATTCCTCTTCTTTCAACTGATTCGAGGATCAAAATCATGGTAAGTTGAGATAATCCAAGTTTATGATCTGAGAATTTTCTAGCAAAATAAAGGATCCAAGAGGTGTTTTTCTTCAAATAATAAATTTGGAATACCCCTGGAAACTGGTTGATACAGTGATACCCTAATAGACAGTACCACCACCAAGCCATCAGCTCCATACTCCCACAGTCAGCAACACTGGGGATTAGCTCTATGCATCTTCCGCCTACAAACACACCAGATCGAAACCAATCACAATTGAATACACTGTTAGAAGTGGCTATTTCCTCATCCAATTGTAGCTTTCATATGGAAGCTTAACTGCCATCCTAAAATCAAAATGTTTCTCCTAACGTAAAGCAAGATGGCCTCATAACTTTGGTGCTTTTACATGCAAATGCAAAATGGCGACACCCAACCTTTGCACACAATACCATACAAAACCAGAATCAGCAACACAAAATACCATTAGGGATCACAACCTCCTTAATTTGTGGGGGAAACAAAGGCAATGCAACTGGCAATCTGGCATTGACAACAGCAAAGGACATCGGATGCCCAAAATTAGCCATGTTGCCATGTTGGGGTGTGTACTCCAAGGCCCGGGCTTAATAAAACCCAAGCGAAGATTAGAGTTAAAAGGACATTTTGGTAAATGACCATTTAGTTGTTATATATAAAATGAAAAGTAACCCTAGAATTTCATTTTGGTGTTTCAGAAAATGGGTTGGTGTTATGAATGTAATTTAGGATTTGTATGGGAAGCCTTACACATACCCCGGTGGAATTTTAAGATCTGATCATCGCACAATGATTTCTCCTCTCATGGTTCTAGTGGATAATTGTAGGTTGTTTTCCTATGTTCGGTCAATGGGTCTATTATAGTACTGGTATGTAGTTTATCTTCACATTTCTGTTTTCTTTAGGATACATTTTGACCAACATTAGTGTTTGGTCTAACTTTTGTCCAAGTTAGTGCTTGGTACTTGGAAATGACGGAAAAAGAACCACGTCATCACACTACACCAAATTCCTGCATTCGTAACAGCAGTTCGTAACGGCTTTGTGGCCGTTAAAAATTCCCCGTTACAAATGGCCGTTACAAAATTTTCGTAACAGGCAACAGCCGTTACTAAATAAAGATTATAACTTTGCTAATGTGCATATTATAGCTGCCAATGATTATTCGGCTAGTTGCGAAGATGTATTCAACCAACGAAATTCAACATTTCCATTTGAAATGCATTATAGTAATACTGAAGGACAATTTTAAGGACCATATTCTCCCTCTCATGGGCATGTTCAACTTCTCTTTTCTTGTGTGGATTTGATACTTCTAAGCCATGACAAGGCCTTAAGTTTGCCAGGGATTCCATATATTTCCCGAAATTGATTACTGAAGTGAGCATTGTAACTAGCACGATCATGATTAGTATGATGATTGTACATACTTCATGCTTCGCAGTTCCTTCGTACTTCTGTTGACAAGAATATCTAGGCAATTGACTGATATTCTGATCTGTGTTCGCATCTTAGTAGTTTGAGTATACGGTAAGTATGGTAAGCATCTCCTACTAGTTTGAGTATATTGTAAGCATCTCCGGAAACGTTTTAGTATATAACCTAGGTTGAGTTACTTACAGTCGACTCTCATGTAAACTATGATGGGAATGAGCCGATTGGGCCTTCCTATTTCGGTAATGTCAATGTGTGATACTTTCTTGAGCAAGTGTGCTTGTCTATTTTTATAATTGTACATAGTTGATGACCTGATGTATAAAATATGAGCATGTACGTTTGGTATTCATAGCTAGCAGACACATTGTTGCTTTTCGCCTTTTTGCGTGTAGCATGTATACCGAAAGCCTTGGTGTTATTGCTAAAAATCTCGATTCAGAAGTCTTAAAGCACCTTATCATACAATTGTATTCAGAAGTCTTAAGGTCGGTATTCTAATGTAGTTGGAATGCAAATAAACAAAAAATCAACAAAACCCTCTTAATCAAAGAACAGATCAGAAAAATATTTAGGTGCACCAGTGGTATGTATATGTAGGTAAGCTAAAGAAATCTATGGCTGAAATCAGTTTATGTGAAGATCATCAATCAAAGAACTATCATCTCTAAGGGGAACTGATCTTCTCATTTAGTTCAAACTTAAGCAGCCTTAAGATCAAGTTCAGAAATCTTCTTAACTCGGACAGTTTCATGATTACCCATTTCTGCCAGTACATTAGTTCCAAAACATCCAGGATTGCCGTTCCTTGACAATTAGAGTCTGGTTCAGAAATCTTCGGTACATTTTTGTCTGATAAGGTGCTTTTGTCACTCGAAGTCTGTATGCTAGTATCTGAAGCCGAGAGATACCCTTTTTAAGTGTTTAAAAGAATCAAAACAATTATCAGTAAAGTGCACAAATACTTAGCCAACTACTCCTAATATTATTATAATTTACCAGTGAACTGAACAGACATCATCATACACAGTATAAATATTTGCTACCATTGCTATACTGGTAGAATACGCATGAAGATATTGAGCGAACATCTTACGATTTTTAAGGGAGAATTCAGAATTTTCTTGCAGGGCTTGCAAAGAGACCTTGCCATGCTTTCCAAGTGCCTTTCTAGCCTTTCCATCATGAGACAGAAATCAATGTACAATGGGCAACATCATTTAACCAATGGAATGTTGATGTTAAAAAAAAAGGATTTACTAGCTAATCCTTTTCAAAAAGAAATTCGTCACTTTTCTGGATCCATGCAGGTGTGTGACGTGTGTCAACAGTGATCATGTACTGAAAATGAGATAATTAAACTCAAAATGAAAGCCAGCAAACATCGAAAGCCGTCGTCACTTCGCATGATTATCACTTTTACTACCCATATAACTACACAAAATGAAAGCCAGCACACATCGAAAAATGATTGTCTTTTCACCTGTAGAAGTCAACTAAGCTGTATTAATAAGAATATGAAGGTGAAGGATTCAAATAACAAAAACGTTCAGAAAGTTGGGCAAACTAAAGGTAATTTTAAAAAATCATAGACCCACATCAACACCACAAAGGTAACAAATTGAGATATTAGCGAAGATGGGTGAGGTACTCTAAAAAATTAGAAACCAAAATTAAGAGAATACAAATTATGAAATTTAATTTGAACAATAAAGAAAAGTAGATCTCATTATGAAAAATAATTTTAAAAAATACATGGATATTTTCATGATTGTAATAGTACTTCATTTCATGCTTCACTATTAGTTTCACTTCAGAAACTCCTTGAAAAATTCAGAGCAAGAAGATTGTGGCAGATTCTGACCAGATTCACCGGGTTCTGGATAGTTATTCGATCCGCTACAGTGATCAAGGTATTTTCACTTCTTTCCAGGATGATGGAAATAGGTGATTTGAGATATGTGAGAGGAGATATCATCATGCTAATAGATTTTTTTGGTGATGCTACTGTAAAAATCATTGATGAGATGATAGAGTTGTTGATTGTTTTAGGGTTCTCTTTTTTCTCATCACATACGAGAGGTCGGCACAAATTGGATCTCCTCTCTAGTAGAAGAAAACTTTACTACTTATAAGGGTTAAAGTCTGCAGGTTAGGTTTAGGGTTAACTTATGTCCGTTGGTTGCAGTTTGATCTAACGGCTCATCCATACCGTAATTTTTTTTTTTTTTTTGATAAGAGAAAATATATTAAACCACTAAGCAAACCTTACATCATTCAAATTACAAACATTTTTAAGATAATTAACTTTGCTACCTATGTTCCAACTTATAGAGTCTACATAATCCATACCGTAATTGCT
>JAJJWW010011059.1:0-10023 GCA_023531295.1 Papaver armeniacum
CTCTCGCCACTTCCATCATTCAAACACAAACCCATCTTCATTTCTTCTCTGTTCTCTGCTACTGCAACAGTCGTGAGATTGAAGACAAACCCATCTTCTAATGGCACCAGCGTCTCCAACACCTCAAACATGAATCTCAATTTCAAACTCAGAAGCCCTAATTGGAAATGGAACTTCAACCCGTTTATCACATCAAACTCTATCAAATTCATTCCACAGAGACAAATAACCCCTTCTTTCCTCATGTTGGTGTCGGCAAGTACTCTCATCCCTACACACAGCCACGAACCCATTGCTAGCCGGCGGTGACAACTTGGCAGATGTGTTGGTTCAGCGTCTAAGCTGAAGAAATTTGAGAAGAATAGAGCTCTTCTTCTAGTCTCGACCTAGATTTACATGTGAGGCAGACTTAGCCACCCAGATCCCTGCATATGGGGCTTAGCGTGGTAGCCAATGGCCCCTATCTGTATTGAACTCATGGATCATGGTGCACGACAGACCCGATTAAGTAGAAATTAAGAACCGTTTTTTTGGGACTACGGTACTCAAAATGGTGGGGGACTACTTTGTGATAGGAATATCTACCCTATATTTATTAGGGGTATCATAAAGTGTAGAAATGACTAACATACTCTTAACCTAATTCAATTTAAAACCAACCTAATAACCACCTATATATATATATAACCACCTCCTCCCATCACCACCGACCACCACCTACCACCTTCTCTACCACCACTACCGACAACCTCAAACCACCACCGCCGCCACCTCTATATATAGCTTAATTTAAGTGGGAATGTTATAAACACACATACTATCCATGGGTCTTGCGCTAATACCCCTATCCATTATGTATATACCCCTCAAATTTTTTAAGGAAACCAGTTTTATTAGTATTCCCATATATGCCCTTTATGTATTAGACTTATCAGCATTCTCTTTTCAGATCCGAAGAAAATAATCTTTCGATTTCCTCCTCCTTCAAAATCACCACCACCTCTGCCACTACCACCATCCCTCCACATCCACCACCTCCGTCGCAACTTTAAACCAGAGATAAGCGAAATCGTGTGAGAGTGAGATTTATTCGCTGCAAATTCTCAAATCTCACTACCATGGCAATCTCATCAAATCTCTCTCATCTTATAGAACGACAGCAGAGACATCTTCGTCGAATATTCATCAGATGCAGAAATTGAATGTTCTTCTTCTTAATTTAAACTTGTTTATCACCGAGTTTTTCAATATTAGTCGAAGATTTAGGAGATGGATCGATTGAGTCTCGATGTTGATTAAGGTCGAGATTTTAGTAGTGAATCGATGAAGAGAAGAAATAATTAACTGTGATGGAAATGGAAACTAGGGTTTGAGTTGTTGAGATCATGGAAGAGATGGTTGCGGTTCTTTGCTTCAGAAATGAAATTCGAATTTATGAATATCTAGGGTTGAATTCTGATGCCGAGAATTGAATTGAATTGAACAATGGAAATTGGGATTGAGGTGCTGTTTAGTGGATGTAATTGTGAAGCTGAAGGCTCGAAGCAGATGACAGTGGATTTTGACAGTCAGTGTTGGTGAAACTGAAGCGCTGCAGTTGTTGATTGATTGAAGGGAATTGGTATTTGCTTTACTATAGATGTCTGGTCAAGAATGCAACACGGAGGATCCGGTGGTACGGCGGGATTGAAATGGTTTATGCAGTGGTTGTATGTGAGATTGTAGGTGGTTGTTGGTGGTGTCGTAATTGGAATCTGGTGGCTATGTCACAAAGGAGAATGGGTGTTGCAGGAACATAAGATGGTTGTAGATTGTTGGAGCTACGATGGGTTGTATAAAGTGCAGTGACAATGGCTTAAGGCTATGTTGGTGTTGCAGTTACATTGGTTGAGTGCTGAGTGGGGAGAAATCTCGCCGTTTATTGATTGAGGTACTGACATGGGTTTCATTTAACTTCCAAGGAAGAGTGTCGAATTCACCATGATGCATCTATTGTTTATGCGTTCTTTGCGAGTTTTCATGTAAATAATGTATCTTATGTGTGTTTTTGAGTTATTCAGGTGCTTTGGAGTCATTCAAAGCGAAAGAAGAAGAAATCACTCACTTAAAGCGAAAAGGACAATTTAGCTATTTCAATGGTGAGTGATATTCGGAGCCAGTCAAGGATATGAGACGGTATACATCACCAATACAAGTTCAGAAACTGGGGCACCTCTGCTTGGTGGCCCTTATCCATTTTGGGCGCCAAGTCTAGGCGCCATTCTAACAAGACCCTAAAATTGAGAGTAGTCATCTCTCAATAATTTCTTTCTATCCTAAACCGAGAAACTATGACGGTTGTTCGAACCTCGAATCCAAGAGAGAAGAGGAAAAATTGATGCTCTAATGTTGTTACTGGTTAATTGATGGAGTTAGGTTAGTGTCGATGCCGAGAACAGACAGAGAAGAGGTGAAATTTAAGTCTGCAAAGATGGGTTCTCGCTATAACTAGGGTTTTTGTTGATACTATCGATCGAAGATGATGAAGGAGTTTATGTTGGCGATACTAGGCGATTAATCTGGGTTTGAGGTGAATTGTGTATGATGCATGAAACGGCTTCGAATTAATGGTGGTTTAAGATGAGCTGCGTAAGAATTGCAAGTGATTGAGCAAGAAAAGATGAAGATGGGTTCGTTTCGGTGGAGATGAAGAAACTCTGTAATGGATTTCGAATTGGGAGCCGGTTGTCTTGTTGTTGAATTAATGGAAGAACGAGAAGAATCAGAGATGGGTTTGAGTCTGAGGAAGACATTGAAAAAGGGGTTATCTCTGTGTTGGTGCATGAACTATGAACTGATAATAATTTGTGTTATTTGAGCAGTGAAGAGAATGTATGAACTATAGTGATCTAGCTAGTCGCGCCTCAAAGAATCTGGCAGTTAGTGTTTCCGAGTGGAAGCTTGAAGTGGTTGCCGCTTAACCGAATGGCGGTGAAGTGAAGGCAGGGATTACAAATTGAGTCAGGCCGAATTAATATGGTGTTGTGTTGGCTCAAGAAATGACCTAGATGTATGTTAGGTTTTACACCGGAAGTGCATAAATGGTCCAGGAGGTGTTGTTATGGCGGTGATGAACAAATGAATGGGATCTGGATGTTGAGCTTGAACTGGAAGCGAGAAGTTGTTGGTGGTGATCTTTGTGTGGTTGAAAGGGTATGATGTTGCTGAGACATTGAGGTTTGGTGATTGCAGCTGTAACTGCAAATAAAAACACAAGATGTTTGAGTTGAGAAGACAGTAAAGATGATGATGTTGCTTTGAGATTGATGGGTTGCAGTTTTAGAAGCTAAGAATATTTACAGGGGACAAATGGGTTTGATGTGGATTGTTGGTGTTGCAGTCATGGCCACAATTTTGTGTGGGTTTGGATAGGGAAGCTTAGAAGAAATGGAGATGGAACTTAGATGTATGCCTAGGTTTACATGTCATGATATGAATCTGGTGGTGCAGTGGAAGATGATGATGATCTAAGGTCTTGAAGCTGGTGATTACTAAAATTAAATGGATGGGTTCGAGCTGAGAGTTTTAGATGATGTTGAGTTGTTATCTGGTGGAATGGACTCAAAGGAGTTTGAGGTATTGCAGGGGTTGTTGCCGCTAGATGGTGTTGAATCGCCAAAGATAGTGAATATGCAGAGCTAGGTGCAGCTGAGGTTAACTGAAGCTGATGAATGTTGCAGGCCTGTGTTGGTTGCATTAGCTGTGCTGCTGCCAAGATGAAATGGATGTAGATGCTACATAAAGAGCATGAAGAAGAGATTGTAGCAAGCCATTACCTGGTGGTGTCGGATGGAATTGTTAAGGAACAACGAGGATGTTGTCTGTGTGTTGGTGGTTTGACAGATTTGTATGGAACCCAAATGGTTGAATAATGGGTGGTTGTCTGTGTGGTGGACATGGGCATTGCAGGTGCAAGATGGTAAGGCAATAATGAATGCTGATGCTATAAGAGTTGCAGTTTGCAAGGAGCCACAGATGAAAGAAATGTTGGCCTGACTATGTGGATTGTGGGAATGAATGTGTTGCAGTTGATGCAGTTGTAATGGGAATTCTTGAATGGTCATGACCCGAATCGCATTTTCAATGAAGAGTTTGTGTTGATTTGTGCTAAGAAGATGATGTTGTTAATGGTGTTGGGTGGAATGGTGTTGGCCGAAGGAGGATGCACCATCCTCGTGCAACACAAACTCCGCCTTCAGAAATGGTTTTGGCCTCGGCAAATGATCACGACCCACCAAACTCGCCTTGATACACTTTGAATCGGTTTTAACTCGTTTGACTACGTCTTAACTCGTCTGGACTGACCGAGGCGACTCGTTGACGGGTGACCAGGGTGGACTTTGTCTCCACCCGAGATATATTTTCCCAGCCCTTAATACCGCTTTTCCGACGACTATTTTTGGGACATATTTTTACGTGGGTATTCCTCACATATGGGCTTGGTAGACATCTTGTTATTGGACTTTGGGCTTTGAAGACCTAGTTTTGGAAAGATGAAAATTTACAAAAGGAAAAAGTTTTTTATAACTTTGGAGGAGGACGTATTTTCTTTTTGCTACTTGGAGTTTTGGGAGAGCAGCGACTAGGGTTTTCTTTTCATTTGTTTTTCATCTTCTTCATTATTTTATTTATTGATTATGATTATGATGAACTCAAAAGCTATGAGTAGCTAAACAATTATTATTGGTTATGGGATAAAGTGGATTTCACAACATGTTATGATTCAATGAATTAGTTTTGTCTCAATAAATTATTGTTGTGATTCATTATTAATATTGTTATATGATTTGAATACTTGTTAGGTTGAGTCCTAATCAACCGATTTGCATTCATCTCTAGAGCTATATTAGGGTTTTCAATAAAAAAGTTGTTTATCCATGATTAAGTAGCATAATTGTGGGTAGCTTGTAGTGATATATCCTAATAGTCACAAGTGAATCATAACTTTTGTTAAAAACGGATTAGTGCTTTTACACGTTCATTTGCATTGATTAGTCTTATTCCATAGAACTTATTGCTTTTAGGGAGTTAAACTTGATTGTGCTTTTACACATTAGGTTTGCTTTGTGAAGAATTCACATATACATCTTTTAATGTGGTTGTGATGAAATCAGGGAATTAGCGAGATATTCTTGTGATCAAGGTATCCTAGGACTTTTAGTAAATGAGAGATTAAAATACCAATTCTAGTCATTGATGAAAATACATGTTTGTGAATGATACTATCCCATGACCAATATCTTCTCCTTATTGATTATTCCATTTATTTTATTGCTTTCAATTATTTTTATTGCTTTGCTTAAACAAAATCCCCTTGGTTACTAAGAAACCGAAATTCTATAACAACAAAAGCCTCCCGGTGGGAAACGAACTCTTTCTTATCACATACTATATTTATATCTAGTTGAGTAAGAAAGTGAAATTATTTTTGATCGGCTAACAACCGACCAAATTTTGGCGCCGCTGCCGGGGAGGCATACGACTTGTTATTAAATTTTTAGTTTCTTTTTATAATTTCTACTTTTATCTTTGCCTTTTGTTTTCTTGTCTTGTTTCTCATTTGTTTGCGAGAATTATTTTCAGGTACCTAATCCCTGGCTTCTAAAGATTGGAACTATCCATGGTGCGGGATAGCTACCAAGAGGCACAATAATCCCAACCAAGTCAAGACACAAATGTAAGATCAAGAGTTAGAAGTGGAAGAAGAGTTACAACTAGAAGGATAACAAGAGGTTCCATTCGAGACGAACCACAAGTTCAAGAAGAAGCAATGGGTGATGCAACTTGTACACTCAAGGACTTGGCTTCTCATAGGATTGATGCACAACGATGGTGTATCCAAACTAACTCAACCTTTGAGATCAAGCCGGTTGCTTAGAGTTACCAAAGTTCCATGGCATGGTGAATGAAGACCCAAACAAGCATCTTATGCACTTTCCATACCATTGTCAAGTCCATGCTTCACGAGACGATGCTCGACGGTGCAATGTTTGAAAGTTTTTCCGTTTCTATGGTAGATAGCGCTAAGGATTTGTTGTACTGTTGCCATCCGGTAGTGTCACTACATGAACAGGTTCAAGAAAATTTTCAGAGAGGTATTTTCCGCATCGAAGGCTACTCAAATTCGCAAGGAAATTTGTGGGATGAAGCAAAATGTGGGAGAATCTTTGTATGAGTGTTGTTGGGAACGATCAAGAGATTGTGGCAAGATGCCCTCACCACCAATTTAGTGACGCTATGATTATCCAATATTTTATGAAGGACTCCAATCAAGTGATAGGAATCTCCTTGATGCTGCATGTGGTGGTACCAGTGAACAAGACGGTGGCACAAGCTAGAGAGTTTATTGAAAAACATGGCAAAGAACTCACAACAATTCCTGAGTCGTGGTTGGATGTGCTTCTAAGAGTGGAAATGAAGTGAGCGAGGTTGAGGAACCGTCAACAAATGGGTAACATGACAAAGAATGATGCAACAAGTTGCGGCGCGGTTATACCAAGTTCTACTCGATGTTATGAATATGAGCAAGCTAATGCGGTCTTTCAAAATCAACAAAGACGGTATGATCCCTACTCCAATAATACGTATAATCCGAGATGGAGAGATCACCCTAATTTGGTATGCTAACAAGCAAGAGCAGCTCAACAACCCAACTTCACCCCATTGGGTGGATTTCGAGCGCAACAACAACAATTTTCAGCAACCAAAAGCACAACAATCAATGCAAAATCAAGGTTCCGATATCGATGCAAAGCTTCAAACTTTTATGCAAGGCATTTCCACCATGTTTAAAGAAAGTCAGCAGGAAACTAAGAGTGCTATCAAGGAGTTGCAGACACAAATGGGCTCCATGGGGATTGATATAAACAAATTGAAGGCACAAAATAGTGGAAACTCCCTTCTCAACCTATTAACCCAAAAAGTGATGTCAATCTTTATTACGTTGAGAAGTGGTACACAACTTTACGGCAGGGTTCTTGATTCGGGCAAGGTGAAACACCAAAGGAACCTGTTTTGGATGAGAAGAATGAGGATTCTCCCCAAACTTCTGAGGTACTGATGCGTGTCGTAGGTGCAATCAAATTAATTAATACTTTACTACCTAATTAACAAGTAATATAGGGTAGTCAAGGTCGATCCCACGAGGAGCACGAGATTCTAGTTGTAAAATTTGTCACGAAAAGGGGGTGTAAAAAAGCAAAAAGAAAATAAACAAAGCAATTAAAAGATAAAGTTGAAAGCAATAAGAGAGATAAGATCAAGGAATCCTTATTCGTTGCAAAACAATGAATCAAGTTATGTTCTTTTCTACTTGTTATTAGTGATTATCACCAACCGTAGATAAAGGTGTCCGCTTAGCTAGCCCCAAAATCCCTATTCCACCGAGTAACAAGTCCGCTTAGTTATCGATTCTATTCAAAAAGAACCACCTTGAGGTTCGCTTTACAAGATGTGAATGCATTAAGATTTATGAATTTAGGTTTAGTACTAGTAGTTAAACTCGGTTCGCTTGGTTCACTTTCTAGTTGTTTTTACACACAATTGCTCCACTAATCCCCTCCGCAAGGTCTTGTGTTTTCTACTTGTGTAAAGTGTCGAGAACGATTACTTATTCCCCTAACTTATACTAGATTTAGATTAAACTAACAAATCAATTTAGCATGCATTCTAAAAACAATCTATCAATCAATCATGAATGTCTTTAAGATCATTCCTATTAGTAAAAACAAACGATAATCATGTGAAAAAAACTTCAAGATGTAACTAAAAACAAAAACTTAAATCATATTAAGAACTAGGAATTCATCCTCAATCAATAAAATTAGCTACTCATGTTAAAGAGTTCACACAAAGAATAAGAAAAGAAAAGAATTGTTTGTGTGTGAGAGATGTGTGTAGAGAGGTGTGGAAGTTGTAGAAAACTTACTCTGTTTATAGGCTTCCAACATTCTCCAAATCTTCCAAGGAATAGAATCCTTTTCTTTTGCAATTCCATTCCAAACCAAGCTTTTCTCAACTCTTCCACCTTCTCTTTCCAAATTTGAGTCCATTCTCTATCCAATTCCAAGTCCAAGTCTTCGCACCCGTGAGAGAAGTCCATAGAAAATTCCGAATTTTTGCTCACGGAATCGATTGTGGCCTAATTTGGGAAAACCTCACCGCCGCCACCTCGAAAATTTCTCCGTCGGTGGAATATTCGACGGAATATTCGACCCACTGTAGGGACTAACGGTCAAACGAAATAACCGTCTACCAATTGTAGGTCGGCGGGTCAAGGCGGATGAGAGTCGACCATCGAGTCGGGTGAATCGGGGCGAGTGTTGCCGGGTTGGTCTTCTTGGTCTTACTTCGGATGAGTCTAGTAATGGATCGGCCATCGAACTCTGGGCCAGGTCCAGTCGTCTCCGCACCAAGTTGACTTCCTTAAGTAATGGAAACCTGAGCCGAGCTCATTTGTTTTTGGCATTTCCCAGCCGAGTTCGTGCTATTCTTTCCTTCATTCCTGTTAAGAAATCATCCTAACATACATCTATTACAACACATTCTTCACCGCCGTATCGCTTCATTTTCCCGTTGAATTGCACTCCTCAACACCTTCATAACAAGCCACCCTTGTTGCGCTAACACTTGCTACACCCCATCCACCCGCATCCGCATTCTTGCCAGATTCCTCGTCAAGCATCGCCTCCGGCCCAGCCTTTGCAGCACCAATGCGATTCTAGCAAAACTACAAACCCATTTGCTCATACATTCGGCTCTCGGCTCACGGCTCTTCTTAGTTTCACATCACCGTAAAGCCTTTAATTTTACTTCTCAATTATTGAACAGTAGCAAGATCAATTCCTTACCAAATTCCCGCTCATCTCGAGGTCTCTTATCTCTTTCTCAAACCCATCCTGACTTCGAACAAAGACCAATCCCAACTTGCTTCAATCTTAGATCGAACCGTTGTATGATCGAACCCATTCATCACATACATTCAGCTCACAATCGCGGCTAACGGCTATCAACATCACCTCCGATCCATTACTCCGATCGACACGGCCACATCAAACTCTACCAATTTCTTCAATCGACCGCCGTCATCTCGATTCACGGACCAACAAAGAATACCATTACCGGTTCTTCTCATACCCTCGATCGGCTCGAGCCTCGAGATCGCGACCACCACCATCACGACGAACCCATCCTGCTTCCCGAGCTTCAACCTAACCGAACCCATCATTCAATCAATCTCGCTCAAACCCAGTCTCCCCGATCACGCCTCAATCCCTAAATCGCTTCTCGAATCACCATCTCCAGTTTCTGACCGTTCTTGATTTAATCTCTCCTTCAATCACGGACTCGCACTGACCATGATCGCCGATTAGCTTCTCGCTTCCTAACCATCGAGCAAGAACACCATCACCTTTTTGTATTTTCATCAACATTTCCTCTCGATCAACGGCGGCATCCATGGTGTTTCTTTCGCATCGGGTGGAGCGAGAAATAAAGACTCGATTGAGAAAGAGAATTTTCTTCTCGTTATAGGGTTGGTAATGAGTGGGGCGGATATTCAAAGATACGTCATTTGATAAGGGATACCCGATTGGCAATCCCATAGTGAATAACGGGTAGATGCCCCTTAACCTCGTTGGCTGTCTTTAGTGCTCCTCCAAGAGAGTAGCCATTAACCTTGGGCTGTACGTGTTTTAACACTCTCAAAGTGGGTTGCCCCTTAACCTGTTGGGCTCCATATATCAATCGCACAGTGAAATGACCTTTTTGCCCTTTTGGCTCAAATTGGGTGATTTCTTCTTCTTTTCCTCGTGCGACTCCAAAGTAGCTAAGCAAACTCAAAACAAACGTAAAATACATAATTTACAAGAAAATAAAGAAGAAAGCATAAACTCGATAAGAATACGGTGTATTCTACACCTATCGTACCTATTCCTAACTCTAAACCCGGCTTTTCTACTTATGTTCCTCCTTTACCTTTCCTCA